>JACWQW010000015.1:5072-428118 GCA_014849355.1 Cryphonectria radicalis | reverse complement strand
CTCTCTCTCTCTCTCTCTCTCTCTCTCTCTCTCTCTCTCTCTCTCTCTCTCTCTCTCTCTCTCTCTCGCGTGTCTCCTTCCATCCAATGCTGCGCGACACCTCAAGCCCTTGCTTTCTCACTCCTTCTCGCATCATGATGATGATGATGATGATGATGATGCTGCTTGACCTGGGCGGTGCTCATCATGCCCGAGACGTTCTTCTGTCGGCCAAGGGAGAGCGGCAGGAGCGGCATCCTCCTCCTCGTCCTCCTCCTCGTCGAACCCCGCGTCATGCCCAGCTTACCGCCCGACGAGCGGTCAGCATCCTACGCCAGCTTGTGCTCGTGAGACACGGTCGGCGAGAGGTCGTCGTTCCAGACGCCGTTCTCGTGCTGCATGAAGTCGAGTTTCGGCCTGGCGGGCGACTGCTCGGGCGACGACGAGATGGTGCCGCCCTCGGAGCCGAGGATGCTCTCGCTGTACGAGTTGTGCGTCTCGTGCCGCGACAGGTCCTCGGGTAATGACACCGTCGTTGTAGCTGCCACCACCTCTTTGTTGTCGCTGCTGAAGCTGCGGAAGATGGACGACGAGGTCGACATGCGCGGGCTCTTGGGCTCCTTCTCCGAGCTGGAACGCAGCGAGGTGGGCGTGCTGCTCCCGTCCTTCTTGCTCTTGCTCCGGCCGAGGCTGATGCCCCAGCCGCTAGCACCACCGCCGCCGCCGCCGCCGCCGCCGCCACTGCTGCTTCCGTTGCTGATCCCTGACAACCGTGACCCCGCCAGTGCTTTGCGCTTCTCGCCCGCCCAGGATGTCCAGCTGCTCAGGTAGGACTGCTGCGCGCTGCCGTTCTTGACGGAGGGGCTGGCGGGTTCGGAGCTGAGCGACAGCCTGTTCTCTTCTGCCTTCTTCCGCTGGGCCTCCCGGTAGGCCTCGAGCTCGGTGTAGAACTTGTTGATCACGGACCCGCCCTTCTCCCTCGCCGCGGCCCAGTTCCTGGCGGCTGCCTCCCGGCCCTGGGCGATCTTCTCGTCAAGGTGCAGGTCCTGGACCTGTTGCGACACGCGCCTCGACACGTCATCTATGCTCAGGCCGCCGGCGCAGAGGTGTCTCGGCTCGACGATGTCGAAGAGGTGGTTGTCCGTCTTGCTGTTCCAGATGCGGTAGTTCTCGGTCCTCGTCCAGGCCTCCACCCAGTCCATGTTGAAGTCCAAGGCTGGGTCGCCCTCCACGTGCGGCAGCAGCATCTTTGGGTTGTTGGCGTGCTTGACCATGAAGTTGTGGTACTTTACAGATGCCAGCAGCGCATTGATGTAGTCCTCAAACTGCAGCCGGATGAACTCCTCACTTCCCATGAAGCCCATCGTCTTTGGTCGGCTCGGATTGGCCTCGTCCCAGGTTTCGTTGACCGTCTGCGTGATGAAGTCGATCCACCGCCTGTCTGGAGTGGAGAGCTGTAATGCTTGTTTGAGAGAGGGCGAGGTAATATTGATGAAGTCTTCGTCCAGGTTGATGAGTATATCGCTGTACCTGTCTTTCTGTTGAAGCAAGAGTGAATTCGTGCTCCCGACAATGTATGATTTTGTACCAACATCCGCCAGCAGATCAAGCTGTTGCAACGGCGTATAAGGGCCAAATAAACTCCCCTGCGCAATCTGTCAGAGTTGAAAAAGAGGGGGGGGGGGTGGGGGTGAGTGAGAGTGTATACCTTGCCAAAGATCTGAAGAGGGAGACCCATGTAAGCCTGTAATGACCTTCGGTCGCTGGTTCGTAGATTCGTGGTGACAGTCAGCTGCTTCTCGTAGCTGTTCAGCTCTGGATCTGCGCAATCCTGAAGCTTCTGGATGAGGCCGGGAACCAATGATATCAAGGAGAACTGCATCATGCAGAGTCGCTCGCAACGAGAGCCGAAGAACAGCATCTGTGAGGAGCATGCGTCAGTCTGTGAGATGTTCCTTTGGATGAATAGGGCCACCCAGCCCTTGGGAAGCATGCGCGGTCGGTCCATACCTTTGGCTGGAGCAGACAGCACTTCAGGAGAACTAGGGTCTGCCACCGGAACTCATGGATCATCTCCCGCAGGCTCATGCCCAGGTAGGCATCCCGGCTGTCCTCTCCCGTCAGCAGGCCTCGCTCTTTCTCGTCCGCCAAGCTCTCCTGGAACCTCCGCAGGATCTCGGTCTCGGTGAACTCCCGCTGGTCGAACCACGCGTGCGTCACGACGCTCAGCCGCTCCTTCAGCGTCCCAAAGCTCTGTGGGTTGTCCGCAATGACAACCACGGCCTTTTGTACGGTCGACCGTGTCACCTCTGGAGGCCGGTGCAGGAGCTGTGACGCGTCCATCTGCCTGGTACAGGCTATCCCGAAGAGAGAGGTCGCCGGCTCGGTTTCTGTCGCAGGCCGCAGGAGTGTGAAGTAGGAGAAGTCCTCGGTCGACCTGTCAAGAGGGAAGAGCGTCAGCCGGGCTTGTTTTTTTCTGGCGGTGTGAGGGCCACGCACCACCGGAGTAGAGCAGCCGTGACGGGAGAAGAAGGAAAACAGAAAGAAAGAGGGGAAAGGAAAAAAAAAAGGGCAAAACACCACGTCTGGGTGAGGGGAAGAGCAAGAGACTCACGCGTGCGCACCGTCGCTGAGGGCCATGAACGGCAGCAGAGACCATCCGTAGTCCACAGCGGGATCTGTGCCCTCGGCGGCGCCAAACCACGACTCGACCTCCGGCCCTCTCTGGTGGTGGAAGTCAATGACCGAGACCAAGGGTATGAAGTTGCCCCTGGTCGCGCTCCCGGGCGTGGACGTGCCTGAGCCTGCGCGCGGCGTTCCCTCGCCGGTTGGTGTGGGCGTGTCCATGGTGCTGGTGTTCCGGGGGGCTCTGCCCGCCCCTACCTCCTGCCCCTACCGAGAAGACGAGTGCGACAGATGCAATGGTGACACTCCCATTGGGCGGCAGAGCCTTCCTTGAGGTCGGCTTGAGAGAGAGGTAGAACAAGGAAGCACCCGCGAAGACGCCGCCCTGGTGTTGCAGCGTGGGAAGAAGGGACGGACGGCCGATTTCGCAGAACGTTTAGCCAAGATATCGTCAGACAGCCATGGATCGCAAGACGAGGGGAGAGGGGGGGGGGGTGGCCTGTGGTCGAATGGGCGGCAATGACTCGGGGTGATGATGGTGGACGCTTAGTCGGATGGTGGTTGCTCGGAGGAGGCTCGCGGCAGAGGATATCGAGGACGAAACTCTTGTTTGGGAAACTGGCGGCCCTCGAGGGTCGAAAGTCGGGGACTCGAAGCTTGGGTGAATAGCCAAAAAGATGTGGCCGAGGCCGTGCGACGATCCACACCGAGAGTCTCACCTCGAAGGGAGGAGGAGGAGGAGGAGGGAGAACGTGGGTCCCGGGTCGCTGGGGCCGAGATGAGATGAAGATGGAGTAGGGCAATGCGCTGCGACTCGGTTGTCAACGAGAGAGAGAGAGAGAGAGAAAGAGAGGGAGACTCTGGGGTCTTTTCTGGGGGCGCACGTCACAGCTCGTGAACCGAGAGCCAACCTTCTCTCTCTCTCTTTCTCTTTCCCTCTTCAGCTGGGCAGGGGGGCCAAAAGGCGGGCGGTCGAGAGAGGTGAGCGAGCGCGTGCAGGTATCCAATCCGCCTAGCAGAAGAGCGCTCGTCGTGGTGGAGCGACCGAGAGTCTCGAGTCGGGGCGTCGTCGCAATTGCTTCTCGAGTCTCTTGTCCCACCACCCTATGAGGAATGAAGGGGACCGACCGTCTTGTGGAGTCGGCCAGACCAAGTGGTAGTATAAAGTAAAAAATTGGGTATGATATTGGTATTGTAGCTCCCTTCTTCTTCTTTCTCTTTCTTCCCTTTTTGTCAGAGAAAAGAACCGAGGAGGGGATTCTTGTCCTGCTGTCAGAAACAAAAAAAAAAAAAAAAAAAAAAAAAAAAAAAAGGGTGCCCCATCCTCGGGTACTAGAGTGTCAATTGGCTATTGGACCGTCATCCGTATAAGCTTTCGAGGCAGGCGCAACTGGGAAGCTGGAGAGGACCCTAGAAGATGAAATCGTCGTCCGAACTAGGGATTAAGTAAAGTATACAGTACATGTTCCAAACTGGCAGGCGGTACGGATAGTGAGGTACACAGCCAACAGGCCCTAAAGCACCACCAACTCTTAGTGGTCTCTGGTTCGCAGTCTCGTCCTGTCTGCTTGATGACCCAAATATGTACCTGACTGATACCATGATAACAAGGTCTGGGGAGGAATTATGCCTTCAAGGGCGCAATATCAGTTCATCCAACATTCAGTTTCACCTCGGACCACACACACACACACACACACACATAATACAGTCTTGTCTTCCAAGCTTGGCTCCTGTACTTCGCCATAATGGATTTACTAGCTTACCAAAGAGATCGATCCCTTGATCAAGAACAGGATCAGATTATTAACCCCCCCCCTTCTCTCTTCTCTCTTTATGCTACATCGGTCACCCCAAGATGGGAAGAGTTGGTTTCCCTTCCCCCCAATTTTCAGACCGCAGGAAGATCATCTGGCTCGCCCGTATCATCCGTCACGCTGGGTACGCCCTCTGCGCCCTCGCCCTCGATCTTCTTGCCCGCCTCATAGGTGACGCGCCTCCAGCCGCACTCGACAGATGGGTCCTTGATCCATTCCACGGTCGGGAAGTAGTGCTCGTTCTTCTTCATCGTCACCACCCACGGCACGCTGTCGAACGTCACCGCTTTCAGTCGGAAGTACGTGTTGTCGGGGATCTCGATCACGGCCTGCAGGAACGACTCGAGGTCCGGCGTGGGCTTGTTGTTGACATGCGTGATGAAGTTGGTGGGCGCCAGGCCGTACTGGTACGCAGGGGACCCGCGCGTCCTGGCCGATACGTACACCTCGCTGAACAGCTTGCTGATCTGCTGCCGCACGGCGTGGTGTGGCCTGTGGAGGATGGCGCCGCAGAAGCTGACAGCCCGGTCCGTCTCCACATCGTCCGCAGCAACCGTCGGCAGTCGGATGTGCATCTCCTGGCAGTCGCGAACAACCACCGCCTCCAGGAGCTCGTGGTCGTACATGACGTCGAGCTCCGATATGCGCGTGATGAGCTTGCCGTTCAGCGTGAGCAGGATGTCACCCTCGAGAAGCGCCTCCTTGGTCTCGTTCCGCTCAAACGTCCTCTTTGTCACCATGAAGAGCTGGTGGTGTGACGTGTTCACCTTGGACACCTGCTGGATCCACTCCTCGGACACGCCCATCAGCCGGGCTTGCGACATGGCAATCGACCGGAACTCGACCGAGAGCATGCGCAGGTTGGGGACGACCCCCTTTTGTATCTGCGAGACCACCGGCAACAGCGTCGGCGTGGCGAGGCCGAGATGATACTCCTCGTCCCGGTGCGTCGATGGAGATCGCTCGCCGAGGTATGTGAGCCACAGCGCCTGGACGGTCCCGTCCGGGGCGACGAGCACACCGCTCCCGCACTGCCCGCTCAAGCTCGTATCTACTGTGATCGCATCCACATTGACCGCCCGGTAGCGTGGCGCCCCAGAGTTCGCAGGGATGGCGACGGCAAAAATTTCAGTGACGCTGGTGGCCGTGTGCACCACGCGTCCGATGCGGTTGTATCCGATGAAGTACGTCGACGCCCCCTGGGTGATCTCCTCGGTCGAGAGCTTTGCGCTCTGCACCGGAGCCTCGACCAGCTTTGGGTCGTACTGTATGATGGCGTAGTTCTGCAGGGGGTGCAGAAACACCACCTTGCCTTCGACGACGATGGAGTCGGCAATGGTGATGGAGATATCACAGAGGTCATCTGATCGCCGTCAGGGCCAGTCAGTACCTGTGTACATATATACATACACACATAAAAAAAAAGAAAGAAAAGAAAAGAAAAGAAAGAAACACAAGATACGTACAAGGCACAATAGCCCTTGAGATGACCACCAGCCCCTTGTCGGCGTCGATGACCAGCCCCATCCCCCACTTCCGATTCTTGGGGAACCCGTCCAGCTTGACGGGCATGGTGCAGTTGACATGGACGAAGCTTTTGACGAGCTCGGCCACGGCCGGGTGAGACGTGTGCTCGAGCTGGATGAAGGATGCCTTTCTCGGCACGGGGGCCACCGGTGGTAGCGGGTCGGCCAGCTCCGTGAACTGCCACAGGCCCGTCTGATCGTCCCGCACGGCGAGCTTCATCTTGGAGGACCAGTGCCTGTCGATGTAGATGATGGTCGTGTTGAGCGTATGCAAATCCCTAAGATGCTTGTACGTCACAACAACCCTCGCCTTGTCGGGGATGGTCTTGGCCACCTCGATGAAGGTCTCCAGGTCGGGCACCTTCTTGTGGTCCAGGGTCTGGATCAATATGCCGTTCTCGGTATTATCAAAACGGAAAGAGCCAGTGCCCTCGCAGAGATATACGCCGCTGCAGGCCACGCCGTACAGGCGGGCTTGCTGGTAGGAGAGGGTGTGGAAGCTTCCGCCGGCCACCGACACAAAACGATCAGGCGTGATCTCGTGCAGGTCGCCGACGGCGATCTCCACCTCGACATCCTCGCCCCCCCTCTGGAGGAGCAGCTTGATGGTCTTGCCGACGCTCGAGTCCATGATGTCGTCAAGGACGGTGAACTGCGTGATCAGCTGGTCGTTCACCTTGACGAGGACGTCACCCTCCTCGATCTTGTTGTGGGAAGGGCCCTGCGGGAGGACGATCTCGGCCACCAGCATGTTGGTCTCCTTGGGGAACTGCTTGCGCATCTGCGCCTCCCACTGCGAGGAGAGGCCGAGCCGCCTGCACTCGTCAAAGGGCTTCAGGAGGAACTGGCATTGTATGTCGCCTCTCGTGATGGGCTTGCCCTCCTGGAGGCACTTCAGCGCTCGTAGCGGCCGGTCCAGGGGGAGGAAGTAGTCCGTCGAGGCTCCATCCGCTCGACCGCCAGCCTGGAGGGCAACGGCGTACCCGTCAATGTCGACGACTGGACTGCCAGACGAGCCTCCGCTAGCGGCAGCACTGGCCTGGTAGTAGGAAGTGTTGAAGTCGCTGTAGCCCTCGCCGTACTCGGGGGCATTACGGTCCAGACGGCTGATGACGCCAGAGAGAATGCTGAGCTTCTCACCAGCATCATTACCAACAACGCGGATCTCGATCCCAACTGAAGGCACACCCGTCAGCATGAAACTACAGAGTCGAAGGAAGAAGGGGGGAATAAAGGGAAGAAGAAAAAAAAAAGAGAGAGAAAAAAAAAAAAGAAAGCAAGAGAGAGGAAAGAGAGAGAAAGAAGCGGGACGCCGAACGTACCTTTGGCCAGGTCAGGCCGCAGAGGGAGGGCCCTGACGGGCATGTACTTGATGGCCTTGGGATCGAACTTGAGGATGCCAAAATCGTGGACGGGGTCCCTGTACACGGGATAGGCGTCCACCTCCTCATGGTTATCGAAGATGCAGTAGCCCCAGAACGGACCCGAGCCCACCACGTGCCTGTTGGTGAGGATGTAGCCGCGCTCGGCATCGACGACAAACCCCGTGGCCTCGGAGTTCAGGGCCGGGTCGGTGTCGAAGCTGCAGGTCTGGCAGAAGCGTATGGAGACGACGTTGCGCACGACGCTCTCGATGGTCGCCTGCCACTCCTGGCTGTCGGGCCCGAGGGCGGGCAGGGCCTGCAGGGCGGCGTCGTCGATGAAATCGTGCTCGCGCATGTCAAAGTCCTCAGCCTCGACATCCGGGGTGTTGTCGCCGGCGGACTGCTTGCCGTTCAGCGAGGAACGGAGGTGCTTCGGAGGCCGGCCGCTCTCGATCATCTCGAAGGGGGAGGGCTTGCGCTTGGCGCGTGGGGAGGTGTTGGATCCGTTCATCGTGGTTGCGGAGGGGGAGGGGGAGGACGAGGAGGGGAGTAAGCTGCCCGCTCCAGGAGGTTCGGACTGGCGGGCCGCGGGAGATTGCACGTGCTCGGCGGGTGGTCGTGCAGCCGAGCTTGACGGTGTGGCGGCGGCGGCGGCAGCAGCAGCAGCAGCAGCAGCGGCGGCAGTGGACGCTGCGGTCGAGTGCGAGGAGATGGCCCGGATGAGGCGGGCCCGAGGTGTGACTGCGACGGTCGAGCAGCGAGAAGACGCTGTGTGCCAGTAAGAGTTGAACGAAGCCGTGGGACGATGATACTGTCTTGCGGTGTAGCAAGAGACAGCACAGCGCAAGATGGTCGCGGCTGATAGCGGTGATGATGATGTTGCAAGTCTGCCAACTCCGTTGCGCAACGAAGAGGCCGAGACCGTCTGCATTCAGCAATGTCTCCTCCGCCTTGTTCGACGTACTGGGGTTAAGCTCTGGGAGAGGTGGGGGAGGGGAGGGGGAGAGATCGTCTTCAGGAAAGAGGATAGGTCACACGTAAGAGACGTGGAGGAGAAGGACAAGATACACAAAAAAAAAAAAAAAAAAAAAAAGAAGGAGGAGAAGAAGAGAGAAAAAATCCTAAAGAAGAATGCACCAAAGGCGGCAGGGCTGAGAGACAAGGCGCAAACTCGGTTTGTAGGCAGAGAGGTCTACAATAGCAGGTTTGACCTGGCCTCGCAGCTGACTTGACCAAGAACAGTGAGTTGGACCCACTGTGGCCAGCCCACCTTGCCCACTATAAAGACCCAATTTTCCTCCCGTTCTGCCGGTGACACCCCTGCATAGGGTTTCTCATACGGGTCCAGAGGTTCATTATTACGTATCCTTGTATGTATGAATGAAAGGGAATCAATCCTATGATATGTATACTATTCATTATGTACTCGGTCATACCTTGACTTGATCCTCTGAGCAACCGAGATGAGTCACTTGAGCCCAGTCATAAAATCAACTTGGTCCCCCAGAGACGGTGACAAACAATGGACATACATATACATAAGCTTGAGTGAATCTCTCGACATGTTCATGTGTGCTGGCGATTGTTCTCCACCTACCCCTCCGTCTTCCCTACCAATGCGATCGATGTTGGCACTCCATAGAAAAGAACACGACGACAGCAAAGGAACGTAACGAACAAGTAGTCTTTGAATCGGTTATAGGAATTTTTCATAGGAAACAAGATGGAAAAAAGGCAGCTAAAACTAGGCATGATAGGGGTATACTGTTCATCCCTCATCTCATCGTGTTCTATTCTTCCCTCCAACCTCTCTCCTGTTCCAGTCTCCTCCATATATATATATACTCCAAATCATGACTCCATGCCCTGCTGCTCACCAGTCTCACCCGTCTTCGCACCCTCCTCCTCCTCTTCTCTCCTTTTCCGCGCCTCCTCCTCCTCCTCCTCCTCCTTCTTCCTCCCCTCCACAGCAGCAGCAGCAGCAGCAGCAGCCGCCTTCTTCTCCTTCTTCTGCACCGCCTTAGCCTGCGCCGCCTCCTCCTTCATCCTCTTAGCCTCCTTCGCCCTCTCCTCCCCCACGACCTTCTCCCCCCACCACCTAGCCACAAACGTAGCCAGCACCATCTCCAGCAGACCCCGCCGCTCCTCCTCGTCCCCCATCTCAGGAACATCCACCTCCATATCCCCCAGCTTCCCCTGCCAGAACCGAGGCCCCACCACCCGCGCCACCACCCGCCCGTCCCTGTCTCTCTTCAGCAGGCCCTTGCCGCTCCACGTGTACCCTTCCCCCTGGAACGCGACGGCGTGCCTGTCCCCGCCCCCCGCTAGCAGCGGCACCCACGACGACGACGACTTCTTTTTGACCTGCAGCCTGGTCGACCCCCGCTGCTCCGCGCTGCTGCTCCCGTCCTCCAGCCCCACGTGGTGCATCTCGAGCGTCTCCTCCCTGCCGGCATTGTCCCCCGCGGCCGGCTCATCCAGCGTCGCCACGCACACGCCCCCGTCCTTCTCGCCGGGCGGCCCACGGAAGAGCTGTTTCTTGTTCTTCTTTTTGGCGCCGCCGATCGTCAACAGGCCGCCGCCGCCGCCGCCACCGGACGCCATCGCCGCCGTGCTGTAGATGACTGCGTGCGAGGATGGTTCCTTGAAGAGCAGCTCGTTGCTGTTCTTGCCGTAGATTTTGCCAGGGGCGTTTTCGATGTGGTAGGTCAGTTTAGGCATGTTGGAAAAGTATTAATTGAGGGATTTCACACGGCAAGGAAAAGGAGAAAGGGAGAAAAAAAAATTTAACGGACAAAAAGTGAATAGGGAATTTGTGGCGTAAAATAAATAAAATGGGAATCATAGAAAGGGGAAGGGGAAGGGGGCACACTTAAAATATGTTGGTGTGTATAGAATTACTTGCAGGAGAGGCCCAAATGACATGGTAACGGGTGATGTCATGGTGTGTGTGTGTACTTGCGGAACAGACAGCCAAGATACACTCACACATAGTCACATCGTTCCAACCCCCCCCGAGAACCCAGTGAAAACTCATCACCATTCATCATCACGAGGAATTACAAAATCTATTGTAAGTCGAAACTCGCTTTGTGGGGGGGGGGGGTGGAGAAGGAAGAAGAAAAAAAAAAGACAGACGGCGAGAAAGGTGTTATGTCAATGCCTTGTTTGATCAAAGAGAGTTGAATGACCAACGGTAGCACCCAACGGCTGTCAAAGGCCTCCTCCTCCCCGCCTAAAAAAAAAAACCATGGGCGGAAAAAGGCACACCAAGTGGACAACCTTCTCCCCAAGAAGCTATAAATCTACCCGATGGTGTATGGAAGGGTATGTACTATCAAACAATACACGCTTGTCCTATTGAACACCAGGCCCATGCGGGTTTATCCCAATCCTCCCTTTCCATTTCCCTTTCCCTTTCCCTTCCCTCGTTAAGCTCGTGAAATGCTGTCCCGTACAAATCCCACCCAGAAACACATCGTGGGATCCCCGTTGACAACGGAAGAATCTCGAAAGCCAGATTTCATCAACACACGTTGAGAATAGCGGAGATGTCTTTGAATCGAATATGGTAAAGGGACGACGGTGTCTTCGATAGTGTTCGACTGCCGTCGTCATGACTGACCGATGATGAGATCCCCCCCCCCCCAGGTATCTATAACCCATTCGACAAGATGTCTCCTCTCCCGAATGAGGAGATCCAGTTGTTGACGCAGGATGATCAGGACGAATTGGGTGAGCCAGGTGAATACCCAAAGTAGAGAGAATCAATAGGTCTCCCCCCCCCCCTTCCCCCTTCTCCCTTTGCAAGGCAAACCGAGATAGTGACGATCCCTCGCATTGGGTCCGCGGCAGAAAAGCCACAAGTTATCGTAGGAACACTTCCCAGATAAAGGAGCCCCTGTCGGTACCAAAAGCCACAAGCAAGAGCCCCCCCCCCCCAACCCAATCTTTCACACAAGACGGGGACCCGCTCATTTCATCATCTTCTCTCGATGAGCAGCAAATAGCCGAACGTTCATTTCGTGTTCGTCGCAAGCATCAGTCCACTTCTTCCGAACCTCGCGGTCCTCCTCAGCCCAGGTCATGTATTCCAGGACACCGGCGCCATCCCGCAACTCAAGCCAGGCAGAAGTGCCAAGTTTCTGGTGGATCTGAACCCTGCGGGCCGAGAAGTGGTCGATGAACTTGGTGTTGTAGGCGTGGAACTCTCCCAAGTACGTGTAGAACGCCTCCACATACTGCTTCCAGGCAGCCGCAGAGGGCTTGAGGCCTGGAACCGCCAGCACTGGAGGCGGGTTTGGCGGCTTAGGTGGCTCTGGTAGGGCTTCCTGGATGTTCTGAGACCTCGACACGGGCTTGCGGATGGGAACGTGACCTGCTGCGGCACTTGGGAAGGGGAGATTCGACTTCAGGTCGCCAAAGGACTCGAGGCCTGATGCACGTTCGGCAAACGGCTCGACGTTCCTGATGTCGGAAAAGCTGGCTCGGAACTCCTCACTGTCTTCTGATCCACCGGCTGCTGCTGCTGCTGCTGGCGCAAAGGCGGGCTGTGGGGGTGGCTTCGCATCACCCTTGATGCCCAGGCCCATGTCTCCAGCCCGCCACTCAGGGCGTGACGGCGTGACAGGAATATTCCGCGCCCCATTACGGTCCGATTGCCCCACAGGAGGATCGACGTCCATAGCCATCGGACTGGAAGTCCCATCGACGCTTGGTCCCCGCCCAGCGGTTGCTGGGCCCTTGGGGCTTTCCTCCAGGCCACTGCTGCTCTCGTCCGACTCGACCATACCGGCCGTTCCCGCCGTCATACGCACAGGTTTCGGCTTCTTGCTAGAATTGCGAATCGTGCGACCGCCGGCTACGGATGTCTTGTGCGCCACGGGTGCCTCGAAAATCTGCGGGTTAATCTTCTCGGACCACTCCTCAGGATTAAAGGCGCCAGAGTGGGGCGACTTCTCTCCCACGCGAGGACCGGCAAAGTGTGGCTGTTGTGAGGCATCTGTCGTGAAGGGAGACCTGCGACCTAAGCGACTGCCTGACTTGGACCGAGGCATGGCCGGCCGTCCGGCCTCGTCTACTGGAGATCCCGCATTGAACTGCCAGCTGGTAGCATCCTCCTCAGCAACAAACCTAGTGTTGATGTTGTCAGTGCTGTTCCGCGTGAACCGATACGAGTCGGCGACGAACTGCTCGCCCGTAAACTGCGAGCCGAAGCTGGTGTTGAAGTTAGCATGATCTGCGCTGTCATGAACCAGCTGAGGGTTCACTAGTGGGGTTTGGGTTTCGTCCTGCGAAGGCTTAGACTGCTGCTGCTGCTGCTGCTGATGCCCATACTTTCTGGCAGAAAGCTGTCGGAGGAGCTGAGACATCTTCTGCTCGAAAGCATTCAGGCCGCCCTTTTGTGGAGGAGGCTCATCTTCACTCGAAGACTTTTTGTACTGCTGAGTACGTGGCTCCTCTGGCTTCGAGGGCTGGTTGCGTGTGTTCTTCTTGTTGCAGAAGCCCCCCTCGCCCGCACGGCCTGTCGCTTGCTGGGCTTGTTGGGGGGCTTCGTGTTGGTGCTGGGCAGGAGTTGACTTAGACTGAGACTGATCGTCATACAATTTGGAGCTGTTTTTGCTGTTGTCACCACCAGCCCCGTCCTTGGGACCTTCTGAAGAAGACCGGTAGTCGCTGCTGGCCGACGTGGCGCCTGAGCTTCGCTGACCGTTGAGCCCTGCTCTTCCATTCTGCCCTGCCCGCGGTACATTGTCCGAGTCGTCGGGTACGCTGGAGCTTCTCTGGCGGGGGCTACCGGTAGAAGGGGCGTTCTCATCGTCGTTGTAAGGCCTGCGCTTGGGCTCTCGCGTGCTACGGGATCGCCCAATATTGCTCGCGCCATTCCAGGGATCGAACTTCTCGCCGCCGTGTGTCTGGTATGGGGTACTCTGGCGTGGGTCCGTGAACGTGCCGTCGCGGTCGCGGTCGCGGTCGCGGTCGGGTTCAGGGTTAGACGGCGCCCGGCGCCTGGCTCGTGCTGCTGAAGATGTCTCGTTAAACAGGTTAGAGTGAGACCGAGTGGTAAAGTAGTTGTTGCCGGGCACCGCTGGCTCGTCGCCCGGGGACTCGGGCACATAGCCTCCTCGCTGGACACGGGCGCCAAAGGAACCCTTGGGCTGCTTCTGGGGCGGGGCACGCGGAGGAACAGGAGGCGGCTGCTGCTGCTTCTGCGGCTGCGGCTGGGGCTGGGGCTGGGGCTGTTGGTAGCTCGACGGTCTGCTGGCGCTGGGGGTTCTACTCGACGCGCCGCTTGCAGTAGGGTTTCGGGCGGCTCCCTTGCCCTTTGA
This sequence comes from Cryphonectria radicalis, assembly GCA_014849355.1. Lineage (NCBI taxonomy): Eukaryota > Fungi > Ascomycota > Sordariomycetes > Diaporthales > Cryphonectriaceae > Cryphonectria > Cryphonectria radicalis. The sequence continues at coordinate 414,478 of JACWQW010000015.1, read as the reverse complement.
CCCATATCTCATGTCCTCCCAGGCTTGCCAGTGTTGCCATGTGTTGGTCGAGTCGGCCTTCTTTGCCTGCGTCCGACGAGGTGCACCGGCCGTGAACTCGGCGTACTTGTCTGCGTTCGTCGAGGCCGACGACTGGCGTTTCTGCGTGGACGCGGTGGGCCTCTGGGGGAAGTTGGGCGGACGAGGAGGAGGAGCCCACTCCTTGCCGGCATTCGCCCAAGGGTTCCCTCTCACTCCAGAGGCATACGTTGCCCGGGTACGGCGGGCCTCGGCATCGTACTTGCGCTTCTTCTCAGGGTCAGTGAGGATGGCATGGGCGTGGTTGATGATGTTGAAAGCTTCATTTGATCCGCCAGGGCGGTCGGGGTGTTTCTTGAGCGCTGCACGATAGCTTCCGTCAGCTCTTGACCACCACGACGACATGAGACGGAGCCTGACATACATAGTTTCCTGTACTGCTTCCTGACGAGATCGATATCCTCCGTAGGCCCGGCGAGCTCGAGATCGGCGTACAGGTCGCGCCGAGGTTCCTTGTCCATGATGGGCCTGCTTCTCCAAGGCAGGGTGTGCCTTGGTAGCGTTGGGAAACAGGTCGAGAATGAAGAATGGAAGAAGGTATCGAGGAGTCAAACAGCGACTACATCGGAGGAGGGCGGCCAGTCGTCTCTCAGGGCGTAAATGGTGTTGGGCAAGCAAAGGACGTGTCCCTTTGGAGGCGAATGGACGAGGGGCAGGGCGGGGCAGTTGGTAGGAGAGAAGGGAGATGAAGAAAGGGTTCACCCCACAGGACCTTTGAGAAGGAAACAGATGGTCTGCCTATCAATAAGGTACCCCTCAAATGGGAAGAAAGAAGCAGTAAACATCAACAGAGGGGCAGGGCAGGCTTACCAGAGTAGGAGTCGTTGTGGTTTGCTGAGCTAGGGATCAGTGGCACGAGCAGTGTACGTGGTGAGGTCTGAAAATCCCAGAGGAGAGAGAGCCTGGGAACCAGTATGATGCCTAGAACTGTGACAAATGATTGCTGTGCTGTGAATGGCAGGAAGAGATCCAGGCAAGATGTTCCACAAGAAGCAAAATATCTCGGTGCACAAGGCTGCTGCTGGTGACTGTCACGATGTTGGGTGGGCGGGGACGTGTGAACTTGGGCTCGCTGGAGATAGTTGACCACTTGTGACGTGTTGTGATTGGACACTGGTCCTAAAAAAGCAGGCAGGAGGTCGAAGAAGAAGAAAAAGAAGGTAAAAGTTGGGTGAAACAATGCTGCAGTTCCAGAAGTCCAAGTTTTTGTCACGAGAGCTTTTCTACAGAAAATGCCTGAAGCCTAAAGACTGCTGGCTGTTGTGGTAGTCAGGCTGGTTTGCCAGTTCCCGAAAGATGAAATGGGAGGTTGGAATGTGAGCATCTTCAGTGGGGCAGGGTGGGTTTTGGGGAACCGGGTAGTGCCAAGGCGTAGTCAGGGTCCCCCCCCCCCTCTCCAATTCCAGGGTGTGTTTGGTGTACTACTGTGTATTCATCTGATCTTCCCTCCAGGTTGGAGCCTGACATCTGACTAGGCTGTTGTTGACTGGCTGTCCGGGTGAAATATTTCCTAATGACGTAAAGAGAGGGTGCAGGCCACCCCCAGCGCACACACTGATTTGCTCCCCACAAGGCTGAGAGCGGGAGAGGGAGGGTCACACCTGTGGCCATCCAAAGGCAAACAGCAGTCCAGATTATCCTTTCTACTCCATCATGTTAGATAGTAAATCATCAACGGGAATTTTGAAATCATTCTCTCAGCTCATGTTTTATACCATTAGAAAATGGCCACTCTGGACTGTGCAGCCTTACAGTTCACATGGAGGACACAGCCACTCTTGAGTGTGCGTGGCCCCCTCGTTGTCACTTGACACTGGCCCGACTCGGCCAGCAGGCCTCACATTGACACATCTGCACAAAGACGGTCATCTGTGGTGGGGGGGTGGACATAATTGTTAGTTTCTGGACCTCCTCTTTCAGCTGTGTAGGGCTGTAGCAGCAATCAAAAAGGTCTTTTCTTATTTTCCTGAACTCCAATTGCTGTGACCAGCATTTCACAGCAAACCTTTGGTTGGTTCTTGTACACTGAAAACAACAAAACCTCTGCAAGTGTTCCAATACTGGCCCAGAATATCCATACGGTCTCCATTTCCTTTCCGATCGTGGCCCCGGAACTCCAGATGGCAATGTATAAGCATACCAAACCAGCGCTACACAGCGCCCAGACACACACAACCTCCCCCCCCCCCCCTTCCCAAAGATAATGCTACAGAAAATTGCGTCCGTTGTCCAGAAAGCATTTGCCCAGCGCAAGACCATCATCACTGGATGTCCTTGCTGAGCTCGTACGACCATCCTCCGTCACGCCTCATTTTCTCCCGCGCTGCAAGATCCTTGCGGATCTCGTCCTCCGTGAGCCGGTCACCTCCGTTCCAGTTGGCACTGCTACCCCGTGCACGGAACTTGCTCCACCTGTCCTTGTTCTTGAACACCTCCTCCAGCCGCAAGGGCGCAGGAGGGCCAAAAACCTGGAGAGGGTCGATGGACTCCTGTTTCATGAGTTCACGCCGAAGCTCAGGCGTGTCTGCCCATGATGCTACCCCCAGTCCCTTGGCCTCGTCATCATCGTCGTCGTCGTCATCATCATCTGTCTGGATTTCAGGGAGCTCAATGTTCTCGCCGTTCTGGAAGCGTGGTGAGGACCGTGTCGCTGATTTGGCAGCAGACTTGGCAGCCATGACGCCAGCAGGTCTGGCCGGAGTCTTGTGAGAGGGGCCGGCGCCATGTTGGCTGGACGCAAAGGGAATAGGACCCTTGGAGACCTGGGCCATATCCAGAGGGTGACCATTCTTGCTGTGATGCGCCGCGACTGGTGGTGCTTTGAAGATATCCCTCGTAACCCCTGAAGGACCAGGTGCATACCCGCTGGAGAAGAGTGACTTGTTTGGTTGATCCTGAGAGAACAATTAGTAAGTATGCCGGTGGGGGGGGGGGGGTGACCACCTAGGAGTCTACGGCTCGCAACTTACCTTCTTGAGCCCAGCTGATGGTCCAGCGTGGGGGCCCTTGATACCGGTTCCATACGACTGGATCTCCATCTCCTCCTCGGCGTCGAACTCATCGTCCGAGATTCGCATGCGCTTCACCTCTTTTTGGGGAGGCGGGCCATTTCGGGCTGTAGTGGGTCGTTGCATCGTGTCCTCTGCGCCCTCTTGCTGGAGCGGCCTCTTCATAGACATCTTGGCAGTGCTTGACAAGACTGCGTTGACAGGTCGGCCGATGTCCTCTTGCGATCGGTACATGGTGGACTGCTGCAAGCGAGATGGAGGCCTCGGTATCGCTGCCTTCTCCCGGACAGTGTTGTATTCAGCCGCGCCACCTGGCTGAGACCGAACCGCTGGAGGCGGGGCTCTTGTCTTCTTAGCCTTCTCGATCGCAGCTTGACGAGCAGCTTGCTTCTTGGCTTCTTCCTCGGCAGCAGCTCGCTGGCGTTCCTTTTCTCGCCGCTCCGCCTCCATTCGTTGCTCCTTCTCGCGCTTCCGCTCCAATTCTGCCTTAAATTCACGCTTCCGCTGGGTTTTCTTCTCCTCTTCTTGTCGTCGCTTCTCTGCAAGTTCAAGTGCCTTTGGGCGACCGGTCGTTGAGCTGACGGAGCTCTTGAGACTCTGCAGCGATGACTTCGTCTGCAGAGAGGGTTGGCCCGCCTTGCCCTTGACCTGTTGTTGAGAGCTGCCGAGGGTGTCTTGGAGGTTGGATGCAAGCGCACTGTTGGAAGGGTACAGTCCAGTGTGTTGGGAAGACGTGTTGACGCGGATCAAAGTCGGTGCTTGCTTTGGTTTGACGGCAGTTTCCCTCGTTGGTTTCGTTGGTCGCTTGATCTCACGATTCTTCAGGCCTTGGCCAGGTGTAAGCCGGGGGATCGAAGGAGGCACGGGCCTTGTCGCTGGGGCATCAGCCATTTCCGTGTCCTGATCAGTGGTACCGAGCTCATCTATCCCGGCGACTGCCCCGCTCCCAGCCTCGACCTGTGCCTTTTCTTTGCGCGGACTTGTCCGTGTCGGCCTGTTGATCTCTTTTGGAGCCGGGGTGCGCATGGTTTGTCTAGATTCTTGCTGCATGCCATCGAGTTCCTCGGGAGATACCTTCTCCTGTTTTTCTTTGCTGAGGGCGCTCGCCTTCTCCCGCTCCCTCTCCCGAGCCTTGCGTAGCTTTTCCATCTGCTCGGCAAGGTGTTGGGCCTCCTTTTCCTCCTTGTCTTTCTGCTTCTGATCCCTCCTTTCTCGCTCAGCGGACGCCCGAGTCTTGCGGCTATTTGACTTCGACGGACTGGGAGCCCTGGGAGCGTGGTGAGCCTCAGACATGTGCTTTGTCAGATCTGGGTAAAGAGGTTGCTCCTCCTGCTCTGGCTGGAGCGACTCAGTAGACATGTTTTCTTGCTTTTGTAATTTGGCTGTAGATGACGAGTTCAAAAGTGACGCCTTTCCATCTGCACTGAGCGCAGCACTGCTTGCCAGGAGACCCTTCGAGCCCTTCAATATGGAAGAGAACTTGTTCTTGACGTGTTTCAAGGTGTTCTGCCTGAAGGGGCTTTCACGGAAGCTTCTGGACGGCGATTTCGGGGGCTCGTCTCCTTGAAGATCCTTGTTGTCGTCCACCAATGGATTGGATGCAGAGACGACCTTTTTGAGATCTTGCCCGGCAGTATCTCCGAAAGCGTTATGCTGGCTCAAATCAGGTACCGAGACCGATTTGCCATGACCAAAGACGGCTTTGACCTGGCTGGATAGTTCTACTTTCCGGGGCGAGTGATGGGCAGGATCGGGGCTCGACTCTTGCAGCTGGTGCTCGGGCAGATTCGAGTCGATACCGTTGACCGTGTCGCTGCGATGCACGCCTTCCATGATATCCGCAGTGTAACTCTTCTCTAGCGCGGGACGAGTACTTTGGGTGACAGTTTGGTCTGCAGGAGGTGGAGCAATCCAGTCGTCTTCGTCATCCTCGGGGAACGCACCTGGTGTCCTTGCTGACTGCTGAGGTCTGGAAGGCGATCGAGGTTTCTCTTCCGCGCTCACTTGAGCCTGTTGTGAGATCTGCGGGTGCGAGGTGTGCAGTGGCTGTTGAGTGCCAGAAAGGTTCGCAATCGACTTTGACGGCCTTGGACCACCTGCTTGTGACTTGCCGAGCATGCTGATCTGATCCTGCAGCCTCTGCGTGTAGGTTTTATTATGCGTAGCGAACGCGCTGTCTTTCTTCTCCTCCACAGCATCGGCGGCGTCATCGTCGTCAATGTCCATGACATCTTCCTCAACCTCCAGGGCATCTTGTCGCACACCAAGACTCTTGCCTCCGGTCGGTCTCGGGTAGTAACTTGTTCGTGTCGGTTCGATGTGGCTGGTCCTCGACATTCGCGCACCAATACTCTTATTAGAAGTCAAGGGTTCGCGCGCGGGCAGCGACGCAAAGTTGAGGCTGCTTTTGCGCACCAGGGGACGCATGGGGCTCGATCCATCGGATGGCGACCGCGTCACGTCTGCACCATCATCATCCGCAGCGTCGACCGCAGGTATGGGTTCAGCAAGGACTGGCTGAGGAGCAATTGGTGGCTCTGACTGCTGTGGCTGTGGCTGTGGTTCTGGCGTCGGAGATTTGGCCGGCGATTTCTGCGAACTATCGTGGCCGAGTAATTGGACCGGCGATGAAGCTTGGGCAACCAGCGTATCGAAGTCGTCAGGCGCCGATGGTCCGGCTGACACCGTGCTCGATGTCTTGACATCTTGTTGTTCTGCTGTGGTCTGCAAGAAATCCTCTGAAGACCCGGCGGCCAGAGCCGGACTCTCGTGGCCCGCCTGCTCCACCGTCTCAGCCAACGGTGGCCTGGGCTCCTCGGCTACGGGCTCAGGATCTTGTGGCTGTACCGTTTCGGCATCATCCATAACCTCATCAAAGTCTATTTCGACATCCTGGCTCTGGCTCCCATAATAACCAGAATCAGCAAGGACACGCTGTTCTGAAGGCGCAGGCTCGGCAGGGACAGGTTTTCGTGTTATCGATGTAGGCCTTGCCGGGCTGCCCGGCTCGTCCTCGGCGATCTTAAAGTTCGGCGTCCTAGCATGAAGCAAATTCGATGTTGTGAAAGGATTAGGGGCGCCCTTGGGCGTAGCGGAAAAGATGTCAGATAGTGGCTATTACCCATATTAGTCTGGTCAAGACGACCGGCCACGCGGGAGACGGGGAGAGTGGGGTCCTCACCACTCGGTTTTCATTGTGATACAGCTTGCGGGCGGTGTGAGGAGTCTTGCCACGAAGCTTTCCTGGGGTTTTGAAGATCTCGGCCACGTTGCTAGGGGCAGAGTCAGCAGTGATGGGGACCCAAGTCGGACGCGCTCGACACATACATCTGGTTCTCGGAGAAGATATCGGCCATGTGCTCATTCAGCCACTCGACCTCGTTTCTTGCCGAATAGCCAAACTCTTCCACCTCGGATCTTGTAATGTCAAGGGCGGAGGACCTCTCATCAGCGCACCATGCCGAGGAGCCGACAGGCGGACGCGACGCAGGACGCATCGCCATGACCAGATCGCGCGAGTTCGGGATGAAGAAAGGCGTGGCAGGGGAAGGCAGGAGGTCGCGTCGCGGGGAAGAAGACGGATCAACTCGAACAACGCGTTCGTCAAGGTAAATCAAGCATGTCTGGGCGCTGGTGGTAGCTGATTCGAGAGTGAGCAAAATGGTTGTAGTGTTTGCATGGACGATGGAGAGCGTAGGATCCGAACCGCGGTGCTTGGTGTGGGGTTGCAGTGCTGACTGAGGTGTGCAGTGGGAAAGGTGGGAAGGCGGCTGGCTGCGTGCCTTTCCTAGTTCTGGCGTCAAGTAAACAAAAGGCTGGCGGATACCTCAGACGTGCATTCATTGGTCGAGACTGAACCCGGAAGCCCCACCCCCTTTCTATTCTCACACCCCCTGCTGAAGTGACGGCGTCAGCCGCTCCGGCTATGGAATTCGGATCCGATACAGAAGACAATCTTCGGAGGTCAGGCGGGCAGCATTAATTTCATCAACTACCAAGTACGTAGATTTCTTAGCACAATAAGGATCTGGCCACTACCCTCCTTGGTCAACTTGAAACAATTGGCTAGATAGCTTTTTGTTTGGGTTGGTAGGGTATGGCTCTACCGTTGTTCGCTATGGCGTGTTGTCTCCATGCTCACCCTCCCTCCTACTTGTTCTCATGATGCAACTCGATCTCAATCAAGATGAGGGTGCATTCCCCCTCCTCCCTCCCCCATTTCCCTGCCCCTCTTCCTATAGACAACCTGGCCATTGTCTGCTCATCCGGAAGCCGGATCATGGTGGCTCGCGCCATGCTAGTTTCTGGCTAAGGAGTACTTTTCCCACCTCTTGCTCATTTTTGTATACCCTGGCTCTATCCACGAGCTGAGTCTTGCGACGGCAACTATTCCAGACGGCTTGACCATGCAAGGTAATAATACAATCTGGGCATGAGCGTCTCGAAATTGATCGGTCTTGAGGCCGCGAATAGATGACCAGAAATCTTATCAGTTTGCAGACGACTCGTCTGTTCTGAGCGACCGGTGACTGGTGGCACCATCAAAACCGAGACTTCTTCCCCTCTCTTGCGCAGTTATCTTTTTTTTCACCTGCCTCTTTCTCCAGCGTGAGGGTGTGCTGGACAGCAGTCCGAATTCTGGACAGCTCTAATGCCTGCCGCACTCGCTGATCTGACCCTGTTTCGAGGTCGCCCCGTATTCGTCCTCAGGCATACATACACCCCTTGCTATGCAGGTCAAGGCACGGTGACGGATTGGTCGTCCTACCCTGACCGACGGACGAGCGGCATACCGTTTCTGTAGGTCTGATGAATAATGGAGTGGCTGACATGGGCTGATCCGGTCCCATCTCCTGTCCAGATCACCAAATGGTTCGCATTGCCTGCAGTGAACCGCGTTCCTCGCGTGGCCAGCCTGCATCGGGATGCGGCACAGCCGGCAGCTGGCGAATGGCAAAAGCACTCACTGTGAGCATCTTGCTACCCACTCCGGGATCACACGCTGGTCCGTCGTCTGCTGGATCACACCCACGAAGGAGCTGCGACAGACCAGTCAGAAGCAATGTCTTCTGATTGATCCTATGGAGCCCAGATAAATGGCGCATGCTTCCATCTCACAAGCCAGCCAGGGACCAAAATCCCAGACCGTGAAAAGAGTTCAGGGTAACAAGTCTGCGACCCTTTGTCCAGCCCGTCTTGTTCGCCAGGCAGGCAGCTGTGATATGGCTCTGGGAAACTCCATCATGAGCCGTGCCCGTTTCGACGGGATGCTCATAGAGTCTGATTGGAATATTTCATTCCGACTAGATCACAAGTGGAAGGATAGCCGGTCGTGCAGACTGCCATCTTCGATTAGCACGCGGGATCTTTAGACGACCCATGCAGGCGGTATAATCGATATATGCTCGGCGAGTGGCACTTGAAGTTGGTGGTCCCGAGATCGGGAAGTCGAGAGATCGACCCTACCCACAAGGGCGCGGAGCCAAGAACAGCGCCGCACGCCCCAGCCCTGATGGCTCACGTTGACCTCGTAATGGGTCTCAAAACGCTTGTTTCTGTCCAGCTAGAGAAGTTCAAGTTGCCGCAGCGGCCCACCTTTGAAAGGTGCTGCCCGTTCGTCCCGAATTCGCCGTCAAGGTGGACTCGACAATGGCTGTCCCGATCTTGGTATGCGCTTGAAAGCTTCGCCTGAACCGTGTTTGTGTTACTGTAGCGGTCAGGGGTGTGTGATACTGAGAACCAATCAAAGCACATGTGCCGGTCTCCACTGCAACTAACATCCGCACGTTGAGCGGCCACCACGTCCCCTGGTGCTGTGTGACCTTGGCCTCGTTCCTGCACAGCAGCCAAATGGTCTGGATGCGTCGTTCCGACGCCGGGGTCTTCTTATGGCCAGGCCAATATGGGTGTCCTAATTAGTTCCCCCCAAGGCGCTCCCGTGTGTGTGTGTATGGATATATAAGGCACACAAGATGATGATGAGGCCTCGCGGTCCTTCTGGCCTCTCTATCCGGCAACACTTCTCTTCTCTGCTTTTCTGACCATTTCCTGTATGACAGCTCCAGAGAGCAAGAACAATCATGACCGTCTTCCAGGAGATCAATGGGGTTAAGGGGGCCAACCGCACCGAGAAAGCTGATGTCGCCAAGCATGCCGACGCCGTCCAGAAATCTGCTGTCCTTCACCGTGACCTTCGCCATGATTTTCTCGAGTTAGCCAAAGGCGAGGGCCACTATCTCGTCCTAAACGATGGTCATAAGGTCTTCGATGCCTCGGGCGGTGCGGCCGTCGCATGTGTGGGTGTAAGCTCGTCCTCTCTCCTTCTTGTTGTGCCAAGCATCCCTTAACACGTCCGGGGCTGGGCACATGAGGTTAAACTGGATGTGCAGCATGGCAACATCAAGGTCAACCAGGCCATGGTTGACCAGATCAACAAGGTGAGCTACTGCGCATCAACCTTCTTCAAGACGCCCATCGTGGAAGAGGCCGCAAGGATTCTGGTCGACAGTACCGATGGGCACATGACACGAGCGTACTTTGTCCAGTCTGGTTCGTCAAATTCCTCGATGTCATTGGCGAGACCAGTGTTGACATATAGCAGGGTCTGAGGCGATGGAGGCGGCGATGAAGCTGGCTCGTCAGTATTACCTGGAGAAAGAAACGCCTGAGCCCCAGAGAGTCCGCTTCATCGCTCGAGAGCAGTCTTATCATGGAACGACTCTCGGGTCCCTCGCCATGGGCGGGCATGTGGCTCGACGGGCTAAGTTTGAGCCCATGCTCATCGACAATATCTCGAAGGTCTCGCCGTGCTTCTCGTATCGGGGCAAGGTCAAGGATGAGACCGACGAGCAGTATGTCCAGAGGCTGGCAGCTGAGCTCGACGGTGAATTTCAGAGGGTCGACCCCAAGACAGTCTGCGCCTTCGTCGCCGAGCCAGTCGTTGGCGCTGCTCTAGGATGCGTGCCAGCCGTCCCCGGCTACTTCAGGGCCGTGCAGGCGGTGTGCCGCAAGTATGGTGCTCTCCTAATCTTGGATGAGGTCATGTCCGGAATGGGTCGTACCGGGAGCTACCATGCCTGGCAGCAGGAAGGTATCGTCCCTGACATTCAAACCATTGGAAAGGGACTAGGTGGAGGATACCAGCCCGTGGCTGCAGTTCTCATCCACAAGGATGTCGTGGAGACCCTCCAGAAGGGCACCGCGTAGGTTGTCCAAGCCCTGTCTCTCTATAGTGTTGCCTGTTGACCTCGATGTTGTAGGGCATTTATGCATGGTCACACGTACCAGGCACACGCTGTTGGCTGCGCCGCGGTGGTGGCTGTCCAGAAGATCATCCAAGAGGCCGACCTCATCATGAACGTTCGTACCATGGGGGCGCTTCTCAAGAGGAGGCTGCACGAGAGCATCGGCAGGCATCCCAACGTGGGCAATATCAGGGGCCGCGGCTTGTTCTGGGCTGTCGAGTTTGTCGAGGACAGATTGACAAAGAAACCCTTCTCTGCAAGCGAGCAAGTGGCAGCGAACATCAACAATCTCGGGTTGACGCCGCCCTACTCGATCGTGGTGTATCCTGGCAGTGGTACTGCCGACGGGCTCTCTGGAGACCACATCATTCTCGCACCTCCGTATACGGTGACTGCTGTTGATATCGAGAACCTTGTTCAGACGTTCAAGAGCTTGGTCGAGGACTTCTTTGCAGCTCGGTCGGTCTCCGATGGACAGTCGGGCTAAAAAGAGGGTGTCAATCAGGTGTGTGTTCCAACGCATCAATAAGTCAGGTGACGACAAACTGAGTACCAGGGTATTGCGATTGCTGCAGGAAGCAGTTGCAAACTCCATCCAGGACTCCTACCGTAGAGTGACTTAGGGGGGGGGAGGGGGCAAGTGAGAAGAAGAGTAAGGACTTAGTATGAAGGGGGGGGAAGAAGGAAAAGAAGAGGAAAAAATCCCAATTCTTACATAGCATGTCTAGAAACCAGAAGAACCAGTAGCTTTATGATGACAAGTCCCACCATGGAGACCATGTCCGTCCTTGAGCTGGCATGGCGTCGAAAGACGACATGATGAATCTGGCCCTGCTGCCTTGTTGTGCCACATTTACTTGGGGCCCGGTATGCTGGACTGTGCCCAGGTGTGGTGCAACGGATGGATCGTGCCGTCGTTTGCCATGTGTCCTTTACTTACTGCACAAACTTGACATGGCCACCTTTGTTCTTATTCTCCCTCGTTTATATTGAGTAGGACTTTTCGTCTGAAGTCGGGTGGTTGTTTTGCCTGAAGGAGACTGCCCGCTTCTTCTCCTTCTCCTCCTTCATCTCCCGCCTTTCCACAGGGCTCAAGGGATGGACACACAGTGCTAAATTCAGAGTGATTGCAGTACGTCTCATTCACCATGCGATCGAATTCGGAGATTGCATGCGTTGTCGTCACATTTGGCAATCTTGTTTCTTATGCAGAGGCGGCGTGGGGAGCCCGGGATGCTGCGGGCTATGCCGAACCAATACTGTCTGATGTAGCCTTCCCAGAGCAGTATAAAACAGAAATCCTGCTGCATTTCACCTGCACTGTTGCGCAATTATGACGGATCAAAGTTGTGTCCCGCCCTGCATGAAAGATAGACTGACCCTCTCTTCATTCACTCCCTGATGACCTTGGCTTTTTAAGCTTCATTTCATGCTAGAAATTTTATTCTTCTCTATACTTGACTCCTATTAGCAGCCGTCTTGTTCTTGCGGTCTTCTCGGGGTTAGTCTTTTCTTCGTTCTTTTTTCCTTTCATTTTTCCCCAGGTCCTTTTCCTATTATGAAAAAAAAAAAAGGAAAAAAAAGAAGAAAAAAAAGTAAGAAGAAAAGAAAGGAGAGGGGAGGGGGAAGCATTGCATTGGAATGGATCATCAAGTTCATTCGAATCAACTTAAACTTATAAAACTTACTTAGCTTTCTATCATGTACTTTGTTCATAAGAAGAAAAGGAAGGACTGGCCCTGAGACGCATGCAGGCCAAGATGGAGGCTCTTGGGGCAAAGGTGGGCTTACGTCAGACCCTTGCACTTCCTGGTCCCGTAACGCCCCCGGAACGCTTCGTCCACCCACCGCAACGTGCTGGCGTCCCACCTCCCTCCTCCCTGGGATCTATCCGGCACTCTGGCTTGTCATAGTGTTGCAGATCCACCCAGCAGCCTTCCCTCCCCCCCCCTTTCTATTCAACATTGCACATTTCATATGGTCCGCTGCTATCTTCCTGTCGTCCACTGGCCCTGGTCCTCGCCTCGCACCCACGCGGCCTCGCCGTCCTTCTCAGAGTCTTTGTCAAAAATTCCTCGAGCTTCGGCCGCACAGCTCCCGTCATGGCTGTGCGCAGCATCATCAGCCGGCAGGCTGCTGAGGAGGAGGCTGAAGTCGACGTGATCAGGTCTCATCTGGAGACAAGGGCGCAGATGACTAAAAAGATCGAGGCAGCCCTGCTCAAGGTGGTGAACAACGGAAACACCCTCGATGGCGCTGTGCAGTCGCTGGGGACGGAGACCAAGAAGCTGCAGGAATTGATCCAGAGTGCGTGGTTAGGCACGAGACGAGACGATCGGCCATCTGGGCTCCCCCGTTCCGGCTGACAACCTCTCTCTCTACAGACATCAGGTCCACGCGCGCCGAACTTGAGAGGATCTCCCAACAGGCCGACAGCAAGAACGATGACGAGAAGATCATCCGCACGGGCCCGGAGAAGGCCGGGCTGACACAGTATATCAACGCGCTGAGGCGGCTGTACAAGACCTTGGGCGCCTCCAAGACATCGAGCCTGCGTACCACACAGGATGCGGTAGCAGATCTGCAGAGGCTGATCAAGTCCGGGAATACGCAACTCGAGGCTTACTTTGACAAGCTCCTGCGAAGCGACACGCCGCGGTCCATCGAGCCGCTCCGCTACATCACGAAGAACGAACCCTTCCCCGTCCTCTCCGAAGACAAGAACTCCAAGCTGGGCGTGCTGAACGACTACATCGCCAAGGCACACCGAGAAAGCGGTGTCAGCGAGGAGTCACCAGCAGCCAAGATCTATGCCGAAGTCCGAGGGCCTTACATCCAATTCACATTAGCGAACCTGGCATCTGCTAGTATCACCACGGTGAAGAAGAAAAATCCGACGGATATCTATCGGGCTGGACCCATGAGCGGCATTGCCATGTATGCACAGGCGATCGAGGGCCTCTTGCGCGCCGAGTACGAGAGCATATGCCGAGTCTTCTCGCGCGAGGACTGGGGCCCTGTCTTTTTGTCAACCAGTCAGGGCCCCATCGCGGAGCTGGCCAGGACGCTACGGGAACTGAACATGCACATCAAACAGCACCTGGCCGTGGACTGTTTCCTTGCGTATGAGATAGTGGAGGCTATCTCGACCGTCTCCAACAACCTGGAGCAGGCAACTGGAGAGCTGAAGATGCCGCTCACGTCGGCGCTCAAACCTGTCAAGGAGACCGCAAAGTCATCTCTGGCCGAGCTGCTGGAGCTTATGAAACAGAGGATCAACGGTCTGCAGACCTTACCTCCGGATGGCGCCCCCATCCCGATCGTTTCGGAGTCCATACGAACCCTCCAAGGCATGGTTGCCTTCATACGTCCCGTGTCGAACATCATGATATCTCTAGGCGACGGCGGCTGGAAGTCAGCGGCAGCGGCCAGGGGTGGCGCGGACAGTACTCCAAACCTCTCCTCGTTCGACGTGACGGCAGACGGCCAGCAGATCTTTGGAAACTACTGTATCGACACGATCGAGACGCTCTTTTCCTCGCTGGACGCCAGGGCAAGGATGCTCTTTGGCAAGAAACCAGTGGTCGGCGTCTTCATGGCCAACAATATTACAATCGTTGACCGAATGGTTCGCGAATCGGATCTCTGGCCACTACTAGAGCAAAAGATGCCCTTCGTCATCGACACCTGGCGCAAGAAGTCCAAGGGCCTGTACCTGGACATGTGCAAGGACGTATCAATACATCTGCTCGACACGATCCACACGTCGAGGGCGCAGCGGCCAACCTCGGGCCAAGGCGCTGTCGACTCGGCATCCATCATGAAGGCCCTATCATCCAAGGACCGCGACAACATCAAGGGCAAGTTTGTGGCCTTCAACGCTAGTTTTGACGAGATGGTCAGGAGTCACAAGTCGTTCAACATGGAACCTGAGGTGCGGCGCATGTTTGCGCGGGACGTGCAGCAGACGGTTGAACCGCTGTATAACCGCTTTTTTGACAGGTATCATGAGGTCGACAAGGGCAAGGGCAAGTATGTCAAGTACGACAAGTCGACCATGTCCGGTGTCTTCCATTCACTGTATTAGCTTGTCCCAGCAGCATGGATCCCACTAGCCCACCCCCCCCCCCCTCTCTTGCTCCTTTTTTCTTCTTCCCCCTTCCTTCTGAGATACCCTCTGTCCTTTGGACCATTCAGCTGTGCATCATGTTATCATCAGGCATCAGAACGGAACCTACCTTTCTGCAGTGTAGTACAAAATCGAATTATGCACCCACCACTGACCTTTGTCCTGAGATTCAATGCGCCTACCACGTGGGGAAGTGGCTGGGTAAAGTAGCCGGGGAGCCACAGTAGAATGGGTGGTGGACTGGTGGACGGAACATATGGCAAGAATAGCCGTGTTCTCACATCTCGACGATGACTGCAGACGGACACCCACAACATGACGGCGGTCAGGTGGTCTCCCCAGCCTGGTTTATCTCGTTTTTCCCTCCCCCTTCAGCGCTAATCAACAAAGCCGTCAGCTTACTGTGGCACTTGACCACGGTCTGATACTTCGTCGTTCAACTCGTCAAGGAGTAGAGAGATCTGATTACTCATACCCGCAACCGTCCCCCCCCCGGGCCCTCTCTCTCTCTCTCTCCAGGAGACGCAATTCCCAAATAAAACACCCAGGGGGAAGAGGAAGGGTTAAAGGTCCTCCTCACACGACCCCGCCGCGGCGCCTCCCCCTCCCACCCCTTGCTGGCCAAGCCCCCTCCCCCTCTCTCCTCCCTCGTCCTCCTTGATGGCGTTTTGGCGGGATAGACACAAAGAGAAAGAAGAAAGGACGGAAGATTCCGTTTGAGACCTGAAATATCGTAGGAGTAGAATCCCTTCCAGTGGCTGAACACGATTTTGTTTTATACGGTTCGCGTCTGGGCGCTCGAGATTGCATATACATGACGGAAGGATGCAGGCTGCCCGTCCTTGTGACCATCATCCCATTCATGCCAGGCCTCTGGGCGGACCCGCTCCAAGAGCTCCAGAACTACTCCTCCCCCCCCTGCCCTCGTCCCCCTCCCCATGCACACATGCACACAGGTTCGACACATTGCTGCAGTCGTCACCCGATGGGGAATGGTTTGTTTCCCAGGACCCTGGGCCCCCCCCCCCTTCTCCCTCCACCGCATGGATCACACATAATAGGAACCCCCCCCCTTCCCCATTCCCTCCCACCTTACCATAGTACTATGTACTGTAGTTGGTGCATCTGAAAGAAGCCCTCTTTTTTCCTCTCTCTCTCCATGATCTGCAATACTGCTACCCCACTGGGAAATGTATTGAGCATCTCTTGCTTTTTTTTTCTTCTTCCCCTTTCCCCTTTCGACAGTTCATCTTGGGAGGGGTTTGTATACTGTACTGTACAACTAGGGTTGAATTGTTTTGACTTAACCCCTATAGAATCATGCCAATACAAGTATATTTTTTTTCTTCCCCCCTTGCTGGGGAGAGTTTCAACAGAGTAGAACAGGAGAAAAAATTGATCAAAGTACCAAAGTATAATCCAGTGTCCCCCCGTCTCAATTGATGTTGTGTGCTGTAACATATTTGGTACCAAAAAGTCGATGGCCTGCATCAGGCAATGTTCTCTGCACTGGAGGGAGGAGGGGGGAGGGGGAGGGGGCTTAGAAAGAAGCTTGTTGATCAATTGGGATATATGTACTACGGTACAATGTCCCATGAGCTGCTCTGTGCCACCTGAAAGGAGACCAGCGAGCAAAACTGGAACCTTGCTGTACCTTAACAGTAGTACCATAGCAGCAGTATACTTTGATGTACGTGACATGAGGAAAGGAAAGAAGAAGAAAAGAAAAGAAATCGACCCAGCCTTGCATGGTTGCTCTTACAGCGTCGTACAGTAAGTGTGGGGGTGATTCCCAGGTGGGCTGTCTTTTCTGAGGAGGCTAGGGAGGGTACGTGGAGGGATGGCTTATGCATGATTTCGGCGTTCGTAGGTACGGTAGCAGTGAGGACGACAAGGGGTGAGAGGGACAACACGTCGATTCTATGCCGGACTGGAAATAGTCAACGCCTTGTTGGATCGTTGACTGCATGAGATGAATTGTGGACGTGAGGCGGTTCCCTCGTCGTGCTGGTGCTTGGCAATGCACCCTGCAGAGGGCCGTCCCCGTGACATGTTTAGGCAGTGCATATCGTTGGACCAGTTCAGGCCAACTACTATTACACACATGCTACCACTCTCTTCTCGCACAAGCAGTCAGTCAATTCAGTTAAAGAGACGTATCAGATTTGCTAAAGACCGTTGCCATGATGATCTCTTCCTAATGTAAGCTCAAGTCCCCCCCGGGGCTTTCATGTATACATGCCCATCCTCCAGCTCGGAATCTGCCCGAGCGACCCTTCCCCTCTTTCGACCATTGCACCTTTTCTTTGGTTCCCGTAGCATCTTGAGTCAATTCGTGATCTCTAGGTACCATGGTGTTTGTCTCCCGTAGCTTTCGCTAAGAAGGGGGGGGGGGGAGGAGAAAAAGAAAAGTAGCCAGAATGAGGGCGGGGGATGATAATTGTTGATCCACCCCCACGATGTGGTGGTCATGACCCTTCTCACACACAAGACTCCCAGCGCCAAATACTCATTCAATAAAGATAATCAAAAATAAAAAAATAAAAAAAAATAAAAACTCCAGCCGCGTTGTGGTGCCCACATGACTTAGGTACGCACACACGCACGCACGCACACAAAAGCCGCCCAAGCCGAGAAACTCCGCGCCAAGCGATGGTAATTGTACAAAGCGTACAAGCCAATGAAAAAGAATGAGAAGAAAAATTCGGGGAGGGGAGAGGGAAAGGAAAAATGCATCCTCGGCTACTACAGTAGGTGGGCAGTAAAGCAAAAATGAGAAGCTCGTGGGGCGGCAACCCAACCCCCTGCCCCCCCCCCTGCTGCCGCCGTGTCTGCAGTCGTATCTGCATGCGGCGGGCCTAGTAGTACATGGTACCATAAGTAGGTAGCATGGGGGCCGGGGCCCCGTGTAAGTCCAGAACTGCAAGCCGGACGCCCGAGACGGCATAGTGCAGCGAAAAGAATGCTGCCTTTGGGGCGGGGGTTGACAAGACGAAGAGCAGCGGTGAGCCGGTTCTGGCCTTCAAAGAGAAGCTGATTGATGAAAGAGAATAAAAAGGAGCGTTTCAGAAAGGGCGACTGAAAAGAAGAGGAGAGAACGTATGATCGTGTACCGATGATGGTGGGGCGCTGGAGACAGACAGAGAGAGAGACAGAGAGAGCGACAACCCCCCCTCCCCCACCATCATCCCGGGCCAGCTCCCTCTATTCCACTGTGACGACTTGTCGCCGCATCACAATGGAGGGAGGGGCAAGGTGGGAACACACACAGAGGAAGGGCTGTCCACAGATCGACGAACTCGCAGATGCGGCGAGCATGGCCGGGAAGATCGGGACCAGTACAGAGGCTCAGGAACCAGATGCAGGCTAATGTATGTAGGTGAGCATGGCTGTGAGGATGCGGCTGGCCCAAAAGGGTGGAATTCATGCGGCGCAGAACGTGGGTGTTGTGACCGGGGGGGAGGGGGGTGTGGTTGGGTGGTTGTACACAGAGGGGCTTGCTTTTTTTTTTTTTTGTTTTTTTTTTTGTGTCTTTTGTTTTGGCTTCGTTACGAGTCCGGGCAGCGAGGACAGTAGTAGGAACTGCCAGAGCAGTAATCGTGGGTACCTGAGCCGATTTCTTCAAGTCAGTCTGTTGCCCTCGGGGAGCACAAAGATCGAGAGGGCAGGGCAGGACAGGGCAGGGCGAGACTGGGGCTACACACCAAAGTCGGCCGCTTTGCAGCAGGTCGAGCAGCACTCATTGACGAGGGGCTGGCGATCCTTGACGCACATTTTTGCGGCGGGGATGTTTGATTCCGTGCGTAGGTGGGGTATTGAGTGAGATGCGAGTATGTAGGATCTAGATCAAGGCTGAAGGACCTTGAGAGACAAGACAATGAGGAGTGGTGTTGAGAGGCTTTCTCTTGTTAAGGAAGATGTGCTGAGCAGAGGGTAAGCGCCAGAGCCCAAGAGGTGAGGACTGGTTGCCTGCGTGAGTGTGTTTTTTTGATATCGAAAGGTGTAGCAGCAGGAGTAGTAGTAGTAGTAGTAGTAGTAGTAGTAGTAGTAGTAGTAGTAGTAGTAATAGGAGTTCAAGTGAGGATGGAGGAAGAAACAAAGGAAGATGGAGGGGCGAAGGATGGGTCTAGGAGAGAGAGGCAGGCCTATTATATACACGTCTTTAGAAATAAGACGAGGCGTGACGATCTCTAGTTGATAGCTGATGCCAGCACGCCCGACCAGAGAGGGAGAGAGCAACGGAGGAGGGGAAAGAGAAAGAGAAAGAAAGAAAAAAAAATGAGAAGAGCCAGGACCGACCGGGGGACCGATTTAGTGAATACAAAAAAATTGGTGCAACGTTGACTGTGAGAAGCGTATCTTTTTGGAGATGTACTATTGTACAGTCCAGTACTATGTACATGCAGGAGTTGTCATTATGTACAGGTTCGGTCAGGGCCGGGGGCCAGGCTCTAGACTGGGGGGACAAGTCAACATCTACATTTACAAAGAAGGGATAGGGAAGGAGAAGAGAGGGAGAGAAAAAAAGGAGGGAAAAAATCAGAGCACATGCACACCATACATGGGCTGGACGTACAAGGACGGAATGCTACGGTACCTGGCCCTGCTGCACCTGGTCACTGCTACTGCTGCTGCTACCACCATAGTACTATGGTACTACATACTACTGCGGCGTCGTTGACGGACGGAGCCGGGGCTAGGGGTCCATAGGCAACAACCTTGACCTATTTTACTGCTCCTGAATCGGCCTATCCCGTTTTCGTCATTGGCTGTCGTTGCTGCTGCTGCTGTTGCTCGTCGTTCCTGCCTGCCTGTGCCTGTGCCTGTGCCTGTGCCTGTGCCTGTGCCTGAGCCTCTCGCTCTCTCTGTGCCTGGCCCCTGTACCTTGCGCCCTGTGCCTTGTGTGCCCTGTGCCCTGTTGGCCCTGTCAGGGACGAACAACAAGGGGGACCTTTTCACACCAGGGGAGATTGCAGCCGGGCTGTGGGCGACTAGAGCCATCAGCCGATCCAGTTTACCTTTGATACACCCCCCCGAACCCCCTCCGTACTCGGAATTTGTTTGCTTTTAAAATAGGGCGCTGAAACCCTAGCGGCAGATACCGTCAATACGAACTTCCGAAAATCTCCAGGTAATGCAGGCATGCATGCCATTGCTGCTTGGTGCTGGTGGCCTGCTGCGCAAGGGTTCATCAGAATCACCGACTGACGCGGTAACCAACCCCCCCCCCTGATGATCTGAACCAACCCGAACGAATTGTCTCTTTTTTCGGTTTCTTTTCGGTTTCTTCCTCTCTCGCCTTCTCCTTGCCTCTTCGCGCTCACCGGTGCGGCATCTCCAACACCTGAGGCTCAAGCCACACTGAGAACTAAGCAATACCATTGGTCAGGCGACGATACAAGGCAACCTTTTTTGTGTCATCTTAATCTCATCTCATCTCATCTCGTCCTATCCTATCCCCATCCCCCCATCTTACGACCATAGAAAGCAGCAGCAGAAAAGAGAAAGAAATGGAACACGGCATCACGGCGGTGAGGAGAGGAACACACAAGGAAGGGCTGGCTTAGGTGATTTGATGATCACAAGACCCAATGCAGACTTGCTGGTAGCAGTAAGAATGGTCAGCCAGCCTCCCCTTCTTCCTCTTCCTCCTCGTCCTCCCCCTCCCTGCCCACCTCCCCCCCCCTTCTCTTCTGGGGCCACGCATCCCGGGGTATAGCTACTCTGGTACAGGGACTACGGGATGCGGTCAGCTTTGCAATATAGGCCAACCAGCCGCCACTGCAGGTGACGGGATGCGTTGGCCGGGTCGACTGGATCAAAACCAGCCTGAGCACGTCGCCGACTTACCATAGTAGGCCCTAGCCTTATATACTATGTACAAGGAAGTGACTGACAGGTCATCTCGACAACACCGCGAATGTTTTTCTTTCTCTTTCTTTCTCTCCCTTCTCATGAATCACACACACACCCTGGTTCAACATTCTCCAGTTCCCGTGCCTGTGCCTAGGATGCCTGTTCTGTGCCAATGCCAGTAGTACCTTGAAGGTCCTCCGCCCCCGTCTTACGCAATCCTTCGTTACAAACTCGTGCCGGCTTCATCTTGGTCTTTCGATTATCATGTACAATGGCGTCAACTCGATAGTCTCAGTGTGACGATCCTCGGCGACCGATCTATCCACTTCTCTGCAGCAGTTACACAGCGTCAGTCCCGGTGAAGGAGAGGGGGAGGGGGGCGGCGCTCTCTCCTCTCTCTCTGTGTGTGCAGTTGACCTTCACGGTCCAAAGGCTTGTCTTTTGTACGTCGTACATGGTAGAAAATTTTGCCATATCACATACTATTTACATGTACTACGTATGTGCTAGCCTTGTAGAGTTAAGAGATCATGCTTAGCATGTACTGTATGCATGTAGATCATCGCTCCTCTGCCGAGCGTTGGAACAAATAAATCTGACGGTTCATTCTGCAGTTTGATAATCATCACCACCCTGGGGCTTATTTACTGGACCTGCACGCCCTTTACACATACGAAATCCTCGCGCTGCGGTTCACATGACTTGTTTCGCGCTCCAAGTTCGGTCTACGACATGATGTAGAATCCCTCTTGGCTCCGGATCCTCTACCTCCTCGATCAGGGACCGGGTAACAATGTTCCCAATGCCACCTGGTCTGTGTTTGTGGCGGGAGAGAAATACTGCACAAAGCGATATGTACTTACTATGGTAAATAGCTCGGGCATAACCAGCAAAAGCCCGCAGCAGGCAGTCGTTTCGCTTGAGGCAGGACCACCCCCCCCCCCCTTGAACAGCTCCTCGCTCTTTCCCACACACACACCCCCCCAACCGCCCATCGATCTTTCCTCTATCAGCCACTTCGCGAATGGCGCCTGCAGATATTCGGTGCGTGTGATCCATCACGTAGCCCTCCTCTTCTCTGGCCACCGCCACCACCACCACCTGCTTCTCCTCCCTTCCTTTCCCTACCCGGTGTCATCATGATGAGGCCGACACCATCCCACCTCGAACGGCAATGCTGCTCCCGTCAAAGTCGTCCATCGAAACGTTTCCTCGCCCCACCTCTCCTGCTCTCCTTCTCCCCGGCCCCGCGCCCCCCCCCCTCCTTTCTTCGATCCCAATCATGTCTTGATCTTCTCCTCACCGGCGCCTCTCCCCCCCCCCCCTCTCTTTCACATGGCTTCATCCGCTTCCAATGCGGCTGTGATCGGTCGTGGCCAGCCCGTTCGAACCCCCCCTACTGCAGTGCTCCTGCGGCTCCACTCCGGGGCCCATGATCGGGGATCTCTCGTTCTGCCTAGGACGAGGGTATCGCGGGGAACAAAACGCGAGGACCACTACGAAACAAAAAACGAGGGTCCTGCCAGTACTCTACGGTACATAGGTAGGTTTTCCCCCCCCCCCTTCCCTTTTCTCCCCTTCTTTTTTTCTTCCTGAGGGGTCACCCCAGAAGGAGACAGCTTGGAATCCCCGGGCCTCCCCTATCAAAGCACCTTGTCCTCGTTCAGCATAATCAACCAGAAACCGACTAACTTTAGTCACCACCCCACGGGCTTCGATCTATCACAAATTGAGACAGAGACTGCGGTGCAGTGCAGTGCAGTGCCATTACCTTTCCCACCCCACTTCTCTCTTCCTACTGTCTCCTGAGCTCTCTCGCCCGTCTGTGAGGGGCCCAGTCTTCAGTCATAGACATCTCGCCAGCCAGGGCCGTCGATAAGTCCGTCGAGAGCCGAGCAACCGTGTACCCTCCGCGGAAATGACAAATATAACGCCCCAGGATACGGAAATGTACTTATCATGCATGCACGTCTTGTGCACCTGTGCCACACTGGCGCTTTGCATACGCTGATCATTCTCTTTGTCTTAAGACTCCACTCATCCAAACCGCGCCCTGGCCAGCCTTAAAACCAAAAGTCTGGAGGCAGATGCATGCATTCCATTCCCCCCCCCCCCTTTTTCATCCCTCCCCAAGACATATTATGCTCGGGTGGCTGGATGGCTGATCGACCGATCTTAGGGTAATTTCTTGATGATCGGGTATGAGTCGATATCCGTGGAGGTTGGAACAGGAGACACGCACTGAAGGGGTTGAGATCGGCTCACCACGTGGTCTGTGGCTAGTGGTCATAGCGATGACTCTCTCTCAAACACGACGGCATATCCCGCTGACCAGAGTGAGCCATCGAGATTCGCAGTATTAGGGGACTTTTCTGGCACGGTACGGCACGGTAATGTTGGAACGTGAATCTACCGTGCCAGCAGCTGGTCAGGGCGGACCCCTGGATGTTGTCTGTGCTGGCTCCAACTTCTCGTTCTTCTTCTCCTCATCAATGAGCCATGCCTGCAGCTGCACAAGGCGGTTGTGTCCCAACAGCAACCCACATCATCATTGCCCGCGGCGCTCCGGCAGATTTATTCATCGCTCGACCTGTGTGGGGTCGCCCCGAGACCATCTCAGGCGTGGGGGGACCTATGAGCCTATCCGTCTTAGCCATCATTCATCCGTCCTTTGTCGTCTCCGACTGGGCGAGTTGGAGTATGTGCAGAATTTGTCTCTCTCTCTCTCTCTCTCTCTCTTAGTATCACCACCCCCTCCCCCCCTTTACATGATGTGTTGTTCCACGCACGGCAAAAGGTTTCTCTGTGTCACACCAGATGAGCTGGTACACCGGCCTCAGAAGCCGTTCGAAAGTGGCGATGTTTCGTCTCGCAAGCAGTATTTCCTCTGGACGTTCCATGTACTTCCTCCTATAGTCCTTCCTTTCGGATCCATACACAACGTGGTTCCCAAAGAGGGGGTCGCGATCAGGAGGTTTCTGGATGCAATCACGAGGGGGGGGAATCAAGACTTTTCCCAAGCACAGCATGCTCCACCTCCCGAGTGGCAATGCGTGGTATTGGGAACCTCATCTCTGCACGGTGGTAGAACCAATGGGTCATAGGACCCCCTCGGCTTCGGGAATCGCTCGAGGCATCAGACACCGCTGCTGGGCTAGGTCTAGGTCGTCATAGATAGGCATGATGGAATTTTCCCCATGCTCTAGAGGCCTTGCTGATGACCTCTCTTAGGTATCAAGTGTCTGCAGGCTAGGGACCAACGTTTCACTCGCTTTTCGTCCTCCTTGCTGCTGCAGTGAGGTAAGCTGACCGTGCCCACTTGGCTTGATGTCTGTCTCGTCAAATTGATAAGCTCTCTGCAAGCCCCCTTCCCCCCCCCCCCGGTCGTCTCAAGCCTATACGATAGGGGGAGGGCTAGTATACTTGGCAGGTCTCTCTGCTCCGGGTTTGTGAAGGGGGCCTAAGGCGAGCCTATCGGCGACATGGGCAGTGTAGTTCGGAATGGCAAGGTTCTATCAGAGCAGGCAAGCTATGATATTCACCTACTGTACTTTCCCAGGAAGGTTACTCCTGCTCTGAGACTGTACATGCTCAGTTGGTGACAGCATCTGAATTTACGCTCCTCTCAAGATGAACCCTCACAGCAGACAAAAATTTATGGAAAGTACGATGTCGAGTGACATGTCCTCCACAAGGTTTTGCAAATATCACTGGTCAGTATAAATTATTTACAATCCCAGCTTACTGCCCTCAGTCCTCCCAGGCTTGGTGATGCTTTTCCTCTGGATATGTCATCACCACTGAGAGAGGAATGAAAGAAGAAGAAAAAAAACTTATAAGTAATGTGAAGTGTGACTATAGTTATTGTACAGTCTCTTCATTTTTAAGCCATGAGGGCTTCTTATCTTTGGTCACTTCCATTGCAAGAACACCCGTGAATACATCTGTTTTGTTCCAAGCCTTGTGAAGGTCATCCAGGAAAGCTTCTAGGGAAATTGGAAGCACTCCTGACGGAAGCCTGGATTTCTCGCAAAAGCCTGTGGATTATTGATACAAATTGATTTTCTATATTAATGATCAGGCAATGGAATACCCAAGCTGCTACTTAATACAAAGTCTTGGACTGGTGTCAACTGAGCAGTTCTAGCTAACATCACCCCACAACGACGAGGTGGTAGTGATGGCAAGCATCTTGGCCAACAGAGACAGGAAAGCCGCCCCCATTCCTTGAAGTTCTTGGATTTCCACCTCCGGCTTTGCGGAGCGGTCAACGGGCCAGGTTCTGGGGCAAACTACTTACTTAGGACCTACGGGAAACAGAATAAAGCCTCCGCACGCTAGGCGTCCCTCTCTGGCGCCCCCTTCGCGAGTCCCATTATAACCCCCCTCCCTTTGGACAGGCTGTCACGGCACATGGCCACCTCCAAGAGACAGTAAGCTGGCAAGAGAAGCTAGAGCTTCGTAAAACTGGTGTGTGCGTTGCATTGCAGTCTGACCTCCTCCCCCATGGGGTTGCATACGGTGGCAGCACGTGAAGAAGGTGAAACAGGCCCGAAAGACCCTTACAAGCTCATGTTGTGCAACACGAACCCGGAGCGCGCGAGGAGAGTGGTTTGGCAGGTGATTGGTGGGCTGACGGTCGAGTATGCCCTCGAACATGTTGCGAATATTACGAGTGATTATTTAGGGTTTACTGACCTTTTTTCTTCTTCTTCTTCTTCTTCTCCGGGGACTGAAATGAGTTCTAGAGATCGACGAGGCCAAAAGCATTTTTTCTGGAGTATAAGCCAGACATCCTGGTGAGAACAAACCTTCTTCCCTTTTTTTCTTTTTCTTTTTCTCTCCTTGTTGTTGAAACCAAGGGAGGTAGCTAAGGGTTTGTTCAGATCACGGCCTCAATGCGGTCGCCGGACGAAGCACAGCAGATCGGCGAGATTGCGAAAGAGGCGGTTCCAGACCTCAAGACGATGCCTGTTCCGCAGGGCCTTGGTACGTGTTGAACAGGGACTCGATGCAGTCGTGGATAATGCAAAGGATCATTTGCGCAAAGTTCCTGGCTAGAACGGATAGACCTGAGGATTTCTAGATTTATGCCGTATCAATTGATGAGAGAAGAACGAATTATAGAGAGGCTTTGTTTAGTACGGGGGATAGAACAATCTCCCGCACTGGGGAAGGCTCAACGCTTGGTAGATATAACACGCAAGACAGGCCCCAGAAGGCTGTTTCTGGAACTCTTGTGTGTATAGAAAATAATAACGTCTTAACTAGTGCTGCTGACGTGGATGCGTTGGGCGGACCAGAGACCATCCACAAGGGCGAAATCACTTTTCTTCCTCCATCACATTGTGTAGACTCCCAATGTGAGGCAGAATCTCCACGACAAACTCATCGCCTCCGTGCATTGTCAACTTGGGGCTGCGACCCCATCCGATACCTGCAGGTGTGCCGGTAATTCTAAGAGAGAGAGAGAGAGAGAGGGTCATGTGAGACCTTTTGTTTTCCAAGACATAATATGTAGGTGATTAATTATGGCGGGGGGGGGGGGAGTTGGGGAACTCACATAATGGTTCCGGGAGGAAGTGTGGTGCCCTGCGAGCAATAACTAACCAAGGTAGGTACGTCAAAGATGAGATCGCTGTTTTGTTTCGGAAAAGAATCGGTTAGTTCAAGATGTGCTTCAGCTTCTGAGAGCCCCGGTGCGTATTGTCATTTCGTCAAAAAAAAAAAAAACTACTTACTCAAGCCCGCTCTCCTGCACGACCTTGCCGTTCAGTAGCCCTCTCATCTTCAGCTTGGACGGGTCCTTGATGAGCTTGGTCGACACCAACGTAGGGCCGATGGGGCACGCCTTGTCGAAGCCCTTGGAGAAACACCACTGGCTCTGGTTTAGCTGGCTCACGCGGCTCGAGATGTCGTTGGAGGCGGTGTAGCCGAGCACGTAGTCCATGGCTTCCTCCTTGCTGACGTCCTTGCATGTCTTCCCGATGACCACGGCGAGCTCGGACTCGTAATCAGCGCAGTCGTCCTTGAGCGTGTGCTTGGGGATCACAGTAGGGGCAGGCCAGGGGTCAGCCAGAGAGGTATGCGGTTTCCTGTAATATGTGATCTCTCATCAGAACACACACACACACACAGAGAGAGGGGACGACCGAAAAGAGAATGTGTGCACGAACAGAAAGATGATAGGTATCTCAGGCAATGCCATGCCGACCTCCTGTGCGTGTCCCTTGTAATTCAAGCCAATACATCGAATCGTGCCCACCTCCTCCTGGGTGAGGGGGGACAGCACCCGGTCGATGACCTCGACCTTGTCCGTCGGGGAGCCCGGGGCAAGGACGGACGAGCCGCTGAAGACCTTGACCTTGACCTCCTGCCCCAGACGGAGGGCAGCGCCGACATCTACGTTGGGGTCCACGGGCTCGCCAATGACGACAGCATCACTGCTGCCCTTGGCAACAAACCGGACGACTACATGAGCGTCAGCCGGGCCAATAAAAGCACCATGAGATAATTACCGAGAGGGTTTTTACTAACGGCGCTCAAAAGACATCTTCTTTCAAGTATCTGTATTTGCCACAAAAAAGAAGAAAAAAGGAGAGAGAGAGAGAGAGAGCAGGTTAGAATTGAGGTGGTCGATGAGCAAAGACTTGGAGAGACTGGATGACGCAGACGATGGGAACAACGGTCGTAAGTTTGACCTCAAAGGCTTTGAAGGGGGTCAAGATATATACTTCTTTGTTATGATGGGTCCCTCCGCGCCAGGGGGTGACGATATTTCCCTCAACTCAGGATAAAAGTGCAGCCCAGTGAACACGGCAAAAAAAAAAAGAAGAGGGAACGACTTGGCAGTAGGATGTCAAATCATTGACCGATGCTTTGATACTCTGCCAGATCTGCGGTAGATTACCCCGCGCGAGAGAAAACCCCACGAAGACATATTACCGCGGCGGATATCCGGAACGGAATTGTCTCGGCGGGCCGGCCCCCCCGTCAGATCGATTGCTTACTTATTAAATACTTGGTTCTGTTTGGTGCGTCGTCAGTTCAAATGCCGTGCAGCGTCAATGGTCTCTTGCGGAATGTATCGATCTGCAGAGGTTTTTGGGCATTCACTTGCTAGTAATTACTATTCGTGTTGTACAGGTAATTCATGTATTGAAGGGCCCGTGAGCATGTCGTCAGTCGCCGAAGAACATGGATGGATAATATGATATGCCGTTTCCGATTATCCAGAAATTACACGCATGTGCAACATTGCCCATCTAATAATGTAAGGGAAAAGGCAAGGACGGAGTAATAGAAGAGGGAAAAGAAAAGAAGAAAGGAACACACCCACCCAAAGGACAAAGAGAAAAGGAAAAAGAAGGGAATAAACAAAAAAACAATAGGAAGCAACACAAAGTTGAGAAGCACGCACAGAATATACTTGGTCAATATTGAGAAAGTGGGGTGCCTCTAAGGTAAGATCTGTATTTCCCTTTACTATGTCTATCTTCTATAAGAACCCGGGGAAAACGGATGAATTGCGTCTTGATGGTAATTCTTTGCATAAGAAAACTCACCCGTTCATTGCAAAGCACTTCAGTACAGCTTGTCTTGTGCAAATGTGGCTGTGGGGATCAATCGGGTGACGCAGCTACTTTGGGGAGAGCGAGCTTTAGGTTGAACTGTCTGTCACCTTGAGAAAATCCTGAACTCTCCCAACGGGCAAGGTTCCGTATCCCCTGATTGTAGCAACGAATTACTTGAATAGGAGAGATCCAGTGCATCAATTGAGTCATCATATCGAAACAATATAGGTGAATTCACCTAGGTAAGTATTCAAAGTATACTACATAAAACATCAAAGTTCAGGACACAGCATCTAGTCAAAATACATAGCAATTAGATCGTGATAGCCTATTTTTATTTACCTCATTTGTCTTTCTGCTCACCCTTGTTTACTTACCCCGAATAGTTAAGGTCATGGTGATGTTGTCTGCCCCAGACTCGAGGACGAGCTCAGCAACTGGTGCTCAAATAGATACTTGGTAATTAAAGAAGACCTAAGCTCTGCACCAATGCTCTCATAACATTCAATGGCAGCCCATATAACGCATCTTGAGTCTCAATTAATTATCTTTTTGTAGCAAGTAATGTAGGCCCAAAGATAGACCTTGGAACCTATCAGGACTCATGAGCTGCCAGGATGGTTGGGGGGAACCAAGGTTCACGGGACACCTGCAGAGATCGACATGGCAGAGAGACATGTCGATTCTGACCGGCACGGGCGTTTCAGAAATTGGATTGTTGCATTGTTTTCCCTGTTTTTTCTTCTTCTTCGAGACTTTGGCATGGGATGGCTTCAGTTGTTGAAAGAGCCTACCCGGGATTGTTTTTAAAGAGATGCATTCACAAGACTTACGACCTTTTGGACATGCCGGTTTCTCTTCCGGACATCCGACCACAGGAGGAGGCCTGGCTTAGGTGTGATATATGGGCCGCACGTAGATCGGCTTCTGCATGTTACAAGCACCCCCGGCTGGGAACCGGCGATGGACCGAGAGGCTATACCCAAGCTGGTCGCATCCGCGCTCGACCATAGGACAGCAGCGCACGCTTATCCACCACTCATGTCGTTCAAGCGGCGCTGACGTTCCTCACTGGCTCACTACCTGCATGCGAGTGTGACTGGTCGTGTCAGGCGACAGCAGACCGCCTTGGGCAGGTTGGCTTCCTTGCACCGGCACGTTACGGTAGGTTGCTCCGGTGCATTAGAATTGCTAGCGGAACATTGGCCTGTGTCGAGAAATATACGTCGCGCAGGTGTGAGAGAATACCGGACAGGGAGAGAGAAAAGAAGGGAGGGAAACACCCCCCCCCCCCCCAAGAAAAAAAAAACCAATGGCATGGTTGATGAACAATAGGCGCGGGCAAGACAAGGATTGGACCATCGAGATGGCGGGATCTATTGGGGGTGGGCGGTGGGTGAAGGCATCGCGAGTGTCGGAAATGCGGTTGTTTGGTCGAAAGAGACCGGGAACCTAGGGTTACGTTGGCGGCTATTCAGAAGGTGCCAGGCCCTACAGGACCCCCTGCCAGGTGCACCCCAGCAGCACAAGGGAAGTCCCGAGCACGCTGCTGATAGCGCTGTCCCTCGTCACCACGTGAGCTCGTCGTTTCGTGGCACCGTTTGGGCGGCTATGGACCTTGACGTCTTCTCCTGTGAGCCGTGAGTCGCGAGTGGGATGACTGACTGAATGACTGACTCTTATTGTGCAGGCCATGCAGGCCACGCAGGTCGAACTCGGCGACGTATCGTAGACGGAGTCGCAAGCAGCTTATCACCACAGCCAGTCGCGGTCCGTCTACTGTAGTGGGTGCCTAAGCCTTGTGTCCCCACACTCAGCTTGCTGCTGCTGCCAGGGGTGTAGAGGCATAAGCTTCCTTGCACACACGCACACACACACTACAGGTACGTATACCGGTACCCCTACTAACATCGCTGCCGAGCAGTCACCGGGCGGTGGGTTGCGTACTGGAGCTACATCATCAACAGCATCCCACAATCTCCTGGCCGCCGCCCCCCCCCTCTCCCAGCCACAATCGCCAACACTCTCGTCGCCGTGATGAGCTGGAACGCAGCACCCCTTCGCGACGACTATCTGGGCTGAAGCCTCTCTCTCCATCGATCCTCGAGTCTGCGACTTCTGCCTCACATCCCTACCAACCGGTGCAAGCTGCGTCTCGCAAAGCCGACGACCCCGCCTACAGAAACCCTCTCCCAACCAGTTTCCGGCCTGGAAAAGAGCAGTGCCATCATGGCCCAGATTCCCATGATATCCGTGCCGCTCAAGGCCACCAATGAGATTGACTGGATCACCCCTCTGAAATACTATATACAGAACACATATGGCGACGACCCGGAGCGGTACGCCGAGGAGTGCGCGACTCTGAACCGCCTCAGGCAGGACATGCGAGGAGCTGGCAAGGACAGCACAGCTGGGCGGGACCTCCTCTACAGGTACTATGGCCAGCTGGAGCTCCTCGACCTGCGCTTCCCCGTCGACGAACAACACATCAAGATCTCATTTACATGGTGCGTGTGACGACAACCAAGAAGAAAAAAAGAAGAGAAAAAGAAGAGAGAAAAAAAAAAGATCCACCTCGGCGCTCCATGACCAAGTGCCGGATGAGGACAGCTGCTGACACACACCGTCATAGGTTCGACGCCTTCACCCACAAACCGACCTCGCAATACTCGCTTGCCTTCGAGAAGGCCTCCATTATTTTCAACATCTCCGCCGTGCTCTCCTGCCATGCAGCAAACCAACCGAGGTCCGAAGAGACAGGTCTCAAGACCGCCTACCACTCCTTCCAGGCATCGGCCGGCATGTTTACCTACATTAACGAGAATTTCCTCCACGCACCATCCGTGGACCTGAGTCGCGATACTGTCAAGACACTTATAAGTATAACGCTCGCCCAGGCGCAGGAGGTCTTCCTCGAGAAGCAGGTTGCGGACCAGAAGAAGGTCGCGTTGTTGGCGAAGCTTGCCAGTCAGGCCGGCACTCTCTACAGCCAAGCTATTGAGGGCGTCCAGGAGAATGTCACCAAGGCTATCTTTGAGAAGGTCTGGCTGCTGATGGTTCAGGTAGGCAGCATCTTTTTCTCTTTCTCTGCTGGCATATCAAAGGGGGCGTGCGGGTGCATGAATTGTGTGGTCTCTAACTTTCAGGCACAGATCAAGGCGAATCTCTTGAATTCCATGGCCCAGTACTATCAGGCCCTAGCAGACGAAGAGGCCAACGCTCACGGCACAGCTGTTGGGAGGCTGCAGGCGGCGGAGACTCTCGCAAGAGAGGCGAACAAGGGCGCATCTAGCTTCCCTGGTTTTGTGCCCCCGAGCTCAAATCTTCAGGCAGATTGCGGCAGTGTCCTTGCTGAACACACAAAACGCCATCTTACTACCGTTTCGGAGAAGCTGAAGGAGCTGGCCAAGGACAATGACTACATCTACCACCAGACTGTTCCGCCAGAAGCCAGTCTTGCTCCCGTGGCAAAATTGCCGGCTGCGAAGCCGATACCGGTCAGCGAGCTCTATGCGGGCCAGGATATCCAGCGGATCACCGGCCCCGATCTGTTCTCCAAGATCGTTCCGCTGGCGGTGACGGAATCTGCAAGTCTCTACGACGAGGAGAAGGCGAAGCTCATCCGAGCCGAGACCGAGCGGGTCGAGCTGGCCAACAGCGAGATGGCTGCGAGCCTGGACTATCTGAGACTCCCTGGAGCCCTGCAGGTATTAAAAGGCGGTTTTGATCAAGATATCCTGCCCGACGAAGATTTCAGGACGTGGTGTGATGATGTGGCAGGACACGAGGACCCCGGCATCATATTCGACTCGTTACGATCCCAGAGAGACAGGATCATCTCGTCATTGGATAAGAGCTCGCAGCAGTTGGATATGGAAGAAGGTGTCTGCGAGAAGATGCGGTCCAAGTACGAGGGAGATTGGACACAGCAACCTAGTGCACGGCTCACCACGACTTTACGAGGCGATATCAGGAATTACCGTGAGGCATTGGCCGAGGCATCAAAGAGCGACGGGCAGCTTTCCACCAAGCTCCATCAGAACCAGGACGTGTTTGACGAGATGCGAGACGCAGCCCAGAATGGTGGCGTTGATGCGCTGTTCCAGGGGGCCGTGAGCAAGGTGAGAGGTAGAGGCAGCGGGGTGGGAAGTCCTGCCATGGAGCCAAACCTCTTGGACGCAGATTTTGAGGAGAGTGGTCCTAGCGTCATGGACCAGGTCAAGAAGGTGGAAGATACACTGAAGAAGCTGAATCTCATCAAGAGAGAGCGGAACCAGGTTCTCAAGGACCTGAAAGACAAGGTATTCCCCCCCCCCCCCAACCCCGGGCGGAGGCGCGCGAGATGGCTGCCCTGGTCACCGGAACTTTTACTGACCCGGCCAACAGGTTCACAATGACGACATCTCACAGATATTGATCTTAAACAAGAAGTCTATCGCCAACTACGAGCAGCAACTCTTCCAGCAGGAGCTAGAGAAGTTCCGGCCTCACACGACCAGGATACTGCAAGCAAACCACAAGCAGTCAGCCCTGATGAAAGAGTTGACCATCTTGTTCAACAATCTCCTACAGGACAAACGAGTCAGATCAGAACAGAGCAAATACGAGGCCATCCAACGCCAGCGTGGCTCCGCCATCAGCAAGTATAAGCGTGCATACCAGGAGTTCTTGGATCTCGAGGCTGGGCTCCAGAGCGCCAAGAGGTGGTACGCGGAGATGAAGGAGACTGTCGAGAGCCTTGAGAAGAACGTGGAGACCTTTGTGAACAACCGCCGGTCTGAAGGTGCCCAGCTGTTGACTCAGATCGAGCAGGACAGGGCCGCAGAAAAGAGTGCAAGAGCCGCGCTCGAGCAGGAACGGCTCCGAGGGCTGATGGAACGTATGTCGATGGAGCCGCCTGCGACGTCGCCAAAGCCCACCAACAACACACAACGCACCACACCAGCGCCTCTGGACTTCCAAAACTCGGTGGCCAGATACCCGCAGACCAACTTTGCAGGCCAATACCGAGTGCCCACCTCGCCTCCGCCCAACCAGACCCAGGTGCCACAGTATCAGGCCGCATACAACCCCAGCACATACGGTCGCAACCCTGGACCGACCTCACCTCCCCCAACACGAACCAGTTTCAGCGGACAGTCTGGGTTCAGACCAGGACCCGCCTCACCCCCACCCACCCAAACGACATTTGGGCAGCCGTCGTCTCGCCCCCATAGCACCTATGGGAATCCTCACGCTGCACCCACAACTGTCCCCCAGACATACGTTCCGCCCGGGTTCGTCCCCCCTCCTCCACCGCCGGGGCCGCCTCCTCTGGGCCCTCAGCAGACTGTGCACTACGGCAATGACTACTACTCGGGCCAGCAACAACAGCAGAGATCTCCTTCTACACACCAGCAGCCTCCTAACGCTGCTGACCCTTGGGCTGGACTGAATGCATGGAAATGAGACTTTGAATGGCAGACATGGAAGGCAGGCAGGGAGGGGCATACCGGCTGGCCTCCAAAGAGGGGAGGCACGCAATAAAAAGATGAAAACTGTGGTCTGCCCGGGGTTAGGATACGATGATTGGCTTGGGACTTTTGCAAAAATGAGAACAAGCCGACAAGGATGCAATGAGATAGAATATTGAGTACTCTATCAACGGTGAAGAGGGGTTTTTCGTTTTTTTGTTTTTTTTCTAGTTTCAAATGACGGGTCAGGTATTTGATGCCAGGTGGTGATCAAGTCGATTCAGCCCACAATTCTGAATGCGACGGGCTGCTGGGGGAGGAGGAGGAGGCGCAACTCGATCCGTTCAGATGTCCAGTACAAGGTAGACTTTGCATCTTCACAGAGCGTAGCGAAACAATCCGACATTTTCTTTGAGCCAAAAAGGACGTCAAATTATCTCAAGCCTCAACAAGAACCATCAAATCTCGCTGGTACTTGTCATGAACACGGGATCCTCAGCCTTTCTTTGTACGTAATTAGGAGCCCATTAAGATCCCTGCAAGTTGGTGTGAAATGATTGGCTGGCTGGTGTTCAGGCGCGACCCACGACGCGTCGAAGCTCCCGACTGCCAATTTACGCGTGTCTTGAATCTTTCTCGCGTTGACTTTACCTCATGTCAACTTCTGCTGCAGCCTTCCCCCCCGCCCTCTTTGAACACACCTCAACCCGCCTTCTCCCGTCCTTCTCTGCCACTTTTTGCTCTTGAACAACAACCAATTGTATCCGGGTACCCCCTCACAGACGGTATCATGGATACTTTTATGCTGCGCGATGAAGCCACGCGCGAGCGTGTGCGCAAGGCCCAGGAATTCCTTGACCCACGTTCGTGAAGCTATTTCCCTGCGAGCCTGCCCACCGCCCGCCCGCCCAGGACGGGACAAGACTGACACGGCGTGTAACAGATGACCAGACTGTCCGCAGCTACAGGTCCGACA
Organism: Cryphonectria radicalis; assembly: GCA_014849355.1. NCBI lineage: Eukaryota > Fungi > Ascomycota > Sordariomycetes > Diaporthales > Cryphonectriaceae > Cryphonectria > Cryphonectria radicalis. The sequence continues at coordinate 380,160 of JACWQW010000015.1, read as the reverse complement.
TCATTCTTATGCTCCAGAGGAACAATCGGCGCCTCGTAGTCAACCTCGACCACGTGCGCGACCACGACCCTGACATGGCTGAGGGACTCCTCCTCACGCCCTTCGACTACACGCTTGCCTTCAACCAGGCCCTCAAGGAGATCGTCCGCGCGCTCCCGCCAAACCAGGTGCGGCCCGACCAGACGGACGACGACGTCGTGTACTACTGCGCATGGGCGGGCAGCTTTGGTCTGCATGCGTGCAACCCCCGCACGCTGTCGGCGCAGCACCTGAACCATATGGTCTCCGTCGAGGGTATCGTCACGCGGTGCTCGCTCATCAGACCCAAGATCATCAAGAGCGTGCATTACAATGAGGCGGAAAACAAGTTCCACTTCCGCGAGTATCGGGACCAGACCATGACGAATGGGCAGACGACGAATAGCGTGTACCCGCAGGAGGACGAGAAGGGGAACTCGCTTGTGACCGAGTACGGGTGGTGCACGTACAGGGACCACCAGACCATCTCGATACAGGAGATGCCCGAGCGGGCGCCGGCGGGTCAGCTGCCGAGAGGCGTCGACGTCGTCCTCGACGATGATCTGGTGGACAAGGTCAAGCCTGGTGACCGCATACAGATGGTCGGCATCTACAGGACCCTGGGCAACAGGAATACCAACCACAACAGTGCACTGTTCAAGACAGTCATCCTCGCCAACAACGTGGTCCTCCTCTCCTCCAAGTCAGGTGGTGGCGTGGCCGCTGCCACGATCACCGACACGGATCTGCGGAATATTAACAAGGTTGCCAAGAAGAGAAACCTGTTTGAGCTGCTTTCGCAGTCCCTGGCCCCCAGTATCTACGGTCATGACTACATCAAGAAGGCAATCCTGCTGATGCTTCTTGGTGGGATGGAGAAGAATCTGGAGAATGGCACGCACTTGCGTGGTGACATCAACATCCTCATGGTTGGTGATCCCTCGACTGCCAAGTCGCAGCTTCTGCGGTTCGTCCTCAATACTGCTCCTCTGGCCATTGCTACCACCGGTCGTGGCTCTTCAGGTGTCGGTCTGACGGCCGCCGTCACCTCTGATAAAGAGACCGGCGAGAGGCGCCTGGAGGCAGGTGCCATGGTCATGGCCGACCGCGGTGTGGTCTGTATCGACGAGTTCGACAAGATGTCCGACATTGATCGTGTAGCCATACACGAAGTCATGGAGCAGCAGACCGTCACCATTGCCAAAGCAGGCATCCACACCTCGCTCAACGCCCGTTGCAGCGTTGTGGCAGCCGCCAACCCCATCTTTGGCCAGTACGACCCGCACAAGGACCCCCACAAGAACATCGCCCTGCCGGACTCCCTGCTCTCGCGTTTCGATCTTCTCTTTGTCGTCACTGACGACATCGAGGACACCCGTGACCGACAGGTTTCAGAACACGTCCTGCGCATGCACAGGTACCGCCGACCAGGGACCGAGGAGGGCGCCCCAGTGCGCGAGAATACCCAGCAGTCCCTCAGCGTCGGCGGCCAGGCACGCAACGAGGCCGAGAAACCCACCGAAATGTTCGAGAAGTACGACGCCATGCTCCACGCCGGCGTGACACGGCGAAGTGGCTCCTCCAGCGCGCCCAAGGTCCTCAGCATCCCCTTCATGAAGAAGTACATCCAGTATGCCAAGAACCGTATCAGGCCTGTCCTCACGCAGGATGCTGCAGACCGGATTGCAGATATCTATGTTGGCCTACGCAACGATGACCTGGAGGGCAACCAGCGCCGAACTTCACCCATGACGGTGCGTACTCTTGAGACGCTCATCCGTCTCGCCACCGCGCACGCCAAGTCCCGGCTTTCGAACCGCATCGATGAGCGTGATGCCCTGGCGGCCGAGTCCATCATGCGCTTTGCCCTCTTCAAGGAGGTTGTCGAGGATGAGTCCCGCAAGAAGAGGCGGCGCACGACCGCGCAACCTACATTGAGCTCAGATGAAGACAGCGATGACTCGAGCAATGACGATGGTGGCGAGGCTGCCAACCGTGCGTCTGCGGCGAGAACCAGCCGGTCGGCGAGAGCGTCGGCACGGGCAAACCGGAGCAACGGACGGCGTAGTGGTGTCAGTGGCACCAGTGTTACTGCGAACGGGGCCAACGGTGCGCACCACTCCGGCGACGACGACAATGACGAGGAGGAGGAGGAGGAGGACGACCAGGAAGAGGAGGTGGCGGCAGAGGATGAGGACGAGGATGCGCCGGCCGACATTGATAACTCTGCACCTCGTCGGTCCACCCGCACAGGAGGGTCATCAGGACGTGCCCACCAGACGCAAGAGTCCTTCGCCTCATCTCTCCCCGCGTCGCAGCTCGAGTCCCAGAGCGCGGGCGAGTCACAGCAGCAAGACTCACAGCTGGCCAGCAGCGCGGCTGGCCTCAGCCTGGACGCCGCCCCGATTAGCGACCAGAGGCTGGCGGCGTTCAGGTCTGCTCTGGGCCCGCTGATGAACACCGACCTGTTCGAGGAGGATGCTGCCGAGGTGGACCAGCTGATCGAGCGCGTCAACGGACGGCTGGGATCGAGAGGCGGTGGTGCCTTTGGCAGAGAAGAGGTGCTGAAGGCGCTGAAGAAGATGGATCAGCTTAATGAGATTATGTGAGTGCCCACCCTGCCCACCCCCCTTTCTGATATGTGGGACAAGAACACATGGACTGTAGTAGTTTAGTAGCTGACTATTTGCTTAGGTACGCTGATGGCAACCTTGTCTACAAGATCTGATCTCTTCCATCAGACAAGGGTTGGCCCTGTTTCTTCTTCCCCTTCTCTCTTTTTCTTCTTCTTGTTTGAACTTTGATCGGTCCAAGACTGGAAGGGCTGGCTGGTGGATGCAACGCTGTCTGATATTACTGGCGTTGGGGGTGGCGGAGAATTGGCATGACTTTGTTTTTATGTAACGATTGGAAAGTAAAGCAAACCTTGCTATTCACCTTAGAAAAAGTGCTCATCGTAAAAATAAGAAATGCATTCTATCATGACGAGTCCTGGTAACAAATGCTTTTTTTTTTTTTCAAAGCCCTCTGAATCCAAACCGGGTTTCTAACTACCCCCCCTCCCCCCTCACCCCGCAAAGGGGAGGGGAAAAAAAACCGACCACGCCAGTCTATGCCTCAATTACTGTGCTCTTGATCCCAGACTGATGAGAACTTTTTATTTTATTTTATATGTCGCAAAATGTTCCCCATGTCATAATGCATCCCAAAGGTAAATAATGTAATGCTTTCATCTTAGTCCTCAGTCCATCCGATCCTCTCATGAAACTCCCTCAACCTGGCCTCTACCTGGACTTCATTCCACGTCTCCTCGCCCTCCTCGGTCTTGCCCAGCGCAGGCACACCAACCTGCTCGATGGCGAAACTCGCCGCGACGGTGCCCCAGCACGCACCCTCCTCGAGGCTTTTCCCTCTGGCGAGCGCGACGGCCAGCCCGCCGAGGAACGTATTTCCTCCTCCCGTTGGATCGACCACCTTCTCGGCGTGCTCCTTGGTCCAGTATGCCGGGAGCCACCGGTCGAGGCCCGGGTCGATCTCGACCTCGTTGTCCTCTTCGTGTATGAAGCTGTAGGTCCCGCCGGCGCCGGCGCCTTCGCCCTCGCCGTCACCAGGACCAGAAGGGGACTGCTGCAGCAAGCCCGCAAACAGGCTCATCATGTCGGTGTCGGGCTGCAGCCCGCCGTGGTGACCAATCTCCTTCCGTCGCCTCCGCCGCCCGGCGCCAGCACCACCACCTTTCCCTCCCTTGGCCGGGGTCTTGCGCCGGCCGCCGTTCTTGGCGAGGTAGCAGCCCTTCTCGCCGGCGCGGATGACGAGGGCGAAGCTGGACAGCGGCATGCTCCCGAGGAGCTGCTCGCAGGCCCTCTCGACGGCGGCGGTGCTAATCTCGCCCGTGTCCGGGTCGACGGCGGTGTCGCCCATGAAGGAGGCGAGCTCGGCGTGGTTGGGGCTGCACACGTCGACGAGCGGGAGGCAGTTGGTGAGGTTCAGCAGCTCCTCGGGCGTGCACAGGTCGGGCACGGGCTCCCAGATGATAGTGGGGCGCGTGTACCCACCACCACCACCTCCTCCTCCCCCACCGCCGGCTTCACCCTCCTCCTCTGGGCCCTCGGGTTCTTCGGGCGGCGCCTGCTCCTTGCGCAGGGTGAGAAGCTCCGTGACGAGCTCACGGCACCGCGAGGGGCTGCAGATGATGTGGAAGGCCTTGGCCTGTAGGAGCGGGGTGCCGGAGAGGTCGGACGCCACGAGACGCTTCTTGGGCGTGGTGTACTTAAAGGCGCGGGTCTCGTTGTCGTCCACGTAGCCGTTCCAGCCCCTGGTGGTGAGGCGGTCTGGGTCGTGTCGGATCAGTGCTGAGGTGGTCCAAGAGTCGACGAGGGCAGAGACGGAGGGCGGGAAGTCTGAGCCCTGGTCGACGACCCAGCCGACGGTTTGGGACTCGGTCGGGGCTGGTGAGAACAGACGAGCGCCGAGTGCGGCGTATGAGCCTGCGCCTCCGAGAACATCCTTTTCTGAGGGACGTGGTGGGCGGTATTCGATGTCATCTTGGGTCAGACTGTCAGCATGGCCTGTGTCCTCAGCTGCTCTGGGTCTTCTGTCCCTGCGGAGGAGGAAAAAGAAGAAGCAGAAGAAGGAATGTGCGAGCCAAGATAGTAGTGACGACAGCTTAGACTGGTGGAGATAAATGATTGAGAAGGCTGCCAAGCCCAACAGTGCATGCAACAAGACCCTTTCGATCATGAGGAGAACGAGAAGGGGGGGGGACGACAGGGGGGGTTCAAGACAGCAGGAAGAACATTGGTGAGGAGGGGGAGGAGGGGGAGGGATAAAAAGAAGAAGAAAAGGAGTATGTGCTGAAGATTATGCTTGAATCTCAACAACATAAACAAAGGCTTAGTTAGAGGTAGTAAGTAAACAACATGAAGACCTGGCAGGCATGTGATAACAGTCCACCATGTCCAATGTGAGATACAGCAGACGACAGTGGTATGGAAGAAACCAAGTGTAGTTGTCTTCCTTGCGTGGGTGTGAGAAGGGAGGGGAGGGGAAAAGCATGAAACACCTCAGATAGACAGAGCCTACCTACCAATTATGAACATTCCAAGCGTGACAAAGTCAATCTCCTGGGCCAGCTCCACCACCAACCCAGTGGTGGGCTGCTCATCAGGCTCAGGTTCAGGCGCCATATTTGGGGAATGGAGGGTCGTGGTCAGGTTGCAATTCTTTGGTAGATCCAAGCTGCTTGGGCAAGTTTGCAGGCCAGTCAGTGCTCTCTCTTTCTGCACTCTGGCAAAAGTTAGTGCTCTTTCATGCATGCATGCAGGTCCAGGTTTGGTTTTTTCTCTCAATGCGGCCATCTCATTGGATCGAGGCAGGGGGCGGCGGCAGCGGGATTCACCAAGGGAATGAATGAAATGCTACTGTGTACACACCAGCTAGAATAGAACCAAGTTAAAAAATGTGAGGGAGAGAGAGAGAGAGAGAACGAGAGAAACAGCAAGTAACAAGGAGAGGAGAGCCAGGTTTTCTGCCAGCACCAACCTCCTAGCCTGCTCGGCAGGTGGTGGTGGTGATGATGATGATGATGATGATGATGATGACCTCAAATCTTTCAAGGTTGAATAAGAAGGAAAAGAAAGGGCTGGTGGGGAGGAAAGAAGAAAAGAGGGCTGCTTAAGCTCATCCAGTCCGTTCATGCAGCATTGTTGAGGTGGTGGTAACTGCCGCTGATAAGGTATCGCTGGAGGGGGAAGGAAGGTGTCCAGCCTGCCAGCCTTACCTGCTGGGATAGTGCCTGTCTCAGCCTCTGACAGCCACAACACCTGAGCAGTGCCGCTAGTCACGCTAGTGCGCCTAGCCTAGCTGTAGGGCATGGTCCCCCCCCCCCTGGTCACTCACTAAGTACCTTACTGCCCACTTCTTTCACTACAACAACAACAAACCTCACCTTCCATCCAATTTTGGTGTCTCTTTGGCAAGTTGGTTTTGCAGCCCACACAGGGCCCTGCTTTGGTGGGCTGCTACAGCTCATTTCTCTGGAAAGGGTGGTGGCAGTCTCTGGCCTGTGAGGCAAACTCCTATTTCCCTCAAAGGAGACTGGAGCCAGTAATAATTGATGAACAAAGAGGTTGTCAACCTTGGGCTAAAAACAGGAAGAGCCATGAGATTTATATATCCAGTCTTTCCATAAGACTTCCTCCTACCCCCCACCTCCTGAGAGTCTTCTTTGACATAATATAAATGTAGCTCAAGCCATAAACAAATTATGGAGATGGGAGAATGGTCATGGCCAAACGTGGTAGTGGATCTGATTCCTGATTTGTGGCTAGACGGTTTGTTGTGGTTGTGGTTGTGGTTGCGGTTTGATATACATTGTCAAAGACTAAATACTATGTAGCATTCTAGTTTCAAGGCCAGGGGATTTGATGCATAGGCTGAAATTGTGAGCCTGAGTTTATCCAAGGCTCACCTCACACCTCCAAGAAGCAGAAGCCCAGACGCCAGGTGTTCCAATACATCCGGAGATTTCCGCCGTTCCGACGCCTTCGTTGCATGCCTCGCTCAGCCCCTCCCCCCCCCCTTGCCTGTCAGCCCTCTCCAACCTCCACAGTGGCTCGCTCATCTTGCACAGTGAGTCTTCTCGCTATTCATACATGTCTCAAGATCGATCGGCAGACTTGTTTGTCACATGTCATGTGCAGTCTAGATCCATAGAGCTATCCGCTTCCCCAGATCGGGAGAAGAAAGGTTCTAAAAGTGGATGTTATGTCGTGATGAACCGGTCTCGCCAGGGTGGCGCACGCGTCAGCCTCCCCCTTCCCCCCCGGCCCCTTCTGCGGCGTGTATAATAGTATCATTGTAGTCGAATCCACGGGAAAAGCCGTTTGAAAGGAGGAGGAAAAGAAAAAAAAGAAAAAAAAAAGTAATAGAAAGGAAAAAAAAAAGAAGGAGGTAGAGTTCACCGGGTGTGGAAGTTGCCGGACTGTCAACCTCATGCCTGCATTAGCCTCTCAGATTCCGTGTGCTTGGCTGGATCCAGACCGAGAGATGGGCCCGCCCTGGGGAGGGGGGGGAGGGGGCGAAGAGGAGGGCTGGACTGTGCGTAGAGTTATTGAAGCTTTATGCTGTGCATAAATTCCTTGGCCGTATGCTGCGGCCTGACGAAAATCCTCTCTCTCTTCTCTTCTTAGTGCATCTGTGCTTCACTCCCCGCGGCTACGATCCACAGTGGTGTCATGTAATCGCAGGTCCACCACCGCGTCGAAAACTTCTTCCATCGCTGTCCTGTGCTCTCGTTGCCTCGATGTGTCACTTCTATTCCGCTCGTCTGCAAAGGCCCGGACGCTTTGCAGTATGGGGGTGAAGCCTCGGTCGTTAGGAAGCCACCAGCGCATGGTCGTCTCGTCTTCGAAAAGCTGCACCATGCGGGCTCGGAATGGTGCGGGGAAGATATAGCTATAGCAGACCAGGATAGCAATTAGCACACATAAGTTCATCCTCCACGGTTCGTTACTCTCGAGAGAATCGCTGTGTCGTGATTGGGCCATAACCCCCCCCCCCCCCGGGGCCGTCCAATGAACACTTGTGAAACAAGACTAAACAGATTGACGAAGAAAACAAGGCTAAAAACAATACTTACCCGCAGTGCTCAAGATAAGCGAGCTTTTCCCTCAACCACGCATAACGGCGGGGGCTTTTCATGAGGTAAAGCGCAGCAATGGCGAGGGAAGGGTGAAGCATTGTGAGCAGGCCGCTGGGGATGGTCGTCCACTGCTCAGCTGCCTCGATGATATGGCAGATAGCCTCTGCATGCTGGGCCATGTCTCCCAGGATAGCTGAGGTGTTTGTTAGGAGGTCGCCTGCTATCTGTGTCATGTGCATCAGGCTCAGCGAGTGCCACTCGGTGAGCAGAACAGTGGTGTGCGCTAGCGGTCCTTCGTATAGCGGCGCATCATCTGGGAAGTAGTGAAAGAGCCGAGTCTGGTCGCTTTGCGCGAGTGGCATGAAACGCCGAGAAGGATCTGTTAGTATGGGATCCAGGTGCTCTCTCCATTGCTTCAGCCGGAAAGAGAGCCTGCTGTGCTCAGCGCTGAACTCTTCGTCTGTGAGCTCGCCTGTCTTCCGTCTCGCGGTAATAAAACACATATCCATAGATAAGAGCCTTAGGTGACTCTCAGCGCCTTCACAGACCCACTCCAAGTTCCGGGGATCAATGGAGAGTTGTGATTGGCATTGCGCACTGAGGCTCTCTTCCCATTGGCGTGGGAGGCTCGGTTCGATGCTGCCCATTGATGCCACGAAGATGTCGAAGCGCATATACCACGCCAGCATTATACGGCCGACAGGTGTCTGAGGGATCGTATCAGCTTGGAATAAGTTTTTAAGAATGGCGAGTGCTGCTTTCTGGTGGCCCATCAGATTGACCCAGTCACCAAAATACTCCTAATATTCTTGCGTTAGCTTATTCTTCTTATCCAACAACACATGCACTAAGCACAAGAGAGAAGAATGGTGGGGGGTCTTTTTCCCCCCCGTAAACCAACAACACACCTCGATGGTAGCCAATTGGAAAATTGTCAAAAGGGTTGCCAGGTCATGCTTGGCATCCCTCTTCTTCAGGAAGCCGAGCAGCAGCGTTACGGCATGAGTATAATACTTCAGGAAGTCTTCAAGTTTGCCGTTCGGATCCCTGAGTGTTCGTTGGTATTCGGAGAAGCCAACTACGGCGTTGAGCAAGGCCTCGTGTCGAAGTGCCAGGTTCAGGAACGTGGTCTGGAAGAAGTTACTGAAGTCTTTATGGACGCCATAGTTCCAGTGGGTGATGTTTGCTCTAAAATAGTCGAGCGCCGCGCGGAGATCGTTGGGGAGATGCGACCAGTCTGGCTCGGCCGTTGATAAAAAGTCAGGTATCGAAGAGCTGGTAGGGGTGGAAGTGACTGAAGTGCAGTTGGAAACAATCGGGGACGGGCTCTGGAAATCGTCTAGCGAAGGTGTCTCTGAAGACTGTCGAGTGCGGTTGATCATCCGCTGCTTCAAGCTCAACGATGAACTGGTGTTGATGCGTCGAAGGCTCCTCTTGGGCTGAGCAGGCTGTTGGGAGGTGTTCACGGGTATCTCGTAGTCCTCGTCGGGTATAGGGGTCAGGCCAGAATCGTCTGTATCTTCCTCCTCCTCGCTGGGCCCAACATTCTTTGCGTCTTGTGACGAAGCGGACTTGCTGGGGGGCGTCGGGTCCGGGTAAACGCACTCTCTCTTTCCCTTCCGACATCGCTCACATGTCGGCCGTGCCTCATCACACTTGACCCGCCGGCTGCGACAAGTAAAGCACCCACTTCGCGTTCGACGGTGCTTGATGTGATCTGGGGCTGGTGCTGACTTGCGCCTGTGTCGTGAGCTGGAGCTCTTGGGCGTCTGATAGTCGACGAGATGTTCCGATAGCCCACTGTAGTACAGCGCACTCTGTGAGGGATCTGATGTGATGTTCTCAACGAGGTTGGGAGTGCTGGAGGAAGATCCTGAGGGAGTCGTGGCCTGTTGATAGGGCCCAGGATTGCTGGCAGAACCAGGCCTGGAGGGCAGAAAGCTGTAGTATTCACTCATGACTAGTTTCCTGGGCGAAGACTGCTGTTTGGAGTCGCTCTTATTCGTGAATAGATTCGTCCAGAAAATAGCTGACGTCGTCGGAGGTGAAAAGAAGAAGAATAAGAAGAAGAAGGCTGCTGTTCTCTAGCAAGCTGCACATGAATTAGAATAGGTGATTATCGTGACATTGGGTCGTAAAGTTGCCAGTCGGGCAGATGAGCAGCCACAGCTGGCCTTGTATTCAGGCTGAAGAGGTTCGTCTTTTGAGGGAAAAGGTGCATGTGACGATGTGGGTTGCCATGAAAAGGAAAAAGTGTCAGTCTGAGGGGAGAGAGGTCGGGGTTGCGGGTCCGTCAGTGCCCTTGGAATGTACGGCGTCGAGGAGACCTTCGCAGAACCTGTTGGATATGGCGCTTGCCAGGATCCTCAGCAGCTCGACTATACCACCGGGTCGTTGCGCTCAGGCTCTCGATCTGCTGGTCAAGCATTTTGGGACATCTCGAGGTGTGCTCAGGATCTTGTCTTATGTCAAGGAGAAAGTGTGGTGAGGGGCCCAGGCCTTCGTCGATGTGATATCAGCCTGTCTGCGGGGCTTGCGTACCGAATAGGGATGCTCTCCGGCTCGACCTTCTTTCCCCGGAGGATTACGCAGTACGGGAGGGCTGCTGCAAGGAAGTGAAAACTTGAGATCAGGCGGGTCCTCTACACCATTCAGTAGCCCAACGGGATGACCCCAGCGGCTACAAATGTCAGCTGTATAGCCCCAACTGGTGTGGTAGCAGATCGTCACAATGCTGGTCGATTTACTGCTCTGCCAACCTTTGGCTCGACCTTACCAAGATGCAGAAGACTAGATTTGGGAAAAGTGAATCATACCTGGACAAAGATGGATGTAGTCTCAAGCCTTGAGAGGAGCAAGGGCTCCCACCCTGGCAGATAGCGGAAGAGTCCCAGGCTATAGGATACTATGATACTCGTCGTTCCCGTGAGCTGTAGGAAAAGAAAAAAAGAAAAAAAGAGAAAAAAAACAACCAAATGAATATAAAAGCATGTGTACGGACCGTAGTGTTTCGATCTGCTGCCAGTACAAGGCTTAGTGAGATTATAGGAGTTTTGAAGACACGGCAAGTCTTGCAACCTCCACAGCGCTTGTCTGAAGTCTCGAAAGGACTTTTTTTCGGTCTGATCACCCGAATGCTCTTCAGGTCGATGAGGCGTTCTCTGCGGGACTTGGCGTTCAATATTTAGAAAAGGGACAGCTTCGGTGCGATCAAGCCAGACACGAAGAAGACCGCGTAAGCTTAGTCTGTACACAGATCCGAGACTGTCGTATCTGTCTCTGGGGACATATAAAAAGGAATGAGACGATTCGAGTCAGTGTGGTGGAGAGAAAGAGCGCTCTGTGGTGGTCAACAAAGGTGGCAGCACAATCTCTAGCAAACGGACATTACAGCCGTGAGATACGGCGCTGGATGACTCGGAGACCACAGTGAAAGTCGAGGCGGCGACAGGTTGTGACGACAGGAATTCTCCCGGGCTTATGACGATACCCATGACCTTGTCTATTCCATCGTGGGGTAAAGACTTGAAATAGCTGTGGGCTTCAGGGATGACCGGGTTCGTGAAGGTCTGCAAACACTGTACAGTACAGGGTCAGCACGAGGACCTGGAATCTGTATTGGCCGAGGCCTCCACACTGTGATTAAGGTTGTTCAGGTACATAGGACGTATCGCCTGCCGTTGCAGATCGGCCTCGAGTCTTTTGCAGGGCACACAGCCTAGATTGAATATCGAGGTGGTTTTTGGAGTAAACCACGGCTTTGCTGGCCCAGTGTCAATGATCTACTCCAGGGAAAGGAACAAATATGCGCGCGTCGTCCCAAGGGAAGGAGGTCATATAGACGATGCCAGTTTGTGCAAGTGAATATTTAGGCTTGTACACCCGAGGGGGAGGAGCACGTAGTGAAGCCAGACATGTGCCGCAGCTTGGGAGAAGGTTGTACTTGGGGATGTTATTAATGTCGAGTGATGTCAACGCCATGCACCCAGGAGGAATTTCGGAACAGCATGGCAGAGAGTATGGCTCGGCGCTTTGTGAAGACAGTGGCCAGGGATGAAGGCGCGCAGCATGGCTTGCCGGGCCACCAATGACTGTTGGCCGCGCGAGTGTCTGTACTACTGTACGTATCGACCATCGCAATATCGAGATCACAGTGCGTCCATCAAAAAGGCCATCATCCCTGGGGGTGGGGATCTACTATGGTACTGAAATGACATGCCGGGGCGGCTGAAGGCGTGACTTGGATCCTTGCGGCCCGGTCCACGAGCGTACGTAAAACCTAGAGGGGTCCTCGAGCGGGAACCATTCCTGTCATCTTGTCGTGTTGAATGGTGTGCTGGAGTGGGACCCGCGCACCCTGTCACGGAGATATGGGTAAGCACTCTGAGGCGATGCCGGAGCCGACGCCATCACAATAACAGCTTCTTGCCTCCACAAAGCTGGCCGGCCAGGACGCTATCGCCCGCCCTGCCTCGTCGCCCATCATGATGATGCGGTCTAGATGCTGCAAGGAGTCACGCCGGCTCTCCCGAGGTCCCAGAGTCTGTTTTGTCGTGTGTGTGTGTGCGCGTGTGTGTTTGTGCTGGGAAGCCCACCGCGCAGGCGCCCGTTTCATGGCGATGGCGAGACACCGCCACGCCTGGAGCTCACGGAAAGTAGATGTGGCCAAGACCAGGCCAGTCAGTAGCTACACATCCTGGTCATATCCAGTGTGTAGAGTTCAGAAGCCGGATCCTTTGCCAAGGAAGAAAGGGGGGCATGGCCATCTCTCCCTCCCCAGCACCACCTCCAGGGCCATCCCCAAAGGTCCTTTGGGCCCAGTCGCACGCGATGAGACGTGGGTCATTAAAGCGTGGTTGATATAGGTTTATCGGCTCCTGACACTTATAGGATGTCTCATGAATTTCCCGAGGAGGAGGGCCATATTGTTGGGACATTAGAGAGAGAGAGAGAGAGAGAGAGAGCTGGAGCTCAACTCGAGGAGCAGCAGCTGTCGTCGAGGCCGGTCTCTCGTATGGCGATTGGCACCGCCGACAGGGTCCCTTTGGCCCTGGACCCCTGGTTGGAAAAGGAAAGACCATGTCGAAGGACGTGATGGTGGTGTTGTCGGTACCATAGTGTGGGCAGGCAGGCATAGTGCTGTAGGATGAAGAGAAGGCAGAGGGGCCTCCCACGCAGGGACCAGAATGCGACGTGGGCGCGTGGACTCAAGCCTCTGGAGTATGTTTAGCGAGGGGTCAAGTTGGGACGAATCAGTCAAGGGCCTCCCAGGCCTGGACACGCTTTCGGACGACTGTGGAGTCCTCTGTCGACGGGGAGTGGGATTTTTTTGTGGGCGGGAGCAAGGCTGGCCATGTCGACTGGCTCGTGTCGAGTGGGTTGTCAGAGGTTGTCGACAGCGAAGAAAGGACCTTGCTCTAGCATGCGATGTGGTTACCAAGTTCGTTCCAGAAAGGGCAACGGTCGTTCTCGGTGCTGGAGCCAAACCCTCTCTCCTGGGACCTGGAACCTGGATCTGGAACCTGGCAGCCTGGGTTCATAGAACCCTGTGTGGGGCATGGCAGGAACCTAGATACCTGCACCTGCCGCAGCGAGTGCGATGAGTTAGTTCAGTGCAAGTTAGTACGAATTCGTACCGTGCCCCTTCCATGTATATTGCCCTGTACCAAGGCTACATGATGATCGACGCCCCAGTCAGTGGCACTCCGGAGCTAACCGGCGTCTTTTGATTGGCTGTGTATGACATGGGTGGGTCCCGTAGTAGTTCTCGACGACTTCCCCCTCAGTATGTAATAATCCCGGCACGCTGGCACCTGCTGTGGGAAGTAGCCAAGCTGGCTCGGTCTTGCCCTCCCCCCGCCCCCTCTTCTCCTTGCTCCCCTCTTCCCCTACACCATTACGCAGACCCGAGCTTTGCAACCATCCTCGTCCCTCTTTATTTCTCCAGCCCATCGACGATCTGGATAGAAAGAAGAAAAATTCTTTTGCTCTCAAAGGACCACTGCAATTCCGCAAGGGGTCAACGCCTGTGGAGTTTTTGCAATCTTGCTGGACATCACACGACGATGCCTTCGCACCCCCTTTAATTTCTCTCTTTCTCTCTCTCTATCTCTCTCTTCTCGCTCGTTTTGCCTGCCCGTTCTTGAAGCGCCTTGAGTCTCATGGCCACAATACCTAGGATCTGGCGCCTTCATCTGGGGCCTGGATTTGGATCTGGACCTGGCTCTGGGCCTGGCATGCATCCCTGAAGAACGGCATCCTGTCATTCCGCGGCTGACCGGATGCCTCTTACAGAAATCCTCCTTCTCAGTCGAGCGATAACGTTGCCTTCATCCGAAGAGTCTAGTGTCGTCTCATCATTAACGATCGTCGACACACACACACGAACGCACGCGCATACACACACACATCAGACGAACTCATCATGACCTAGCGCCTGGATCACACACCCCTCTCTTCCTCGCCCCAGCCCGATCGGGTCCAGTCGATCCCAACTTCTGAGCTGGAGACCATGACCGCCGCGGCTTATGCTGGTGATGATAGAGGGGCGCGGTGCTGCGTGACGTGATTCTCTGCTGCAATATGCATGGCCGGCTACGAGGGATTTTATGAAGCACATGGTGCCTCCTATCCGCCCTTCCGGCTCTGTAGAGACGGACTGCCGGGTCCCTCGAGAAGATCCTGCAGGAAAGGTTTGAGATGCCCTAATCACCGCCGTTACTGCCGAGGCCTCTCAACGAATCTTGACCATTGAGGAACCATCATCCATGTCATTACAGACTCTGCAACAGAGAATGATATTCGACTTTGATATACGGTATTCAGCTGGCCCCGGGGCCTGTTGGAAACTGTACTTTTGTATGTACAGTACTACTACTAACTGCTCCAGGGACTACTTCCGATCCGATCCACTAGTAAATCGTACGATACCTGCAGATCTGGCAGCCATTGGCGTGGCGTCAATTAGCCTGTATGGTCACGGCGGGGGAGCACCACTCGCTCTCTGTGGCAAGATCTGGAATCAAAGGGTAGGTGCGTCAACATCTGACAGATGATCTACAACACACACACACACACACACACACACACACACAGAGAGAGAGAGAGAGAGAGAGAGAGAACTTCATACGCGGTTTCTCCTTGTGCTGACATCATATCCTAGTCTCATACTATCCACCATAGAAGGTCATGATCAGCGACGATCTTTGATCTGCGTGGTGACTACCCACCCACGCAGCTGGTACTGCGCAGGTAACCAGGCTGCCATGGTCGTCGACGACAGAATACTGACGAGTGCTTACATAGTATTACGACAACTTGTGTGTGTGTGTGTGTGTGTGTAGATGCCCGACTGCTGTATGCCTTCTTCCTGGGCACCAACTGTAATAGTACATAATATAGGGCTCACAGGGTGACAGTGCGGCCCGCAGGTGCAGGAAATATCGGGCTCACCTGCATTGGTGTATGGCTACCTGGCTAGCTCCGCTGTTGGTCAGAAAAGGCGTCGCACCTCAGCAGCCGCGTTCCTTTTCTCATGGGTGGGAAATGGGAATTGGTGATCAGGGCGTGTGTGCCATGCAGGAGACATTGCATGTTGTAATACCTTGGACTGAAATTTCCGTCAATCAGCAGCTCTTGTTTACACATTTGTGAAGGGCCCTTTTGATCTTTTGCTTTTGCGCTTCTGACACAACAAACATGGGGCGTGGAAACCAGTCTTGTTTGTCGACCGTATCTCAGTCGGGCCTCAACGATATTGCTCCCATGACCTCACGCATCCCGACGGTGGCGACAGGTTCTGCATCCAAGTCATACAAAAGTGGATGTGATATCCGTACTGGGAACAGGACATGGGATTAGCCGCCCAGCATTATCATTCTGCATTTTGACGCATGGGCCAGGGAACCTATCGGAATAGGACCAAATGAGCGAGCGCATCGGTACTTCTTTCAAAGTCTCCGGGTGAGGTGAACCAAGTCTCACTACACGCCGTCAAGGCCCCATGTTTCAGCTAATATCTGACTTGTCTTTGATGCAATACAAAAGCGCAGACCACCGTCACTTAACATATTCACACTAGAGCACGATCCTAAAGAGAACCGTGTAGATACTGTGCCCGTGGTGGGCACTGCTAGAACCCCCCCCCCCCCCTTACAGAAGAATGATCTCATCAAAAGATCGCAGCGCCGCATATTTTTACCCAAGAACAGCTCATAGCTACGTTACATGTATATGAATTTGCTATTCCAGTCTCACATAGTCACTTATCTTCATTGGGGAGGACAGTAAGAAAGTAGTTATATCACAAACTAGGAAGATGGATCTATCACCGGACAGCAACTCAAGACCACCGCGTCACCAGAAGTTTCAAGCTGACCGACTGACCGGTCTCTATCTGCCTGTATGTCCCAAGATGAGACATGACTGCAACGCCAAGATCCATCCCATGTGGGATGCCGACGTACGTACTATATTCTTAGTCCATAGCAGCCCAATGCAGATCAGAAGATCAGAAGATCAGACGATCAGAAGAAAAAGTCAATGTGACCATACTTTAGATGGAAGGTACCGTTTTCCTCTCTCCTACAAGGCTATGATTGTATTTGCCGCGCTAGTACGCATCTCAGAAGGGAGGAAAGTTGAAGAAGTATGTATGCTGGGGGGGGAAACAAATGCATACCTGCGTCTGTTGAGGTTGCTTTTCCAATGCAGCTAGAACCCTTTAGGTTCATGATGTCTGGCCTGAAAAGTTTCAACAATCAATTCCACTAATCACCCCAGAGCACTATATCGTACCAAAAGAATCGAACCTCAATCCCTACATATATGTGCAGAAGAAGGCTAATGATCCAGATATTTGTAGAAATTATAGGCAGCCTCAGTGGGCAGTACCACGGTAGGTTCCACCTTGGGAATCTGGGGAAAGGGAAGAGGGATCTTATCTTATCCAGATCTTATCTTGATGACCCTCTTACATAGTACAAAAGGAAATAAATACTTGATATATACTTGATACCTTAAAGAAGAATGCCATGATGTCCAACATGCACATCTGGTCTATTTTACCGTATTCCAAGAAAAATTGCCGTCAGACCATAACAAACCACACATCCTTGGTTCCCGGATCGGCATGCATCGGACTACCCACTTTGCTTTTTACACAGACACACACACGCACGCACGCACACACATAACGCACACCCACATAAGATAGGGACACACACACTAGGCACAGAATTCGCTTGATTTCCCGGCGCCCCGGTAAGCTGACTGACTCGCGATGGTGCCTCTCTGCTCAGGAGAGAAGGGGGGGGGGGGATAACAAGTGGTGGAAAGGTTACTTTGGGCACATAGAAGAAGTACCCTACAGTAGGTGGGTGGTCGTATCGCGTAGTGTAATGGATGGATGGGTTTGTGGACCAGAGGACCATCAAGTGAGACAAAAGCAAGTGGACCTGGTCCTCTTCTCTCGCTTTCTCGCTCTGCTCTGTCTTTTTTCTTTCTTTTCTTCCCTTCCCTCTCCCTCCCCATCATCTCTTTTTCTCTCCCCGTCTTTTCTTCTTTAGTCTCCAGTGCTCCAGGTACCCTCCATTAGGAAGAGAGGTTCGTAAGCAGCCACAGTGACGCGTAAGTTTGAATGGGTAGAGGCCGGTGATGGCCCCCAACTTCCCCTTTCCTTCTTTCCTTCTTCTCTTCTTGTTGCTCTACTACTACCATGCTGTCCATTGAGATGCCCGACCAAACACAGCTTTTGAGACCGCCCCTTCCCTGGCCCCCCCCCCCGGTCGTCACGGGAAAGACGGTCCTGTCGCCGAGTTGATGATCTATTCCGGCATGGATGATACCCATCTCTACGTCACGACATGAGACGCGGACCCTGAAGGAGGAGAGGGGGGAGGGGGGAAGGGATGAATTACTGGAAACTGTGAAAGAACGGCCTGGGCGCTTACAGCGGAATGGGTACAGTAATTCGAAGTCCCTACCGTCCACCACCGCGGGGGGGCCGTCTCTCTCAAGCGCCTCACTCGGGTTGCCTCTTCTTCTACCATGTACCATTTTCCCACTCTTTATCTCTGTTTCTAGTTTGCAGCCCCATCAGCAACCTCGCCCCCCCGCCCCCTTCCTCTCTCCACCCAGATACGCCTGGCCTATCGACACATGTGTGATGACAATTGCTGTGATCGGCTGGGCCGCTTCCGCGGTGGAGTCCTGGCTTGTCTGACGGCAGGCCAGGCGGCTTCTTTGCTGTCAGCACCGACTCGTCTTTGACTTCTTTCTCGTCCTGTCCCCATGCCACCATCGCGCGCCATTTAGGGCTTTCTTCGTTGCCCTCGTGGGCCGCCGTAGCATTGCTTCTTTTCTGTGAGACCAGTGTCTTTCCTTTCCTTTCCTTTCCTTTCCTTTCCTTTGTCCTTCCCGCCTCCCGGTCCTTTTTGGACAAGCCCTCTCTCCCGTGCCGTCCAGCCAATAGGTATGTTTGTATGTATTCAGTGCCCTGGTCCATCTCAGTCATTTGGAACGCCCACTGTACCGAGAAAAGGAAAAAGCAATGCCTATCACATACACTTTTATTTTTTTTTTAAACCCCCCCCCCCGGAATTGTCAAAGAAAAGCTTGCCACACAAATTCTGTCACAGTTTGTGTGCCTACTGGCGCCGTTGCATGTTAGTTTTCCCCACCAGTGTGGGTTGTTTCCTGTTGATCAGGTACAGATAAAGATGGAGACAGATTGTAATATAATACAATGTAATACCGCACACAGTACATCCATATTTTCATTTTACGCAGCCGGGCACCGGAAAGGCAATCCATGGGACAAAGAACCCCTGCGGCGCATCAGGTGCGGTTGTAGGTCGGGTGGGGGGGGGGGGGCAGGCGTTGGAGGGAGAGAGGAGTCGCGCCAGGGCCTGGGCCTTGTCCAGTGAATGTCGTTCGATGCGTGCAGTCCCGCACCCCGCATGGGACGTTCCTACTATCTCGATACGGTTTCACCTTGATGCGGCGAGGCGGCTATGGTGACACCAGCTTGCTTGACATAGGACAGGAAGGGAAAGGGGGGAAAAAATCCCAATAAAAAATAAAAAAAAATAAAAACAGGGCAGAGAGCAGCGCAGAGGCCACATTTATCTTTGGACTCCGCAAGTCATCGGAGAATGGATCGGCAGAAAAAGGAGGAGCAGGAGGAAGAGGAGAAGGGATTACACTGTACTTCCTAGGACAGAGGCAGTGTCCACACTTTTTTTTTTTTTCTTTCTCCCCTCTCCTTTCTCCCCCCTCTTCTCTCTCTTTCTCTCTCTCTTCCTTTTTTTCTTTCTAGGTCTCGGGTTGATTTTCTTCTAGCCTGTGGATACTGTGTTTAAGTTACCTCCCGGCTATCGCTTATGGAATTGTTGTTCTGACAAGCCATCATCGGCAAGGGGGCCGTGGAATTTGCCTTTGGCCGATTTGACAGGACAGGCCATCATCGTGCACAAATGATACATCGGAACAAGGGAGACGGACAGACAGGGAGATGGGACGACCCACATAAGGGGAGGGGGGAGAGAGAGAGAGAGAGAGAGAGAGAGAGAGAGAGAGAGAGAGAGAGAGAGAGAGCACAAGCCATTACGAGAGGCAATGGAAAAATAAGAATACCCAATCAGTAATATGACGACTACTATAGTACCTTTTTCTTTCTAAGAGTGACTGACATAGAATACTCTAGGGGGGGAGAGTGCGGAGAAAAGGGCAAGGTCTCGTCCGGTCTGGGGAGCAATCTTAAAAGACCAGAGTTAGCTGGGAGACCACGGTTCCTTTTTGTCCTCTTTTTCTTTTTTACCATAGTATAACCGTAATTCAAGGGTGATGGGGTCGTTATGGGGCGTGTCTCAACACACATCCCTGGACTCATAGCAAGCCACAGTGGACCTCTTTTCTCTCTCTCTTTTTTATTTATTTATTTTATTTATTTTTCTTTATATTTATTTATTTATTTGTTTATTTTATTTATTAAATTTTTTTTTAAAGACATGCCACTCTGTTAGCTCAGCACGCACTCAAACTTTTGGTCCCCACGCCCGACTCACCTTTTTCTCTCCTCCTTCTCTCTCTCACTTATCACACGTTATGGGACGTGCTCCGTGATCCGACCAGGCGGTGTTGTTTATTTCCATGTCTCTCCAGGCTTACTCAGCTGCACGTATTACGTACTCAAATCCGGATTCGTGATGGGAGGCTTTTTGAGATTGATGTTTTGATGAGAGCTGTTTTCTTTCCTTCCTTCTTTTCTCTTCTCTTTTCAGCTGGGGATGCGGTCTCCCGAAAGAAGAAGAAGAAGAAAAGAAAAGGAAGGGGAAAGAAGAAAAAAAAATGCCATGTTGATTTCAATTCTGTGTCCTTGGGCTGCTGACACATGCGAGCACGGGCAGCGTAGGAAGAGCGAGCTGCGAAACACCACAACTCCTTTTCGTGTCGCAAGATGGAACGAACTCCTGACAGCTCAAAGCTCACACACCAACCATCATTCATCTAGGTCGTAGAGAGTTTAAATTCTTTTATTTATTTATTTTTTTGCACACACATACAGATTAAAAAAACCCAAGAGAAAAAAAAAAAGAGAAAAAACAAAGAATCAAGTCCCAAAAAAAGAGAGAAAAGTTTCAACCCTACATGCCTCAACCAAGCTGATTTCAGAACATTGAAACGCCCGCTGCACATTGAACATCATTCCCCTCTCAAGAACGATGGACGCCCTGATCAGCGTCCACAACACCACCACCACCGGCCCAGGAGCCGGACCGCCTGCCCTCCCCACCGACCCAGGCTCCATCTTCGTCCTCATCACCACCCTCCTCGTCTTCTTTGGGCCCCTCTTCGTGCTCTTCCCGCCCTTCCCGCCGTCCAAGAGCGATGCCCTGGCCGAGACGCACAACAGGCTCGACCTCGAGCCCGCCAGGTCCAACCTGACAAATAAGAACAAGAACACGAAGAACAAGAAGGGAGACCTTGGAACAGAGGCGGCGCAGGGTGGCGGCGGCGGCAGCAGCAGCAGCAGCAGCAGCAGCATCACCTCCCTCTTCGTCTACCCCGTCGAGCCCTGCAGCGGCGTCGAGCTCGCCCGCGTAGGGCTCACCCCCGCAGGCCTCGAGTTCGACCGCCTCTTCCACCTCGCCCAGCTCCGCAGCCCCTTTCCCGTGTCCACCACCTCCGCCGACGACAGTGACGCCTCCTCCTCTCCAGCGCGCCGCCACACGTGGGAGGCCATCACCCCCTCCCAGTTCCCCCTCCTCGCCACCGTCGAGGTCGAGCTGTGGCGCCCGGACCTGGCCAAGATCAAGGGCTTCCGCGACGTCACCGCCGGCTCCTCCAACGAGGTCTTCCTCGTCCTGCGGTTCCCCTGGCGCGCCGAGGGCCTGTGGAGGGGCCTGTGGGACGTGTTTGCCGCCAAGTGCAGCCGCGGCTGGGGGGCGCTGCCCGTCATGGAGGTGGTGTTGCCCGTGGCGCGCCCGCCCGCTGGCGAGATTGCCGAGAAGGGCTATGTCTCTGAGGAGGTGAGGTTGTCAGGGCGGGAGGGGGAGGAGAGAGAAGAGGTCACGGCCTTGAATATGGGGCGTGAGTTGCCTGAGGAGCTGAGGCTGTACTTGGGCGTGAGCAACAAGTTGGCGCTGTTTAGAGTCGACCCGGCAGGATCGAGGGAGCATCCGGTTCACGTCACAAACCTGGCCAGTCTGCAGGATCTGGAGACCAAGGCGGCCAGGAAGGAGAAGGTGGCAGAGTCGAGCCTCCTGGAGCAGTCCCGGGCCAACATATTCGGTAAGCTGTGCTCTTTGACGATCGATTTCTTCATGGAACGAGAGGGACTAAATCGTGTATCACAGTGTCTGGACTGCCCCCTTGCGATGAGCACGGCTGGAAGAGGATCAAGGTCAAGCCAGAGGGCTCACGAGAGCTGCATGAGGCTGTGTTACAAGTCTCGGGTCGGGTAAACAGGTAAGATTATTTGCTGCCCGTGTCCAAAGATAATAGAAGGGGGAAAGGGGCCTTGCTGACACCAAGGCCTTTTAGATCTGAGCCTGACAGCGACGACGGCGCCCCCACGACGGATCATCTCGGAGTGCAGATGGTGCCTCTCTTTGAGGACATGGGATCGCATGAGAACTTCATCGAGGTAGGCATGTCGATAGATGTGTTGGATCGGGATGAGCACGTGTACAAGAGACGATAGTGCAAGCTATTCTTCTGCCACAGAGAGAGAGAGAGAGAGAGAGACTGGCGGGTTATAAAATAATAAAAAAAGAAGAAGAAAAAGGGATACCCAACAACACATAGAGAACACCCTCATCCAATCATAAAAACCACTAATTTCCACACTAATCCTGCCCATCAGAACCGTCTTGTATGTCGTCGCACATGTACGTGATCCCAAGGGGAGGAAAAAAAGTTGTAGGTATTGCCCACGCCACATCTCTTTGTGTGTTCAACTGCAGCCAGCCAGTAAACCACCCAGAACCAAACTCCGGACAAATATTCAGTCACAATCTCATACCTCACTTCACATCTGCAGGTGTCAGCGCTTGTACCATA
Organism: Cryphonectria radicalis; assembly: GCA_014849355.1. Lineage (NCBI taxonomy): Eukaryota > Fungi > Ascomycota > Sordariomycetes > Diaporthales > Cryphonectriaceae > Cryphonectria > Cryphonectria radicalis. The sequence goes on along the minus strand of JACWQW010000015.1, from coordinate 357,938 downwards.
CTCGTGCCCTCGCTGAACCTTGTCTTGAAGATGCGGTTGGCATTCTGGAACATGCCGTCCTTCAGACTGACGACGATGAACTGGGACCCCTTGAACCGGCTCTTGATGAGCCGGCCGATATTTTGGGTATGCGACAGGTCAAGCGCCGCGTCGACCTCGTCCAAGATATACATGGGTGCTGGCTTGAACTGCAGCAGGGCCATGATGAGCGAAAGGGCAATGAGTGATCTGTAAATAACGACTTGTCAGTACCGAACTGTGCCTCGAAGGTTGGGGGGGGGGGGGGGTTCAGCATTCGGAACGTCTTACCTCTGGCCGCCACTCAGCTCTGTGAGGCTCTGCTTCCAGACCTTGCCGAGACAGACCTTGACCTCCAGGCCGTCGTTGATGGTCTTGCCCTCGGGCGGGTCCAGCTTGGCAAAAGAGCCTCCAGGAAGCAGCTCCGAGAAGATCTCACCAAAGTCAGCGTTGACCTTCTGCCACGTCTCGAGCAGCGCCTTCTTCTTGTAGTCGTCCAGGCTCACGATCGTCTCCTCAATTTTCTTCTTGTCCCGGATGACTGTCTTCATCATGTGCTTGAGCGCGACTTCCTTCTTCTCGACGCTGTCGATCATGTTCATGACCTTCGGGTTGATCTTCTTCTTCATCCCCTGGAACCGATCTGTCAGGTTCCGCAGGGTGGATTTGCACTCGGCTATGTTGTGGTTCTTGAAATCGTACGGGGTGCCAGCCCGGCCGAAGTTGTCCTTCTCGTCGGCAATCCATTCGTGTTCCTTCTCCATGTGTTCGACAGCCTGCCCAGCGCTCTGCTGCTCCTTGTTGAACTTCTCGACCTGGTGGCCAAGTTTCTGCATCTCTAGGCCCTCTTCAGTGATCCGAGCGTTCTTGCTGCGCATTGCGTCCTCGAGGGCCCGGAGCTCATCATCGAAGATGCTGAGCTTGGCTCGTTCCGCATCAAGATCGGCCTGAGCTTTGTCGTGAATCTCCTGAAGATCGTCCCGCTCCTTCAAGATCTTGGCAATCTCATCCTGCTGGGCTCCGATGGCCTGGTCGATCTCCTGCAGTTGTTCACGGGCAGCCGCAAGATCGCCGGACACCTGTTCGGAGTCGAGCTGAGCGTTCTGCAGCTCCTTCTGCAAGGTCTTTACGGACGCTCGGTGCTTCTCGAGGGAGGCCCGCAGCTTGTCCAGGGAAGCTTGCAACTCGACGAGCTTTCCGTCCTTGTTGCTGTCGAAGTCCTTCATGTCCTTCTCGATTCGTTTTGCGTCCGCTGTGGCCTCCGCGTGGCGCTTTTTGGCCTCTTGACTACTCTCCTTCAGTTGGCTGATCTGTTGCTTCATGTTCTCCACCTCCTGGATGATGGAAGAGGACGAGTTGCTGCCAATCTGCTCCTCCGCAAGCTTGATCTCGTGGCCCTTCAGATCAAAGTCCTGTTTGATCCTCCGGGCTTGATCGAGCTTCGACTTCTCTCCCGCGATCCTGGCCTGTAGGTCACGGAGAGATGCTTCGGCTTCCCTGATCTGCCGGTTCAGCTCGTTCAGCTTTTGCATCGTCACCAAGACCCCGCTGGAGTTGGGTGCACTGCCTCCAGACAATGTGCCAGAGGGATCGTACGAATCTCCTTGCAGGGTAATGCTCCTCATCCTCACGTTGGGGTCGAAGGTGACCCTCTTGGCAGTCTCCGCATCATCGCAGATCAGGGTGTTGCCAAAGACGTATTGCATGGCAGCCGACACCTCATCATCATAGCCCACGAGCGAAAGGGCCAGGTTGACCTTCCCCGGGGCTATCCTCTGTGCGGTCGCAATCGTCTGTGCCGACGCTTTGAAGGCAGAGATCTTGTTGAGCGGAATGATCGTGACGCGCTTGCGCAGTCTGCCACCCTTGAGCAGCTGCGTACCGGTTACCTCAGTGTCGACGACAACGTTGTAGAGACGTCCTCCAGCGCATATCTCGAGTGCAGTCCCCGCCTGTGTGCTCTCCTTATCGAGGGTGAAAAGCTGGGCGACGAGGCCCTTCACCTTGGACCTGTCAAAGTTCGGTGTCGGATCGGCATAGTTGAAGTCAATATTTGCCACTTTGCGCTTGAGAGCATCAGACTCATGCCGGAGACCGCGTATCCTCTGCTGGAGGCTGTTCTCTTCCTTGTATAGTTCCTCCTCGGCACCGGGGCTGAACCCAAGCTTACCGAGCTCCTTCTCCAGCCGCTGCGCCTGGGACTTGAGGCCTTCGAGCTCCTTCAGTAAGCCGGCATTCTGCTCCTTTGCTTTCTTGGCGCGTGGCTCCTCCTCTTTGATACGCTTTTCAAGATGTGCAATCTTGATCTTGGCCTGCTCCTGCTCTGTCACCGCCGCCGAGGCGCGCTGCCTGGCGTCTTGCAGTTGGGCTTGGTAGCCGTTCTCCTGGCCCTCTTTGGATGCGACACCGGTCTGCAGAGTCTGCAGCAGTTCCTCCTTAGACTCTGCCTCCTGGCTCTGCTTCTCGAGCTCTTCCTTCGCTGCGTCGTGTTTGGCCTTGGTTTTCTCGTATGCCTTTGACTTGTCCTTCAGTAATGCTTCCAGCTCGGCAACATTCTTCTCTCCGGCTATTCTGCGATCTTGCTCCTCGGTCAAACTCGACTTCTTCAGGTCCATCACGGTCGCCAGACGGACAAGCTCATTCGACAGCTTCTTTACAGAGTCCTGCAGGGCCTGGGCCTTGGCGCCTTTCCGAAGCTCCTTGTCACGTTGACCCTTGACCCTCTGGACGTCTTCCTCCAGATGAGAAATCTCGCTCTTCAGCCGCACAGCGGAGTCCTCGAGATCCTTCTGTCTCTGCTTCTTGCCTTCTAGGTCTGCTGCTGACTGCTCGAGCTTCTCCTTGTACCGGACGTAGTCGTGCGAGACCACCAGCCTCGTCAGGCGCTCAAGGTCGTTTTGTGTCTGTTGGAAATCAAGGAATGCTCTCTTCTCGCCGCGCAGCTTCTCAAGCTTCGGTTCTATCTCCTCGCGAAGGAGCTCTGTGATCTCTTGCAGCTTCAGGTCCTTCTTCGCCATGGTCTTGAACGCCTTGTCCCGGCGATCCTCGAACATCCTCGTGCCGGCCGCCTCCTCAATCATGGCCAGGATCTCGACGGACTTCATGTTCAGCACCTTTGTGATCTTGCCCTGCATGATGAGGAAGTTGGGGTTGTTGATGTTCAGACCGACGGACTGGAAAAGGTTCTGGACCGTCTGCTGTTGTGCGCGGTGGCCGTTGATCAGGTACTTGGAGGTGCCGCCGAGGACGATCTGGCGGGTGACGCTGATGGTCGCATATTCCTCGAACCCGATAGGTGACTTCTTCTTGTCTTTATTGTCGAAGACGATTGTGACGCTGGCTTTTGTAACTCCGGCTTGTCCGCGCTTGTAAATCAGGTCCTATGAATGAGAAGAAGAAAGAAAAAAAAGTCAGTAAAGCAGGATGGTGCAGCGGGAAAAGCTCTGGACATGATCGCACCTGTAAGTTTTGCGCGCGGACTGTCGACATGTTGGTGATGCCCAAAACGAAACAGATGGAGTCCAAAATGTTAGACTTTCCACTTCCGTTGAGGCCGGTGATGGAGTTGAAGCTCTCGTCCCTGCACTGGTCAGCAGACTGCTGCAACTCTCGATCGACGGTGCGGGGGACGTTGTTTACCATCCTGAAATCACCGTCCGGACGGCGTACGACTTGAAGCCCTGTGGAATTGTCAGAAAGCAAGAGCTAGACGTGGCTGAGGGAGAGAACATACGTCTACTATGATCTCGGTGACCCTCATGGCGGCGGGCTCTGGCGTGTCGTCGTGGTCGACGTGAACATCGAGGATGAGGTGCGAGGTGGGACTTGCGATGCTGGCGGCCGACGCGGGTCGTAAACAACAAATTCAATCGCGCATGGCAACGCATCCCCCGCTAACTAAGCTGTCAGGCCCGCAGCACCACCTGTCTGTCACGCCTGCCCCTGAGACGGGTGGCCGCTAGGTTTGAGAAACCCTAACCCTGCTTACATGCAGGATGCAAGTCTTAACTCACGTTTTGCGCCTCGGAATCTTTCTTCCTCTGGCTGCTTTTTCTGCTTGTCTGCTAAAATTTATGGGCCATGTGTATATATTTATCATACCTTTTTATATGCATGTGATGAGAGCTTTAAGTGCTTGATATAGAACAGTTGCTCACCTTTGTTTAGAGTTCTGTCCTGTGCTGAATTTTCTGCTGGTCTTGGAAGTGTTTGGCTTTGATTCTTCTCTTCTCTTCATGGTCTGTTCCAGCACTCTTGGCAGATTCTGTTACATGTTTGAAAAGCTTGCAAGTCAATGATATGGGCTCAACATCGTAGTAGTAGTAATATCGTGTCTTGAAGGTGACTTAGCAGAACTGCAGTGGACTTACTGTACTTGGAGCCAAAGCACCAGCACAGCGTAGGGTGACCGGTTATTTTGGGACGGAGCCCTGGGCCTGCTGCTACAGGGCCGACCACCGCTGCAGTACTATGGGGGGGGGGGGGGTTAGTACGTACAGTACCAACCCATGGTACCTACAGTAGGCACTGCCTCGTCAGCCTCTGTTTCCCCAGCATAGCACAGGGGGACCCGTCTAATCCGGAGTACGTATCCGCTCGCCGCCAATTCCACTTCCTCCTGTACTTGGACTCCCCGTATCAGAACCTCCGCCATCAAGTGACCCGAGCACATCTGTCCAATTTGTCCCTCAAAACCTCTCCACGACGCCCTCACACGGGAACACACAACACACAACGACGACACGAAGCGGCAGATACGGAGCACGCCATCGCTAGAGTACGCAATCAGCCCCGCTGTCGCATTGCTCCACGATCCCCATTCCCCCAACAGCCTCTTGGGGGACCCTCTCCCGTACTTGATCCCTTTGTTTCCACGACGAGCCCTCGGCGAACTGTTCTCCCTCGCCGCCCCCCTCCTCCACCAAAAAACCCCCCTATAGCTCCAGTCGAGACCTCAGAGGAGCGTATCCATCCCATCACACAAGACTCACCCGACGCCCCATTGCTCTCTTCCCCCGCGTCGCCGAGCCGAGTCCCGATCTGATGGTTGCGATCCACTCTGGCGACTGCAGCGCGCCGAGGTCCCAGGCCTCGTCGTGATGTCGACCACTGCCCGGCTCTCGACACCCGCTCACGATGCCGAAGCCCGCCCAAGGAATCGTCGTCTCGGCACGGCAGCAGCCGGTGCCTCTGGCACCTCGTCCCCGAGGTCAAGCTCGCTGCTTAGGGAGTCGAGCCACTCGCCGACCAGGGGCGCGAGCCCCATCCCGGCCGCGCGGATAGGTCCCCCATCGAGGTCATCGAGCAGGGCCGCCGCGGCGCACTCAGCATACAACGGCAACCCCTCGAGTTACACCGGGAAGGGCTGGTTTGATAGTTCGTGGTCTACAGGCTGGAACTCGGTCCAGGACCTCGCCACGTCGTTCCTGAGCGGTGAGACGCATCGCGGGCCCAGCCCCAGGCGGCCTACGGTCAAGACGTCAGACAGCGCGTTGAGGAACAAGCAGCCGAGTGCTTGGGGCCCAGAGCCCCCTGAGACCCCTCGCCCGGGGATCGACGATGTCGCCGCAGGCACGCTGGCGGAGCGAGAGGCCGCGTACAAGGCCAGAAAGACGGCCAGCGTTCTGGAGAGCCACGAGGGCGTGAATGGAGGGCTCGATGTGACGGGCAAATTCAAGAGGCGGAATTCTGACGAGGACTCCCGGACCACCCCGACCAATGCTGAAGTCCAGGACCAATTGGTCTATATACACCATGTCCAACCCAATGATACCTACGCCGGGGTCATCCTGAAATACAGGTGCCAAGAGGACGCCTTTAGGAAGGCCAATGGACTGTGGTCGAGGGACAACATTCAGATACGGAAGTGGCTGGCGCTGCCAGTGGATGCATGCGAGGTGAGGGGGAGGCCATGCGATAGTCCGTCGTACTACTCGAAGGAGGTGGATCTTCTCGCGACGACGCCAGGGGCGACGACACCTGGGCCGTCCCCTCTGCGGAACTCGACGACACAGAACCCCTACAACGACTTCTTCGCAGCAGGGCAGAACGGGAAGGCGCATGAGGAACCCGCGGCAGAAGAGGAGAAGCCGTGGACTCATGTGAGATGGGCCAGGCTCGACCACTGCAAAGAGCCTGTGGAGATTGCAAGAGTGTCACGGAGGGCCATGGGATACTTCCCGCCAAGAAGGAAGAAGAGCGTGCGCACTACATCTTCACTGAGCACGCCGAGGGCTTCTTTCGACGTGCCCAGCATGGCCCTCAGCTCTGATGTCGGCGACAGCGAAGGAGCCTTCTCCGATCGCCGGCAGAGTATGCTCGCCAACCGCCCCCATATCCCCTCGGCGTACGCCTCATCAGCACCAACGCCGTCTCGGAGCAGGGTAGGCAGCGGCAATGACGACCTCAGGCCAGCATGGATGAGGAGGCCGGGTGGCGTTGGTACACTGAGCAGGAATGTGCGAGCGCCGGGCCCAGAAAAGGACTATTTCAACACCTGGACGAGGAAACACCTGCCCAGTCTCAATATCGACACGCTCCCGTCGATGGCGATCATGGGATCCGAGAGCGCCCATTTTGGTTTCAACAACGACGAGGGCGCTGCCATCGTCGAAAGCCCCTTCGAGGAAGGCCGCGACCTGACGTCTACGAGCAGGCAAGGCTCGGGGCTTGACAAGGCTGCTGCGGCCATCGAGACGTGGCTGCGCGGCGCGTGGGCCAAGAGACCAAACACCCCTATCCTGGGGCCGAGCCGACCTCGAGGGGGAGATGGGGACCTGATCGAGCTTGAGGATACCAACAGCGAGGACGGGCGGATAAGCGGCCTCCTGGACCAAGGTAGTTCGAGCCTGCTGAACTCGAACTACGGCTCGTCCGGTCGGAACGACGGGGAGAGCAGTCTATTGAGAGGCCGCATGCCTGCACGCGGCAATTTCGGGCCATCCAAGGACAAGAAGTCTGACTAGCGAGAGGTGTGAAGGGAACGTGTAATGCGCAGCATCGAAGGCGGCGTTGGTGCTTAATCGAATCTGTAATTTTTATTTATGTTTTAGGTATATGCGAGCGTGGTGGGCAAATCTGATCATGTTTATAAGGCAAGCACTGAGGCGACCGATTCTTGGTGTTATTGGAATAGAAGATCCCTCTTGAACGAAAAGGGGTATCAAATTTATATATGTGTTACCTACTTATTTTAGGTAGCCTGCCTGCTATAAGCCCAATCATCATGAACCGTGATGCTCCACACAACATCTTCCCTAGAATCCCTTATTGACGCCTTTCCACCCCGGGTTTTCCTCTGCAGCCCTGAACAAATCACCGGGCCACGAGCCACCCGGCGCCTTGGACCTCGTAGTCCTGGCCTGGCTCACCACGGCGTCGCCCAGCTCCTTCTCCACGCCCAGCCTCGGCAGCCACCCCTCGACCTCCTCCACATACGCCCGGCTGAGCACCGCCCGCATCGCCTCCGACACAGACCCAAAGTCCGCCAGCACGGCCAGCCTCACCAGCCTCACCAGGCCGCCTGCACCCTCCGCCACATGCGGGCTATCGTGCATCGCGATGGCGAGCCAGCTCTCACGAATGGCCACTGGATCGAACCCGTGCCTGCCGAGGAGGGCGGCGGCGTAGTTTGCGCCCGCGACCTCGAAGCGCTTTGGGTCTGCGGCCAGGAAGGTGGAGGCGCCGATGTCGTGGAGGATGCAGCTCACCAGGAGCACGCTCTTGTCCACAGCGGGGGCTGCTGCCGGGAGGATGGGGGGGAGGTCGTCGCTGTCGAGGTCTGGTGGTGCGAGCTGCAGGGTCTTGAGGGCGTAGAGGTAGACGCGGAAGCTGTGGTTGAAGATGGAGGGTGGTAGGAGAGACTGGGCCTTGGAGAGGGCCTCGAGGCAAGCTGGATGCTTTGGGACTTGTGCGAGGAGCTGCTCCGAGATGGCTCGTGATGATGGCTGTTCAACTTCGACTTGCGGTTGTTGTGAAGCGGCGGACGAGTGGCACATTTTGTTTCTTCTTCTTTTCTTTTCTTTTTCTATCAACTCTTTCTTTGTGTAGTATTACTCTCTCAGGGCTGCGTTTGAAAGACAATATAAAAGTATTCTTGTTGAGAAAAGTTGTACATTAAAAAAAAGAGAAAGAAAAAAAAAAGAATGCAGTCTCGTCTGTTGAGTGGGTTGCGCCATGCGCAGGTGAAATGCGCTGCGAGCCGATCCGCGGCGGCAACCAAAGTAGGACATCTCCAAAGTCCATCACCCTGCCTGCCTCCCCCTCCCTGGATCTTCCTCCTTCCCCCCACCGACTTTATAAACCATCCAACTCTCAAACGCGTAGCGCGGTGTGTATCTCACGGCGCCTAGCGAGTTCCCCCCAAAAAGACGACGAAAAATGTCATCTCCTCGCTGAAGGAAGAAAATAAACAACAAGATCGATCGATTCGAACGAGACGATGCCGATCTGCATAGAGTGTCGTCATCCGGTCAAGACACTATGGACAAAATATTCCGGCGCGGGTGACAAGTCGAGCGGCCACAACATCCGCCTGACGGTCTGCAAGAACTGCGGCCGGTTCTGCGACAAATATGTCGAGCATGACTATATTGTCCTTTTCATCGATCTGGTCCTGATCAAGCCACAGGTGTGTGCGTGTGTTTGTTCTGGCGCGCTGCGTGCGTGGAGGACAGACGTTGGGAAAATGGATCATGAAGACTGACGCGACAAAACCACCTTGCTTGGCCTAGGTGTATCGGCACCTGCTGCACAATACGTTGATGCGAGATCGGGATCAGTTTGATGTATGTTGGGTTGCTCGTGTGGAACGGCGGTTGTTGTGGTTCAGAGAGGAACGAGAACTAATAATCTGGGCAAAACACACAGCCATCCATCATCCGCCTCGGCGTCCTGCTACTCCTCTTCGACGTCTACCTTACCTGGGCGCGCATCGAGAAGCAATCCGTCCCTGGAGACTCGGGTCTCTTGTCCGACAGCAACTTCGGCCGGCTCGCGCAACAACCCATCGTATTCCAGTACATGTTCTTCTGTGAGCCTCCACACCTATCTTCACCTCCCCCCCCCTTCTCCATCTATTATAGCATCTTCTACATACAGCAGCACCATCAGAAGCTAACGAACCGAGGCAGTGATCCTCTGCACAGTCACGACGCTCGCCTTCCACCTCTCGATCCGCTTCCTCACCTCGTCACCCTACTCCCCCCTCGGCCTCCTCAACGTCCTTCCCCGGTACTCCCGCCCCAACTCCGTCTCGACCGCCCTCCTCGTGTCCAGCAGCACGAAGCTCTTCCCAATACTGATGGTGATCTGGGAGTACGACGTGCCTGCCGCGGCACGGTCGCTCGGCTGGGCTGTGGTGGCGAACAACGTGGAGGCCCTCAAGATCCTTCTGGACTGTGGCTACGGCGTTGCGGCGCTGCTGACCACGGCAGGCGCCCTCAGCAGGTGGCTGGTGGGACGGGGGATCTTGTGGGCGGCCGGCCTGGACGGGGTAGACAGCCAAGGCGAAGGGAGCGTTGCGGAGGAGGGAAAGGCGCTCTGGGCGCTGATCGTCTATGTGAGAGACTGGGTGGGCCAGTTGGCCATATGATAATACTCAAATCATCAGCAAGCGTACGGGGCGAACTTGTAGATAATATATAGATCATGTCTGATGAAATCTCGGCTGGTTCGACAAATCTGTGGTTCCGCCTGCTTCTATAGAACTACGACCATCTGCTCCATCTGTCGGCATGCCCACCGTAGATGGCCAGCGATGCCCGCCACAACAACCATGCCACAACTGAGAACGCTCCCCCTTCTCTTCTTTGACACAAAGAATGGTCTCCCTCCCTTCTATCCATCAAATGTATCATGGCAGAACACAGCTCAGCGCGTGCACCAATGTGGACCTCGGAAAAATAATCCCTTCCCCCCCCAAACGCCGGCAATGTGAATGATGAACAAGGTGTTTTGTACAATCCAGAACGTTTTTTTTTGATGATTCACTCGTCTCAAGCCGCCCCGTGATTCCCCCTTCCCCCTTCCCCCGATCCCGCCTTTCGAAGTCGAGACCCGGCTGGCCACCGGATTTACTCGTGCACGAACTTCTCTCGCAGGTCCGATCGCTTCGGCTCGATCAAGGGGTGTAGCTGGGCGAGGAATGTGATGGCCCACATGAGGTAGCAGCAGACGAATGCGAGGATCACGGATGACCGCCAGAGACTAAATGTACGGAGGAGGAGGAGGAGGAGGAGAACTCAGGGTCAGCACATGGTACATAGATATAGACATAACTAGCCGGTGAAGCGAGGAGGCCGGGGAGGAGGAGGAGGGTTGATGGTATCGACGTCGAGAACAAAAGGACAAAACTAACACTTGGTTCTCCCCCTTAGGCGCCAGGAACCAGGCGCCGACGCACATGGCGGCGACGACGAACAAGCCGATGAAGATGCTCCACCTGTGATTGTGCAACACGCGGCATAGTCAGTCAGCCCGTTTCCTCCTTTCCTATTTATAAACCCTCGAGAGTTGCAGTTGCATGCACATGCTCGCACCCGGCGCAGGTGTTGACGAAAGCGTGGTTGGCACAACTCACCCGTTAGCCATTTTTTCTGGGGAGGGTCGGTCGGTCGGTCGGTCGGTTCGCGCGTGGGATGTATGCAGTCGGAGGTGGATTTGGAAGTCAGAAAGGGTGGTGGGTTTTGGGCGATGCTGCTCCTGTCTGATGAGTGACGACGAGTGTACCTGGTAAGCTTCCAGCAGCAGCAGCAGCAGCACTTCGCGTTGCTTGGTTGCGGTTTGCTTAGTCAGCCCATCAGCTGGGAATCCTTCGTCTGGCTGGGCGGGCATGTCATCTAGACAAAACCCAGGGTGTCTTCCTTCTTCTCTTCACTTCACTTCACTTTCTCAGGTTAAGAGCAAATGTTTCCTTTTTCTTACCATCACAGATTATTCCTTTGCGACTTTGTTTCGAAGATAAACTGGTCTTTCCTTGTACAGATTCTTGCCGGGTCTTCATTTGAATTCAGAAGATGATATTTCTACGGCCACGCAAGCACGCGGAGACGACAGCAGCACGGGCTGCATATAAACATGTTTCCAATGCTTTCGTCTTCAATGCCTCAAGCATCATTCTCGAACTTCAGTCCAGCCTCCTGTCTCAGTGCCCCATAAACCCCTGCAACATCACCATTCTTGGTGTGTTTCTGGACGGCCTCCAGGTGCCTATCGGCCGTCTCGATGTTTGGCAGACGGCAACCAGTGTCCTTGGCGATCCTCAGCACGTGCCCCGCGTCCTTTCTTGCCAGATCCGCGTGGAAAAGGGGCTGCTCCCGCTTCCAGTAGTCGCCAGTGAGCATCCTCGAGCTGTAGGGCGGATAAAGGCCTGGCAGCATCTGCTCGATGACCTGGTGCGAGTACTTGGTCCCCAGCCCGCTCTTCTCGGCCAACACGTGGGCCTCGGCGATCTGCTCGACCATGTTGAGAACGAACGAGTTGCCGACCAGCTTCAACTGGGAGGCCTTGCGGTGCGGCTCGTCCGACATGTCGATGATGGCGCGGGCGGTGACGTCCACCAGGTATGGCTTCACCCTGTCCACTGCGCTCTTGGGGCCGGCGGGTACCGGCACGAGCTTTCCGGTGTCCGCCATAGGGGGTGCCCCGAACACCGGGCAAGCAACGAAATCAGCACACCCCGAGGTGAGTGTCTTGGCGATGGCCTCGGTGGTGTCCGGGTGGACGGTCGAGCAGTCCACAATGACCTTACCCTGGAGGTCGGTCTTGGCCAGCGAGTTGACAGTCTCGGTGACGGCCTTGTCATTTGCCAGACAGATGAAGATGACATCGGCCCGGGACGCGCCGGACTCGAGAGACTCAGCCACCTCAGACTTGCCTGGCGCGATCCTGGCGCTCACGTCCGTCGCTCGCTGCTTGGTGCGGTTGAAAATGAGCAGTGGCGAGTCGAGTTCGGCCTTCTCTGCGATGTTCTTGGCCATTCCCTAAGGTGGGTTGAGTGAGTAAGTAATCATGAGATCAGGTCATGGAGGTGCACTACACCATCTGAGCGCACTTACTCGACCAATATTGCCCAATCCGATATAGAGGACCTTGGGCGCCATGATTGCTTTGAGATGTATCAAGGTTTCAAAAGGTATAATTTTTTTTATTATCACAATTGGGACTCAGGCTCCAATGCTGAAGACAACTGTGTCAATCTTGCAGTGGCAACGTCTGGATTGAATATGAAGCCACAACACACTTGAATATATATCCAACAAAGAGCGCCCCACCAATGCAGGGTGGATGTAACGACTCCAACAGGGCCAAGGTAGTAGCATGTGTATGCATTGGTGCTTGGAAGCGGCGGCGGGCTCTGAAATGTCCGCTCCGGCGATTCGGACATCTCACAATGATACCAACATAGAATCAATACTACTTTTTCTTTTCTTTCTCGCTGGCAATGACGCTGCCGAAAGGACAAGCGGGCCCTGGGTTCCATAGCTGGCCTGACCAGCACAGGAGAAGAAGCGCGGTCTTTCAAATCATTACATCAATCTTCCTCGGGGTCGAAAAAGGAATATGTCCTAAGGCGCTGCGGTAATTAAAAAAATTCCCGAGCTGGCTGACTGGACTAATACTTATAAGAGCAGTCAGAGACAAACATAAGCCTTTCTAATTAGTGCCCTATTACCCTAACCCTGGTGCATGTAAGCAGTATTCTTTGTCCGCAATAGGCTAGAGGATCTGGTAGGAAAAGAAGAAGAAATTCGAGGGGCAAGGGGTGTGTAGATTGATGGACACAGAGCCCCGGAAGAAGAAAAAAAAGAAAGAAAACAGTTCGTGGCAGCGCAAGGGCGTGCAGCTGGGATAGGGATCCCAGGCCATGCCAGGCCCTGATGGGATGCCCAAAGGCCGGGGGGCCTCGAGAGGTCGAGGGCGAGCTGAGATGGGGAGAAGGTAAGAGTGTATTTAAACAGAATCTAAACCAATCGCACTTTCTTAACTTCCCAATTTTCAATCTTACACTCATCTGGCCATTGGTGAAGAAATGTTGCTGTTCCTAATCTCCGAAAATAACCCAAGCCTTGGTTGCAATAGTCGCACTCTACTCTCTCCAGAACGAGGCATTTCTGTTCTGTCTCTTTGCTATAAACCACGAGAAGAAATATCTCGCCTGTCTCCATTGTTTCAAATTGAGACAGAATATAATCTTCAGCGTTGGGATAGCGTAATGTGTCGCACCATTTAACAAACCATCCAAACTTGTCGCCCACTAGGTTAGCACTTCTCCGGTGATACCATGCGCGCCTTAATGGCCCTTCGGCATCGATCCACCCTGTTCGAACGGAAGAAGACGAGCCGGGTGGATGATAGAAACATACTGCATTGCATATCTTCAAACAGACATATATCGAGCGACTAGCCATGAAGGAAGTACTAGTTCCCTAGTAGGCATGTCCGTCACCGCTTGCCCAACTCCAAGAGGAAGCTCTGTATGCTGAAGGCCTCTTGATTGTTCCCTCCCATAACAACCCTAGTGGTAACTCCGTGGGACGGCAGCTGGATGTTGGCTCATTCGCATACCACCACAAACCCGCAAGGTAAGCTGGTGACGGTTCGCCGGAGGCCACTGTGGCTTTCAGGTACAGCTGTGCAATCCCGGCCAACGCGGGGAACCTGTCTGTTCCTTTTGGTGAAAAGCCGATTGCTGTAGCCTTCCACTTAATGTCTCCAGAAGTCAGATCTCTCGAAGCTGTCGTCGTCCGAATAAAGCCTCTGTGACACGAGTCTTCTCATAGCACTACTTAGCCATGCCTTTGAGTTTAGCTTATCTGGAGACAGTGCACTTCCGCTATCCTTCTGATCTTCCTGGCTGGCATCGTCCGGATAGGTCCATTTTTTATCTGGGACGTGCTCTGATCGAGAGTGGTGCAGGCAATCCCAGGTTGTAATGAACTCGCCAATGCATAGAATCCTAGGCGGCAGGAGCCATTCTTGCATAGTCCATCCCCTCTTGAACCAGGGCGGCTCCACCCTCCCAACCCGGTCAGCCTTTAGCCATGGTTCAATAGATTTGGCATTGAGTTCGTCAGGGAGTTTGAGGATCAAACTGCCCTTAATATATGATGCTGCATGCGTCCAATTCACTTTTACCGATAGAGGCCATTCGCAGGCGGCCCTCCGCTTCAAGAATCCTTCTGATGAGTTGGCAGTGTCGAGAGTGGCAATGGTGATCGTAGAGCCGCTGTAGATATCCCCCATTATAGCTGCCTCGTTCTTCCATTCTTCTTCGTCGTCTTGAATAAATGCAGAGAGCATCTACCCATAGGAAAGGTATGCCAAGGGCTCTGCATAACTTTACAGCATCAGATACTGTTGCTGGAAGATCCTCCACGAGAACCCCCTCCTTCATAAGGCCGCATATATTACTTTTCTGGGCTTTGAACTGGGTTCAGTTACCCCAACAGTATGAAAGACATGCATATTCGACCTGCTGTTGTTCAGTACGTTGGACCCTGATATATCGCGGATCACCCCTGTCGAGTTGTAGAAGGCGAGTTGGGAGTTTTGTCGTCACGTCACGCTTTTGGCATTCTGGATGATGATAAGAGCACTCGTTCCGCCACTTTCGAACCCTGCAGATATGTCGTTGCGAGAGAATCTCTCCAGACGTCCGAATGCCAAACTCTGGCGCTACCTGTGATAGCGGGTCGTCTGGAAGGCGGCATGGCTCAGTTCATGCAGTAGAAAGATTGGGAATTTGCGCCGGAGAATATAGGTATTGCGATGATGGACGTAAAAAACCTCGGCCGTGTTCTCTCTGATACACCAGCCGAGACCGTTTTCACAGAGGCCGCGGCATCTCTCACAAAGTGTCTGAGAGATACATGGTGGATCGCAATCATCGCTCATCGTTGTCGAAGGGCGGTGGTCCATGATGAATGGAGAAAGAGGAGATAAGGGAGGAAGAAATCACCGTGCTACGATAAAACTGTCAGAGCAGGCTGCCAGGACCACTGCACTATAAGATGATCGCCAAAAGATCTAGCAGTACCAAAGCTCTGCTCAGCACCCTGGTAGGTCTACTTATAATGTATTATAATAACCTATCCAACATGCAGGTCAGAAAGCCAGATGTCGGATCGAGGTTAACGGTAAGGATCCCTGTCAATACGGTTCTGGTTTCTATCTCAGACCCTAACCCTATTTCCGGGATCTTATCAGCGCTTATCGAGCTTTAGAAAGTTCCGCGACAGAAGAGTTGCAAGGGAGTTGCTTGGTTGACTCAAAGCAACTGGGCTCTAATCACTTACACCGATGGCCGGAGGCTCATTTTGGGTCCTTATAGATCATCCGACAAACGCCTTTTGCAGACCGTAAGAGATTGGTGCTCTTCGTCGCCTCCTTCTGAGAGTCCTCAGATATGCTGTGGAGATCATGATCTTGCGACACACTGCCTGGTGGAAGGCGACGATCATCGCGGAGGTGAGTTGTTGCGTCCCAAGAGATAGAAGACAGTGACCGGCATCGCTCTCCCAGCATACATGCATTGCAGCGGCCCCCTTTCCCCCCCCCCAAAATCCACTCAAATCTCGCAACTTTCCCCCACACACGTCACAAGTGATTCTGACAAAAGACTGCAAATTGTATCACACAAGGCATCAGTAAGGACGAAATGCAGTAGCTCAAATGGCTCAGTGGCAGCATCTGCTGCCACGCAGAACTTCCGCGTGGCGTCCCCAAAGGATGAGATCTCGCAGGGCTACCTCAAGGAACACTACGCCTCCATCTCCAAAAAAGCTCAGCAGAAGAGGTCACGGGATAGGGTGAGATATTTTTTTTCTTTTCTTTCTTTCCTTTTCACTCTCATCAGATTTATGTGGTGTATCTGCATGCCGCTGAACGATTGTCGTCAAGGATTTTTATGTCTCTGTCCTGGAGTCTTCATCGGCCACGAAACGAGATGCGAAGCTCTACCTCCAGACATTCGGCCCAACGGTGACAAAGAATCCTGCCCAAGCCTCGTCAGGAGGGACGGCGAGTGGTGCTCTGCCCAGCTCAGCTATCCGTGTGGATCCGTTGACCAACGGGACTCGGTCTATCTACGAGACGCCTCGGTTCGTCCAGGGATTCGACACGGCGAAACAAGCCGTCGTGGACGCCCTGCCGCACGTCGCCATCATCAAGTTCAGACGCCCGCAAGATGTCGATGACGGTACCCTGAGAGGTGTCGCAAAGACAATCGCCCAGCTCAGGGCCCTCGGGCTTCTCAGCGTGGTCGTCCCGGACTGCGAGCTCAAGCCTGACGACACGCAGTGGTCGCGGCGGCTGAACGAGCAGATCTACCGACTCGCTGGCGCTGTTGATGAATATGGAGAGCCTTGGATGACCATCGTCGACGCGGCACTTACGACGCGAGCTGATCCCGCCCCGGACCTGGAGCCTCTGCTGAGTTCTTGTGGGGTGCTTGTGGACGAGGACAGGTCCCTCTTGGTGTCGTTGCTGAAGGGCTCGGCCGCCATCGTTCCGCCTGTCGTCCAAGGGGAGGATGGCAAATCCCGGCCCGTTGATCCCAATGATGCTGTTGTTTCTATTACGCGTTATCTGTCTGGACTGCAACTTGCGGGCAGCCCCGAGACTGGAGCAGACGCTCAAGGCACGGAACCGCCTGCCAAGAAAGCTTTCGTCGACCGGGTCATCGTGTTGGACCCCCTCGGTGGCATTCCTGCCAAGAATCGCTGGAACAATGCACATGTCTTTTTGAACCTGGAGGACGAGCTTGAGGCGGCCAAGGCACATCTGATGTCTATGGCTTCGGACCCGACTTTACCTCAGCAAGCAAGTGCGAAAAGGGTGGTCAACAGCACCAACCCATCCGAAGCCCATCTCAAGAATCTCGACTTGACCAAGAAAACTCTGGCCATTTTGCCTCCCACGTCTTCAGCTCTCATCACAACCCCAAGGGAAGCCGCCAACTTACAACCTCAAGTAGTAGTAGAAGAAGAAGAAGAAGAAGAAGAAGCGAGCACCAGGGATTTTGTTGGCTCGGTGGGGACCAGGAGGAGCCACAACCCATTGATCCACAACCTCCTCACGGACAGACCATCACACTCCTCATCCTTACCACTCGGGCGCATCAAGCCCATCCTCCGGAATGCAAATCCTGCATCGAGCCCTGTCATGTCACCCACCACACTGGCCAAAAGAGGCATGCCGGTCACCATCTATCCAGAACCGTCCTCACGAGGATGGGCCCCGCCCAGGCCTGGCGAGCCCAGGCTCAGGCTCACGGACACGTGCGTCGACCTGCCGCGGCTTGTCCACCTCATCGAGGACTCCTTCAACCGGAAGCTGGACGTCCAGGACTACCTCAGCAGGGTCGAGAAGAGCCTGGCGGGGATCATCATCGCGGGCGAGTACGAAGGCGGCGCCATCCTGACGTGGGAGCGCCCGTTCGGCATGGACGAGCAGGCGCTCTACGAGAGCGGGCGCCTGGTCCCGTATCTCGACAAGTTCGCCGTGCTCAAGAAGAGCCAGGGCGCCGGGGGCGTAGCAGACATTGTCTTCAATGCCATGGTGCGGAACTGCTTTCCCGAGGGCGTCTGCTGGCGGAGCAGGAAGAACAACCCCGTGAACAAGTGGTATTTTGAGCGCTCGAGGGGCACCATGAAGCTGCCGGGATCAAACTGGTCCATGTTCTGGACAACGCCGAACGTGGTCCTGCAGGATCAGCGGATCAGAGATTATGAAGATGTATGTCGGAATATACAGCCATCGTGGGCTGACAACAAACATATTGTTGACTAGGGAGAATAAGAAAAAGAAAGAAGAAAAAAAAGTGCGAGGAAGAGAAAAATTTTTCTCGGGCTGTTGTCAACCTTAGTTTCGTTGGCCGTAAGGTTCTTTCCGGTCCAATAACGATGTGAAGAGAGAGATATATATATATATATGTGTGTGTGTGTGTGTGTGTGTGCTCACATCACAACTTTCTCATGCGGTGTTTCATACGAGCTTACACGAGCGTCGAGGTTGCGTTGCCACTCTCTAGTATCTGTCCTACCTCTCAGGTGATTCTCTCGTAATATCAAGTAGTGTTCCCGTGCTCATCCAGGCGTGTCATCGACTTTTCAAAGGTCGGACATTGTAAGACTCCGAGTTTGATGGGGCCTTTGCTTCCAACCGGCTTTGCTCACTTGCTTCTTGTAGACTCGCTGAAAGCCAGAGTCTCCGGGAGTGGGCAGGGCCGGGGGTCCCATGGTAGTTCTACAGCCACTCAGGATGGGCTCATGTCCAAGGCTGGCTGGCATGTTATGATGGTCAGGACAGCAGCGAGTCCGAGAATATCATTTATTATTATTATTATTATTATTATTATTTTAACTATATTAATTGTATTTAAGGTCGGGCAGCTTCTGTGGGGCAGGACTGACGACCTCACACACGCCACCGCGGTGTCCAAGCCACTCTCATCGTAGCGTGAAGTAGGCGTCAATAAAGATGTACTGTACATGGTACATGAAATAATGCAGTGCCACTCACTGTCACTGCTTAGTTGAGGAGTTGTATAAGTCGGGGGGGGGGGTGCCGGGGAAGGGTTCCGGTACCATTAGTTGGCTTTCCTCTTTCCTGTCAACTTGCAGACAGGAAGGCAGGAAAAGAAAGGAAAAGAAAAAGAAGAATAAGATGATGAAGAAAGCAGAGAGACATCGGGGGGGCAAATACCAAATCCATTCTGTAACACATTTGTGGTGGTCGTGCAAGGCTTTTTTTTCTTGCAAGTATGTCCCTTGGCGAGGAACAACGCGCCTCGGGACAAGAGAGGACAAGAGAAGCCATCGCAAAACGACCTAGCACGGGTGGTGAGATGTGTGGAGGGGGTGCTGTCTGGTGATTGGTTCGCAGTTAAAGGGTTACGGTCCAGCTGACCTACCTGCAGGAGCGGGTGGCAGGTTTCAGGAGCGGATTCTCCAGTGAGGCCTGCTTGCTGCTTGATCGAGATGCTTGAGGCGAGGACCTAACCCACGTGCTAACCCGGGTGCTGCTGCAGTTGGGGTTGCCCGCCACCCACCACCACCTTGCATCATCAGCAAGACGGACGGATATTGGATTGAACTGGCCTTTCTCTCCCTCCCTCCCTCTCCCTCTCCCTCCTTTTTCCCCCTCTATTAAAAAGATGTATGGTCTCTTTGCAGTAGTATTCGTAGTCGTACTCATTGATCAATTGATCAAGGGCCAGCACGAAATAATAAGAACAGACTCAGCAATTTTCAATTGAATCAATTGACTGTCGAGTACTAGTTGTACTGCTGGCTAGACCGTTAGAACCTGTAGTGGGGCCTATCAAGCCACAATGGCGGGGGGTTATGTGGGCCTGTACTGCTGTAGAGGGTCAGGGGACCCACCAAAACCCACTAAACGCTACGTCACCCGTCCACCCGAGCTTTCCTGGACAACCCCTGCTGAGAACCTTGATGCCTGCTGCTGCAGCTGCAAGTAGAGTAGGTGTGCTACCGCGATGTTGCCGCCACACAGAGCAAAAGGGCATCAAACCGTCCTGCAGTACGACGATCAAGTCCGAGCTCAACTCGTATCGGTTTGACGACAGGATACAGGGCAATCTCATCATGTATAGCGAATGTCTACCAGAGAAGTGACCCAGGCTCTGTACCAAGTATACAGCACGGTACATTGCTGACGTGGTCTGGTTATGACAAGAAGAGACCGCCTCCTCCTTTTTTTCTTCTTCTTTTCCCCCCCTCCCCTTCCTTTCCCGCCCTCACTTCTTTCTCAGACCACCTGGGTAGCCATCTGATAGGTCAATCTCTCTCCCCATTCTTAATAATTTTTTCCCCCTTCCCCTCGCTGTTTCTGCTACAGGAGAGGGGGGCGCAGAGACAAGGATCTCTTGCCGCGTATGCGGGTGCTTCACTGCCAAGTTGTGTTAGGAAACATATGACCGGGATAGGACAACACGGCAGATGCTTAGACAGACCTAAGTGCTCCAGGATGTATAGCTTACAGCAGCTAGCTACATCAAGTACTGAAGGTACCCAGTACTGTAGCTATGTAGCAGGTGCTGCTAGTAAAAGAGCAGGCAGGCTAGTAGGCCACGACGCGTCGTCTCGTCTTGCCCTCCCGTCGCCTCCCTTTTAAAGATCCGCTAGTTCCGATCTTTCTCTCTCTCTTGATTCTTCTGTTCCTTTCTTCTCCCCCCCCCCCCCTCCTCTTTCCTTTTCCTCTCTGTTTCCCCTCTACTCTTCCTTCTTCAGACCAACTGTCGTCCCATTCCACTCGTGGGAATTTGACAGGCTTCCCCGCAGATATATTCCTGCGACATCGTACAACCCACCCACACCCATCATCAATCCTTTACTCTTTCCGTCACATAAGCGCTTAGCCCAGGATCTTCTCCAAAGGTCTACACACATCTCCTGATACTTTCAACAACCCAAGTCTTGATTCATCCAAGTCTTCCATCACTTTGTCAATCAAGATGGATCGCTTCAACCGGAGTATGTTGTTCTTGTTTTGCTTCCCTATGGGGATGATGTCCCGGCCCAAACCTTAAGTAGCCTGACTGACTCTAATACCCTCCCTATAGTAAACCCATTCTCCAAGAGGGACTCCCATAGCCCTTCGGCTGTCATCACCTACAAGGTGTTGACCTTGCTCACATGGCTCCTCTCTGTTGTTGTATCTGTCTACTACACGGTCGCCTCGCCTGCCGACGACCTGAAGCACGGCCGGACCATCCCGGGCCAGAATCTCCTGCACCCGTCTGGCTTCAGCCTCAACTTCCCGCTCGTGGATGCATACTTTATCGTTCTCTTCATACTGCAGCTCGGCTACATCTGGCACCTCTTCTCGAGCGATGTCGAAAAGGTCAACGCCGCCTGCGCCTGCGGCTCCCACTTCATCCTGAACAACCTCCTCCACTTCGCCTTCATCATGCTCTTCGTGCGGGGTCACTTCGTCTGGGCCGAGGTGATCCTCATCGTCAATTTCTTCAACCTCTCGTCTCTCGCCTTCCGTCACCATGCGTACCCGCGCTTCATCCACGCCCCCGTGGTCTCGGGCCCTACGGCGTGGACCTTTGTTGCCATCTACTGGAACGGCGCCATCATGGTGCCTCACGAGGACAGCCTGGTCGCGAGGATCTTCGCCAACATCTTTGTCTGGTCCATCCTTGCGTACGGCCTCTTCTTCATCGTCGCCTACAAGGACTACACGATGGGCTTCTGGCTCAGCGTGCTTGCCGCCTCTCTGGGAGCTGCCCAGTTCCAGCGCCAGATCATTGCGCTCCAGTGGATCTTTGCCTTTGTCATCCTGGCCATCCTCTTCGTCTTGTCCTTTGTCGTGGCCGTCGCTGCCTGGACGGGCCGGGAGCTGGGCTGGGGCAAGAAGAACCAGGATACTGCCGATGCCGAGCGCGCTCCGTTGCTGGCCGATAACTAAAGCTGAGTTATAGGATAGACCTGGGAGGCTGGCTATTATTGGTCAGGTTTGTCTCGTATGATCTGGCCGCTGTGGTGAGCAGCAGCAGCAGCAGCAGCAGCAAGCAGTATTGGTGTCAGCAGCATGGTGACGGGGATCTGGGGCTGAACAGGCTTGGAGAACAAAATGTGTCCTGACGGAGAGGGTATCAAATTTCGGGAGAGGGAGAGAGAGAGTGTGTGCGTGGCTAGACACTAAGTATTTGAGTGGCAGCTTTGAACACGCGTTGCCCCCCCTCCCCCTCAAGAAGGATGGACAGAGAGAGTGGCCAAAGCTGGGCATATTTAAAACATATCTCATTGGGATGCGTGGACGGCGGCGGCGGCGGCGGCGGCGGTTGGGAAAATAGTGGTGTCAGATGCGTTTTCAGAAAAGGGTTTCTTTCTTCTTTCTTCTTCTTCTCTCTAATAGTTTCCTGACGTTCTTTTGGGCTCAAATTGGAATGAGAAAGTTGATTGTCTTTCTGTGATGCTGCCATATACTTTTGAGTCTGTTAGAACTGCAACGAACACAGCTCGACTTTCCCCTGTAGATGGCGGACATTGCACCCATAGTCTGCTTACATAAGCAGGTTGGTCCCCAGACAGTGATCCCTTCCTGCCGCTGCACACTCACTCACTGTTCCTGCCCCAACAACACCTTTACAAATGACGACCACCACACACACACTCTCTCTCTTTACGACAGAAAACCCAGCCGACGCATGGCAACATCGAGAGTCCTGAGGAGGTTCCCGTCGAGCCTGAACATCGGGACCGATCTTTGTCATGTTGTCAGGATCCGGCAGATCCTGGAGTCCACCAGGGGCACACGATTCATCAAGCGGATCCTGAACCAAGATGAAAGACGCCATCACAAGGTCCAGCCACTCCTTACGAAGCAGCAGACCACACCGCCGCAGCCGCCCCCAGCCCATGACACCGCTCCTTTCATCTCGCGCCAAGCCTCGAGCCCGCTCAGGCGCGCGGCAGACCGGGCGGCGGCAGACCAGCAGGCGGCAGCAGACCAGCAGGCGGCAGCAGCAGACGGTGCATGCTCCATTGGCCCCGGCGTCCACGACCTTCAGGTCGCTGCTACCTTTATGGCAGGCAGGTATGTATGTATTCCTTCTTACCCCTTCCCCCTGCATACTTCCCTTTTTTTTTTTTTTTTTTTTTTGGGAAAAACCTTGGTCTCTCTCGACCACCCCCCCCCCCGGCCTCTCCCCCAATCCCGCCCATTGCCCCACCACTATCCTGTCACGATGGCTGAACTTCCAATGGCCTCCCCCTTCCTAGATTCGCCGCTAAGGAGGCCGTTATTAAGGCTCATCCGCATAGGGCGCTCACCTGGCACGACATCACCATCAGAAATCAAACCTCGGTGCACCCAGACAGAAAAGGCGCCCCAGTCGCCATCATAAGAGGCGAGGTGGAGGACCAGGAAGCCCTCATCAGCATCAGTCATGATGGCGACTACGCGACGGCCGTCTGCCTCGGGGCTTGGGACTGAGACATGAGCCCACCCGCGCGAAGCTTTTACGTGCTTATCGAATGTTCCGGTCTGAAACGAATGGTCAGCATACTTCATCTGCACAGCGCAAGCCCAACGGCCCTGGGACAGCCCCAGAAATTTCCGAACACCGGCAGCCATCTTGCAGCTGCCGTGGTTGCATTCGCGGCGTCTGCCTCTCATTTTGGCCTCCAGAAGGGGGGGAAAGAAGAAAAAAAAACCCCCCTCGAATGTTACACGGCATGGATGCAGAGGGCAGCTGAGTGTCCGGAAGAAGCAGTTGTGGCCTTGCGTGAATGAATACGAAGTGCAAGCAAGGCACGATGCAACTTGCCAGCTGGGCCCGAAATTAGCTTCTAACCATGTCTTGCTTTTTTTTTCTTTTCTTCTTCTTCTCCTCTCTCCCGGGCCCCCCAGCAAAGGTTGATGATCATCAGCACTTGGAAGAGACGCGAAAGCGCTACCGCACATCCACACAGGCCGACTTTTCCGTTCCGGAGATAGAGCCAGGCAGATCGCTGATGACTCGGGAGATACAGAAGGGCGGCTGACAATGCAACGGGATTCCCCTGGTCGGCGAGCAGAGTTGAGAGATGGCGATCGTCTGCGCTGGCGCGCTAGGCTGGCCAATGGGCTTGTGCCATTGGTGTGAGTTGTCCATCCAAGGTCCACAAGGCTTGCTATCACCTACATCATGCAGGACCACTTTCAAAAAAAGGTACTAGAAGGAAGTTTTCGATTCTTGCTGTGGTGATTCTTGAGCCATTTTTTTCCTCCTCTTTCTTTTCTTGTTTGTTGCCTAAAGTACTTAAATCCAGCCACTCGCTTTTTTTCCCTTTGCGACTCGTGTGTGTGTGTGTGTGTGAATATCCTGTTTTGTCTGCTCGTTCAGACAAGTACGCTCATTTCTGGTCTGATATCTGACCGTGTCTTTCGTTTAACTATACAGCAACTTTTACCCTACACCGCCCAAATAATAGGGGGGAGAATTATACACTCGCTCATATTTCTATCTTTTCCAAGTTTTCTTTCTATCCATCTATCTTTTTGTTTCTTTTCTTTTCATTTTTCTCACACACACTCTCTCTTCTTCTTTCGTTTCGACTGGTTTCTTGAGTTTTCATTTATTTGTTTTTGAAAGAAACCCTTCGCTATTATTGTTCTACTGCAAAGATGTGGCATCTTGGTCTACCCATTTCAGGCGCTGCAATCTTGGCTTATATACTCCCACTCTCGAATTGCTTGTACTTACCGCCTAGTGCACTAAATGCTTCACTTCAAAGTGAATATGACTACATTATTGTCGGTGGTGGACCGTCTGGGCTCGTCGTCGCAAACAGACTAACTGAGGACGCTGATGGTTAGTTCTTTATTAATTCATAATTCCAACTTTGGCAATATTTCTTTATATATATATATATATATATATATATAATAAGTCCAAGCCGGATGTTGACCTTCTCCTACAGTTACGGTATTGTTGCTCGAAGCCGGAACTCTGTAAGTCTAGTCATTAATATTTGATCCTTTGCAAGTGTCTCTTAAAGATCATATCCTGACGAGAGATGACAGGGACACGGAGGGCTACACCGTCATGGTGCCTTCTGAAGTCGGCGCAGACCTCAACACGAACTACGACTGGAACCTCAGGACTGTGGGACAGGAGTACCTCGATGGCCAGGCTGTTGTATTCAACCAAGGAAAAGTCGTTGGGGGCGGGACCGTCCTGAACGGGATGGTCTGGACTCGCGGGTCTGCGCAGGACTACGATGCATGGGACGCCCTGAACAACAATGGGTCCGACACCCCTACGTATGGCTGGGGATGGATGGATCTTCTGCCGTACTTTGAGAAGGTCAGAGATAGAGAGAGAGCCAGAGAGAACAAGAGCATTGAGTGGTGGTTTGAAAGGAGGGCTCGCTGACCATATTTGATGGGAACAGAGCGAGACTTTTGTCATGGACGTTGATGACGCGACCGCCCAGGAGTTTGGCATAGTGTCCCAGTCGGATATCCACGGCGAGACGGGTCCTGTGCAGATTACCTACCCGCACTTCCTCTATCCACAATCTGGTATGTCTATCGTGAAAGAAGGAGAGAGAGAGAGAGAGAGAGAGAGAGAGAGAGTTCCTTGTACACAGCATGCGGGTAATGAGTAGTCCGCTGACAAAAAGAAACATCACAGCCAACGTCCTGCAGGGAATCGAGCAGCTGGGAGTGCCTGCCCTCGCGGATCCGAACAACGGCACCGGAGGTGGCGCTTTCATCAACCCCTCGAGCATGTCTGCTTCCAACCAGTCCCGCTGTGACGCTCGAGTGGCCTACCTCGATCCGGTGATCAACCGCGCGAACCTGCACATCGCCACGGAGCAGATGGTCACGAGGCTTCTTTTGGAGCAAGACCCAGAAGACGGCACATCGCAGAGAGCTTTCGGAGTGGAGTTTGCACAATCAGCCCAAAATGCTGCGGTCAATGTCACTTGTGCGAATGAGGTGATCCTGGCCGCGGGAGCCATCTTCTCGCCGACGCTCTTGCAGATCTCAGGCATCGGCCCCAGCGACGTTCTTGAGGCGCTGGGCGTCCCTGTCGTGATCGATCTTCCAGGCGTCGGAGCCAACCTGCAGGACCACGGGATGAACCACCCCAAGTACTTGTGTAAGTGGTAGCAGCAGCAGCAGCAGCAGCAGCAGCAGTAGCAGCAGCAGCTGTGCCCTCCTATCGCTCATAATGCGCACTATGTATATACATGATGTGCTGATTCTTATTGAAAAAAATTTGCAGTTGAAAACAGCTCCTTGCTCACGGCAGACAGGGTCACGTCCAACGCCGACGCCCTGAATGCGGCGACAGAGCAGTACTACACCAACCGCACGGGACCCCTGACGGCACCCCTGATCAGCACGATCGCCTTCCCCTCCCTGGAGCTGATCGCCGACGACTGGGCCGAGCTGCTCCAGAACGCAAGCCAGAGCGACGTCGACGCGACGCTGCCCGCGGGCACGGCGGCGACCGTCCGCCAGGGCTACCTCGCGCAGCGCCAGCAGCAGCTCCCGCTCCTCCGCGACCCGACCGAAGGTGCCGTCGAGATCCTTGCCGACTCCATCGGCACCATCTCCACCGCCATGCAGCGCCCGCTCTCCCGCGGCACCGTGCGCCCCTCGTCCGCCAGCATCTTCGACCTGCCCCTCGTCGACCCGCGCTACTGCTCCGAGCCCCTGGACTGCCTCGCCATGGCCCGCGCCCTCCTCTTCAACTGCGAGCTCATCAGCACCGCCCCCGTCGCCGCGCTCCAGCCCGCCGTCCAGTCGCCGTACTTTTGCCCCACGACCGCCGCCGCCGCCACCGACGACACCAACGCACAGCTGCTCGCCCTCGTCAAGGAGAACATCGCCACCGAGTTCCACCCCTCGGGGACCACCGCCATGCTGCCCCTTGAGCTGGGCGGCGTGGTCGACTCCGAGCTGATCGTCTACGGCACCACGAACCTGCGGGTCGTGAACGCGGGTATCATGCCTGTGCTGGTGGGGGCGCACTTGCAGGCGCCCGTGTATGCGGTTGCTGAGAGGGCCGCGGACATCATCAAGGCTGCGGCTCAGTAAAAGGATATATCTTGGGGGGGGGGGGGGAAGAAGGGAACTGCAATTTTTTCTTCTTTTTTTCCTGTTTTTGTTTTTTGGTTTTGGCTTAATGTATCAATCAATCTTGGACTGTGGAAGTGAAAAGGGGAAGGGGGTGGAGGGGAAGGTTAAAGGGCACGAGGATGATTTTGATGACTGGGTCAAGATCAATTACACGGGGCGGGGGAAGGCGGCTTGTATAAAGAAAGATCTTCAGGTAATGGCGTTGAAGGTCACAAGGCGTCCCGTTTACACATAGATGGGGAGGGAGGGTTAACCGGTTTAGGGATTGGATAAATAGGCTTGGTTTTCTATGTATACATATATAGTGATGATATTACATGGCATATATATAGTACGCACATGGGAAAACGGAAAACATCTGTCAAAGGTCAATAAAAACTGCGTTTTTTTCTTCTTTTCCAATGTGGTTAACGAGGTCACGGGAGAGTCAAGTAGGCATTCCGTGATTCCATCGCCGAACCCAATCCACCGTGCGTTTATGCTTGGGCACGAAGACATCGAGGTGATGATGATGATGATTGTCAAGACTTCATCACCATTGACAAAGATGGCTGGTTGATTTGAAGATACATCATCTTCCAGTGCATTGCTCTACGAGTCTAAAAAAAAAAAAAAGAAACCCCACCGAATATGTGACAAAAGAAAAGAAGAGGTCATCGACCTGCCATGGTGACTGAAGGGTATCTGCACTAAACACAAAAACCACAATGAAAATGAGGTCCCTCCATCCTGTTGTTGTCCATACGCCACCACGGTCTAGAGATCCGGAAAAAACCCAGATCTGAAAATAAGAAAAAGAAAGGAAAAACACCACGCTTTCTTTGCCTACTTTAGTAGTTTATCCGCATGCTGCCAACCCCAAAAAACCCAGTCTCATTCAATTTCCTTTTTTCCATCTAAGCAGCCTGCGCGGCCTCCGTCATCACCTGCTCGCTCTCATCCAACAGGTCCGAGACCTTCCTCAGGTTCTGGATCATACTCTTGCCGAGTCCGACAAGCAACAGCTTTTCGGCATTGGCAGGCAGGCCCAGGTAGGTAGGCGGCTCACGCTCAGGGAGCTTCTGGACCCAGCTCATAAAGTCCTGCATGGACGTGCCCGAGGGCACCTCGAGACTACCCTCCTTGTCACCGCCCTCGACAAGTTTGTGGCCGATATCGTAGGCGGCAGGCGTCAGGAACGTGTGGACAAGCTGGTTGAGGAGCTTGAAGTCGCCCTCATCGTCGATCTTGCCACCGTAGGTCTCCGTGACGAGGTAGCGGATCATATCCCAGGGGATGTTCTGCGGCGCGATATTTGTCCTATTCTGGGCAACCGTCTCGACCCACGTGTCAATGACAAAGGCAGAGCATTCATACTTTGTTCAAAGTTAGCACATGTAGAGAGCAACGAGTCTGTAGGCAACAGCAGTAAAAACTTACATCACTATCGTTAAACTCCCAGAAGCCCTTCCATCCGAGGTTTGGTGCGTATCGCAGTCGCTCCTGGACCACAGCGTGCAGGAAAGACAGCAAAAGGTACAGCCTCTGCCTCTCTACAGGGCTCTTGGCAGGCCTGGTAGAGAGCGAAGACATAGAGTCCTTCATGTTTGCCCTCACGCCAGCAGGCTGCTCGTACATGAGCACGCGAGAGGCGCGCAGTAGGTTGACGGGGATCTTCGGGCTCGACTCCATGGAGAGGAACAGCCTGAACTCCGGGTTGGGGTTGAGTGACTCCATGCGCTTCTCCAGGCTCTGGAGCCAAGTCGGTGCAAGATGGACGTTCTTGACAAGTACCCAGGAGCCAACTTGGGCAGCGTGGCTGACGGCCTTGTCTGCACTGGCAAGACCCTCGTTGGATCCCATGGCAATGTTGGTGCAGCGGACGCGCATCCTCTCGACGAGGCCGTCGACCTTGTAGCTGGCGTCGAAGCCTGGGCTCGAGACCAGAGCGATTGGCCTGGTTGCAGATACTTCCGTGACCGTAGCCTTGAGGTCCTCGACAATATCGAACAGATCACTGCCGAAGACAAGAGCCACGAAGCGCTCAGCGGCGGGCACAAAGCGGTCGAGGCGGAAGAGCTTGATCAGAAGCAGGGACGACAGAGCCTGATCAATCGGCTCAGCCTCGTCGTTCCAGATCTTGGGCACGCAGTTTTCTGCAAGCTCCTCGGAGAAGAAGCGATCCCATTCATCCTTAGGCACCTGGTCGATCTTTTCCTTCAGCGCATGCAGCTTCCTGGCGCTGTTGAATGCATCATCCTTGGCATCCACCTCAGTCGACACGTCCATGCCCGGCACCTTCTCGTCAAGGATGATGTCGATCAAGTCCTTGTCCATCTTGTACGGTGACGCTTGGGCTAGCAACATGGCAAGAGTAATGCGGTCCTTCTGAAGCAGACCAAGGGCAGTCCTCTTGAAGGTGGTGATGAACAGGTCCTTGACGATGATGTCGCGACGTACTTTGTGGTCGGTCTCCTTGGACAGGTTCGGGTTGTTGTGCAGGACGCGGTGGAAGATGTCGAGGAAGTACTGCAGCGAGAACTGGTAAAAGTGGTTCAAGTAGTGCAGCTGCTCGAGAACGGTAAAGACTGCACTACAAGACTTGGCGATGACATCGTACTCCAGGGTGATTTGCTCAACCTCGGCCATGACACCTTCGGTGTTGCTCATCTTGGCCGAGATCTCAGCCGCCTCGGTCTTGAGCGTTTCCAAAGTCTCGATGACATTGTCGTCATCCAGAATATTGCCACGCGACTCGTTGAGAGCCTGCAGCAGGCGTTTCTCAAGCTGGCGCAGATGCACCTTGAACTCGCCCTGGAGCTTGATCAGGTTCGATCGTCTCTCGTCAACATCGGGCCGCTCAGACTTGAGTGCGTCGTTCAGTGACTGCGTCTGGAGACTGCTCTGCGTGACTGTGAAGTTCACGAAGGTGGTGCGACTGCAGATATCGGGCGCGAAGGTCGCAGAAGGGTCTCTCGTGGATAGATAGATCCTGAACGATGGCGAGAAGTCGATCTGCTGCTTTCCGAGTTGGATGAGGACACGACCGCCCGTCTTCTGGTACTCCTTGTTCAGGACGTGGTTCAGGATGGGATCGAGGTACTCTGCGTCCTGGATGAGGATGGGGTTGCCGAAACGGAGTGAGCTCTCGAGCTGTTTGGTGAACGAATCGTCCAGGAAGCTGGTCACAGTCAAGCGGCGGTCCTTGCACTCCTTTTGTAAGAACTCGTTGACTCGGCCGGACGGATCAATGATCAACGGGTATCGGTTGAATCGCTGCAGGATGATGGCATTTTCAGTGCAGAGATCGTCAACCGGCAGGCTGTTCTCTTGCCACTTCAGGCGCTCGTCTGCGGTTGACATGTACTCGGTGAAGGGGTTGTGTGGTTTAAACTGGATGCCGGACAGGTGCAACTGGTGGAGCCAGTCCTCCAGCATTGACTTGCGGAACGTCTGATCATAGAGACCACTGTAAGCGAGGAACGCTGCCGCAACGAGCACGTCTCCCACCAACGTGCTGATCTGCGTCTCAAAGGACTTGCTGCCCTCTTCCCAGCGAACGCGTTCGGACGAGAGGCTGTCAAGCAGCTTCACGGATCGATCGACCTTGAACTGCACCCGCTGCATCTCAGATTTGATGGCCTGCGTCTCGCTGATGAGCGCAGCGTACTCGGTCTTGTAAGTCGCAATGCTCTGCTCTAGATGAGCAATGTTGTTCTCGATAGCCTTGGCCTCGGCTTTCGTCTGCAGAGCCTGCTCCTCCAGCTGGTCGACCTCCGCCCTCAGTGGACCAACCCGATCCAGAATCTCGGCGAAGTTGACTTGGGCCTCTACCCACTGGACCAGAGGACCACAGGCCTTGCTGGCACGGTTGACCTTCTCGAAAGTGAACTCGGGGTTAGACAGGAACTCATTCCGCATCTTGATGCGCAGCGCCTTTGTCATCTGCCTCTCATTGTCGAAATTGATGATGCTAGCAATGAAGTCGTCGCGTCGCACCACGGCCTGGATAGCTTTCCAGTCATTGACCTTGTGACCGATCAGAGTGCAGACGGAGTCGAGGGCGAGCCTGACACCTGAGGGCGGCGTGTTCATGGATCGGACTTCCGTCAGATGTTGCCTCTTGATGTTGCTGACACTGGCCTTGGCTGACTCAACAGCCGGTTCGGCCTTTGCCAGGTCCTCCAAGACAACCTTCTTTCTCGACGCGACTTCAGCCTCTTGCTTCTCCAGCGCGACTTGGATTTCCAGGGACGTGCTCTTCCGCTGCTCAGCTTCTCGCTGGTCAGCGACCATGCGCTGCAGCTTCTCATTCGCCTCGATATCCTTTTGCTCCAGCTGAGCCTTCTTCTCTGCAAGGCTCTCGCGCAGATCGCGGACCTTGTCTACGGTGTCTCGCAGCTTCTCGAGACCAACATTGAGATGGCGCTGTTGTTCTTCGAGATCCTCACGCTTCTCATTGTACAGCTTGACGTATTGAGCCACGAAGTCGAGGAAGTGACGTGGAGTGAGGAACGTGACCTTGCCCTGCTGCCTCCGCAGCTTTTCATTGAAGCGCGCCAAAGAGTAGTGGATGTACACCATCGAATTGACCACTGTCTCTCTGTGCGAGGGAGGCAAGCTGAGGGCACGGTACGCAACAGGGATCGTGTCGGGCGCTTGGAAGTTGGAGCGGTCGAGATCCACCGAGTGCGTGAGCTCGTGAGCAACCTGGAACAGGGCTTGATCCGACCAGTCGCCAAACCAGTTAAGCACGCAACGGTTGAACAGAGCTGGACTGGTAGCTGCCTTGGACGAAAGACCATCCTCTGGCGGGTTCATGGTGAACACAACGTGGAGGTTCTTGACGATCTGCGATGTGAACCACTTGTAGAGCTCCTCTTGAGAGTCGAGAAGCAGGCCCTGACGTTGGGCCCCCTCCTTGCAAGCCGTCATGAGCGCTGCAAATTCGTCGCCCTCGAACAGACCAGGAACCTCCGCATTGGCGAGCAGCGTGTTCATCCTCTCGAGGAAGCCCGAGTCCAGGACGTTCGACTCGTCCATGATGAAGCACATCTTTTCGCCCTTGCAGCCGCAGCGTCGCAGGACTTCTCGGAGGTCCTCGTCGAAGTCCTCCGCTGAGTATTTGCCGTGCACCTTGATCTGGTACACCTTCAAACCGTTCATCCAAGCAACGAATCGGGACAAGGTGGTCTTTCCCGATCCGCTGACGCCAATCAAGATGAGATGCCCCTGGGGTTGCCTGAAGACACGATCGATGCGCAGGACGTGTTCGAGGACATCATTGAACAAGATGAGCGGAACATCGACCTCTTCCTCGCAGAACGTCCTGAGTCGAGCTTTGACGAAATCCCGAAGCTGCTCGCGGTCGACCGGTACGTAGTTCTTGGACAGCCAGTTGGAGAACAGGATGGGCCCGCCGAGAGCCTGCTGGTCATCGATGTTGGGGAAGAAGTCCAAGGCGATCCTGCGAACAGCATCATCCGTCCACTTTCGCTCATCGTCTTCCACGAGACGATCCTGGAAAAGACGCAGAGCCTCGTGCGCCCAGATCCTGATCAGGCCCTCGACCGAGAGAGTCTCCAGAGGCCGGATTGCCTCGTATACGCCGCGGACCCACCGTGTCAATTCACGGGGACTGTAGACGTAGTGTGGCTGGATCTTGGGCGTGAACCGCTGCTGAGACTCAAGATAGAATCGCACCATCGACTGAGTGAGCGGCTCTGCATAGCCACGAAGTGACGGAATGATTTTGAGAATCGCGGAGTTGAATGTGCCGTAGATCTGAAGGAGAGACAGCTCGCCAGGATAGTCGACCATGATGAGAGGTGCGTGCCTGAGGAAACGGTCGCCCATCGGCGTACGGCCGGCGTCTGTGGGAGGGTTACAGGCACCAACGAACTGGATCCTGTCTAGCGTTACCCAGGCCTTGTCGGAGGTCCTCCAGAATCCGTTGTGCTCGACGAGTTGACGCAGGAAGGAAATAGCTCTCTGTGTGCCATACTTGTCTGGGGCGGGCAAGTTGATCTCATCACAGAAGATGACGAGCCACCTGCCAATCTGAGTAGGTGACAACATGACCCCATTTAGAGTCTTCTTGTATTCACAGTACTGCTCGAACGTCTTGATGAGGAGGTCAGGTGTAGTGGCACTCGAGAAGTTGAGACCCACGACTTCCATGTTCGGGAGCTTTCGAAGAGCGCTGAACAGCGTCATCGTCTTACCAGAGCCAGGAGGACCGCAGAGGAGGAGTGGCTTGTGCTCAGCCAGCCAGGAGTATAGGACATCCTCGTGGCGGACCGTGTCGAGTGTTGGGATGACGACGTCCGTCTGTGTGATTGAGTGGGTGTTGACCTCGATTGTCGGTACCTGGTTCTGCCAGGGAGTCCACTCTGCTTGTGGTAGCGAGACGTCAAAGTCGATGAGAGCGCTGGTGCCGTCCAGCGGGGGCGACCCAAAGTCAGCCAGACCACATACTCTATCGCCGAATGTCTTTCGATCCGTCAACGGGCAATCACCAGTCAATGCCCATACCAGAGCCAGGAGCAGTTTCTTGGAGATGAAAGCTTCCACTTGCTCTGGATCCAGAGGAAAGTCCACATGCTGGCCGTTGTACTCGATGATATCACGGACTGCCTTGTTGAGGAGAGAGAAGAGCGTGTTCAGCACTCTTGCAACCGTGAAGTCCATGATGTGGTTGTAGCCCTCAGCTTCCTTGAGGGCAGCTAGGATGAAGCCATCAGTCTCCAGGTGGGCGTGCAGCAGGTCTGCTGCCTGGGATTGGACGGCCAGTGCCTTGGCGGAGCTCTGACCGGTGGCGACCGCATCTTCGTCCAGATCTTCAAAGGCGACAGTGCGTAGGGTTTCGAGGTAGTTGGCCACCATCATGTTGGGCGAGACAGTGTCTTCGCTAAACCAGACCATACCGCATCGACTGACGGTGGCGAGCGTGGCATACTTGAGGTTCTCCACCTCGAACATGATGCGAACGTTGGGCGGCAGGTTGAGACGCTCACCGTTTGGCAAGGTGAGCAGCTTGTTGTCGTCGAGCACGCTGTTCAAGTTCTCAACCCACTCAGGATCGACGTCACCATCAAAAACGATCCAGTGCCGCTTCGAGTCTTCGCCACGGAGGTTATCCACAATCTTACGCAGAATGCTTGTAAAGAGTCCGTCTGTCCACTCTCGGGTAGTAGAGTCCAGGTTGCCGTAGAGCGCCTCTTTGGACATGACTTTGGAGTCAATCACATGTGACACGCCCTCGACTCCCTCAACCTGGTGGAGAGCATCGAGCAGAAGTCTCCAGGCAGCCGATTTGCCAGTTCCAGAGTTTCCAACCATCATGACACCATGGTGGATCTTCTGGATCTGGTAGAGCTGCAGGATCTTGGTCATCCAGAGGTCGGTGACCACGAGCTGTCTCTCGCCCGCCAGACGGCGTATAGCCTCTTCCAACTTGTGCAGGTTCGCAGGCACGTATTGGACGTTGGGGAAGCATTCCTGCTCGATGTCCGTCATGATGTCGACGTCAGACTTGATCAGCTTTGGAGCAATAGTCTCACGGATGCTCTGCACGATAATTTCAGGCTCGACCACTTCCTCGGCGCCAAGCTTGCCATCATTCTCGATAAGCCGAGCACGCTTCAGGCCGCCGGAGCTGACCAGGACGCTCTTCAAGGCACGCAGACCAAAGTCGTAATGCGCTTGTTTCGACAGTTTAGCTGCACACTGGTCAAAGAATGGCACGGTGTGTTTGGAGAGCTGCTTGGCCTGGTTGAAGCCTTGAGAATACAGCATGACTTCGGCAATGAGTTCCTTGTCGGGCTTGGACATGGCCACGCTCCGGAAGAGCTTCTTGAGGTTGTCTGGCAGGTTGGAACGCCCGGCGTAACCAGGGTTCATAGTGATGAAGATGCCCGTATTCTCGTTGACGTGAAGCTGACGACCAACAAGCTCAATCTGGGCCTTGTCGTCCTCGACCCCTTGCTTGAGACCGAGCTGGATGTTCTGAATCTGCTGAGACACAGCAGACAGAATCCGCTCTTCGAGCCGGTTGAACTCGTCGAAACAGCCCCACGCACCAACCTGGCAGATACCGAGGAAGATGCGCCCCATGGCCTGGAAGTCGAAAGTATCGTCGCAGCAGAAGACCAAAGTGAACCTGCCAAGCTCGACACCGAGCGCTTTGACAGATTCTGTCTTGCCAGTACCAGCAGGCCCATATGGCGAGCCTCCAAGGCGCTGACAGAGACCTTGCGTAAGCGTCAGGAAGCACCTGTCCGTCAGCGGTGTCCTCACAAGCCTGTCTGGGACACCGAGGTATTCGTAGCCGTAGTTGAGCTTGGCGTTTGCCATCTTGATGTGCAGACGGTCGAGGTACTCGCCCTGAGGATTGTAGACGTAGCGCATCTGCAGGAGCCACATGTAGTGAGTTGGGGTGGTCGCATTAAGGGTTATCAGCTTCTCGATGGTATCGCGCTGGTGGACACACTCCGTGATGAGCTGTTCGCACTTCTTCCTCAGAAGCACCTCGAGGTCGCCCAGCACGGTCTCGGCGAGCAGTCGAAGCACCTGGACCTCGCGCTCGAACAGTGTCTGCAGATCCTTCCCGCCATCGGCCAGGGCCTGGTCAACAGCTGTCGTCCAGACCGCCTGGGTAGCAAGGACCACGATCTGGCTCGGATAGGCCTCCATGAACTCGTTCAGGGCAGCTTGCTCGATTTTTTCGCTGGAGAAGATCGGCGTGTACTGTTCGACAGCCTCGGCCAACAACTCAGCAAGCGTCGCTCTCATGCCGCCCTCCAGAAGAGCAAGCCAGTCGTTGATCTTGGGGGTCTGAATGACCGAGATTTGCTTCTTCAATCGCACGACTTCGCCTTCTTTGGATGTGAAGCCGGAGATGACGCCCTCCTCATCCATGACCAAGCCAGAGAGACCCGCAAACATCTTTTTGAAGTGTTTGGCAATACGTAGGGTATCGTTACTGTTGCCAATCATTTCCAGGAGATCTTCGTCACCGACGAAGTAGAACCGCGGGAAGGATACACGCTCTTTCTCGAGGTATTCACCAAGGGCCTTCTGAATCTTGTTGAGAAGCTCGGCCAGGCGCTCCAGAGACTTCTGCACATTAGGGATATTGAGGACGTCCAGGACGGTGGGCTGCTTGTAGACCTTCTTCATGACTGCTGAGAACTCGCTGTTGATGTTTTGGAAGCGCGAGGACTCGATGGGCAGCAGATGCTTGATGTCCGCGTTGCCGGTGAACACACCCTCGAGGTACACCCATTGACGCTGAACATCAATCCACACATCAAAGAGGACATGGACGCGGTTGAGCCTATCCTCCCAGGTAGAAGCTTCCTCCTCAAACTCCTTGTAGTAAGGAGAATGCCTCATGGCCTGCAGGGAATTGAGGTTCTCGCTGCATTTTGCGAAGAGCTCGTCCCAGCCGCGGATGAGACGACACTTGTTCTGGTAGTTGACGAGGTCGAGGTGATAATTGGTCCAGTCCTCCTTGACCTGCTTGAGGAACTCCTCCAGGGCCATCTCGCCCTGCGCCTGGGCGATGATGTCCTTGATGATGACCTCGGTCGCCACCAGGTTGAGGTCCCAGACATCGCCCAAGGTCATGGAGACGGGCGAGTAACGCTTGCCAGGCTTGATCTGCTTCCAGATCTTGGTCCAATGCCGATCCCGCACTGCTTCAGACTTGAGATCACCTAGTAGGGAATTGACCTTGAGGTATTGACGAAGGATGTTTTGAATGTGCTCAAAAGCAGCATACTGTCGCATTCTGCTAGGCATCTCCTTAGTCATCTTGATGAGATTGTCGATGGAGGACCTGATCTTCCTCGGTTGCACGCTGGTCCAGAGCATCTCCCGGAGCTCGTTGAGGCTCTTCCAGATCAACGAGAGGGAAGCCCAGACAGACTTGAAGTCCTGAACCTCCTCCAGGATGACACCGAGAGACGAGTCACCAGAGGCCGGAAGGTCAAGCGCCTCCTTGGCCTTCGCGACCATGGCGAACTCTTCTTGCAATTGGGTAATCCTGGTCTCAAACGAGCTCAAGGTGGCATTCGCCTCGTCAGGAGGTATGGTACCGGACACTGGCTTCTCTTCATTCCACTGTGACGCGACCTCTGTGATTTTGTCGGCCACGACCTTGTCTTCGGCGGTGATCTTGGCGCGCAGGGCATCTGTCTGGTCTTGTACAACCTTGGACTTGCGCGCAAGAAGCTCATTGAGCGCATCCCACATGCCGTCGACTTGTTCTGCATGGAGCCAGTCATTGGGGAACTGGTACCGCTGCCTCACGAGGGTCGACTCGCCCTGACGGAAGATCTCGACCTCTGGTGCCCAGAGCTTGACCTGCCGCTTGCAGCTTTGGACGATGGTGATGAACTGCACGGCCTGAGCGGTGGATGACGCCTCCAGGCTTTGGCCCTCCAGGTCCCGTCGGGCCTTCTCGAGCTCGGCATGAACGTCCCGCATGCGATTGCCGAGGCGGCTTGCGAACTTGAGAAGGATGTCATGCTGCCACTGATCGTACTTGGCATTGACCTTGGTCTGGACCTGGTCATAATCGATCGTAATATGGCCGAAAGAACGGCTGACCTCGGAGGTATCAAAAGTCTGACGTGTTTTCCGGATCTCTTGCAAGAGCTGCAGCCAGCGAGAGAGTTGGTCGCCGAGAAGATCGTAGACCTGGTCTGACTGCAGGTCCCAAAGAGATTGGAATTGGAGCCACTTGTCGACATATGACCCGACTTCGGACAGTTTCTTCTCAACAGAACCATGGACGCGGGTCAGCATTTCCGTGCACTCGGCAGGCAGGTCGTTGAATCGGGGCTCTTCGTAGGCTGTAGTGCTCAAGCTCATTTGATAACGAGTTGCCTTGACCTTGTGCAGATTGCAGATCACACCGAGCCAGTCCTGGAGCTGCAGGAACCAGGTAGCCCGTGCGTATTCCAGAGGGGGATCCAGGTAGATGACCTGATTTCGCATCGTGATCTCATGTATCGACCGCTTCATCGTCGGCTTGTCTGCTCTGGTCTCTGCTGCGCCCTCTGTGAACGTTCTGCGGCGGTTGTCCTCGCCTTCGAAATGGTCGTCCTCGAATGCTTCGATCCAGGTCTGAATAGCGCGTTGAAGGCGGACAAGAAGCGTGTTCTTGATCTGGGTGTTCATGCCCTCGACCCAGTAGCCCAGGTTCACGTACTGCTCCAGGTTCAGCTGGTCAACGGCCTCCTGGATTGTCCTCAGCCTGGACTCGAATGCCGTGGCTTCGTAGGGGCAGGTGCCTAGCTCGGCGAGGGACTTCTGGATGGTAATGTTGATCGTGGCCAGCGTCATCGTCTTGGTCTGAAGCAGCGATACTTTAGATGCCAGCTCCTTGACGAAGGCGACGTGCTTGCTCTCCGTCTTTGACGAATCCGTCCTGAAATGCAGCTCGTACATGTTGTTGAACGACTCCCATCGCAGTGGTATACCCTTGAGGATGGCCGACTGGACATCATTACGGTAGCCACTCAGTAGGACAGAGACATCCGGCATATCTGCGATCTGGCGGTCGGTCTGTGCGAAAGTTCGAACGCTCTCCATGAGGCTGACAGCAAAGGGATAGACCCGCTTTGCCTCCTTGGATACAGTGTTGATGGCGTGGGGGACGGCATAGTTCAGCCACAGGAGATTCCGAACCTCCTTGAACAGGGCGATGACCTGGGCATCGAAGTTCACCTGCAGCTCCAGAATGTTGCCAGCAGACCGGATCCTGCTCACCGTGAAGAGAAGGCCCGAGATTGTGATCTGCTTTCTCTGCACGTCGTGGAGCCAGGCATCGTAGATGGGCCGAGTGTCCAGCTTCTTCCGGAAGAGATCACCCTCGTTCTTGAGCTTCTCTCCTTCGGTGTGGATGGCCCAGTTGGCGCCGAGGACATCTTCCACCTTCTTCATGTACCCGTCGAGCTGCCGCTCTATCTGGCGGGCCCATATGATGGCCCCAGACACGGGGGGGAGGTCGTGGAGCTGTGCCATCGCATGGGCCTCCGAGTGGCCATACTGCTGCTTGAAACGCTCGTGCAGCGAGTTGATGGCCTGTTTCACATTGTCGATGAGCTGTGTCTGGTACTCAGCAATGGCACCTCGGATCTTGGGCCGCACAAACAAGGCGTTAAATTTCGAAAACACGCGGAACATCTCGTTGGCGTTCCTGGCCGTGGCCAAACGATCTCGGAGCCGGGCGATGATGGAGTTCTCGACGCGCGACGTGCGCTCGTTGTAGGTCTCCTCGGCCTTGACCCATTTTTGGGTTCCTTCGGGCGACACATCAAGCAAGTCCACATTCCGGAGAGCCTCCCAGGCTTGTTTGACTTCCTCGACGGCGTCGACATCACCCATCTCCTCGACAACGACACCGCCGGTGACTGCGGCGGTGTCGGCTACCTCGGCGACAGTCTTTGGCCCCAGAACATCAACAATCGTCTTCTGCAGCTGCTCGTGGTTGTCACGGAAGTTGCTGACGTACTTCAGGCGGGACTGCAGCTCGGCATGCCTGGGGGTGATCTTGATGGGGATGAACTTTTCGTTTCTCCTCCGGGTGACGTCGCGTGCGACATCTGTGAAGGACTTGCGGTTATCGTCCCAGGCCCTGAATACCCTCTCTGTCATGCGCATGACGTTCCTGAACTCCTGATAGTCAAGGTCAACAAGCTCGGTGCCGGGGAGCAGACGATGCATGACCTCGTCCAGATCCGCGGATATGGCCTCTACTAGAGGGAGCGCCCTCCGGATCGGATAGGGACATATCCTCAGCTTCTTGTTCAGATGTGTGAAGATCTGATCGATCGCATCCCGGACCTTGGGCAGGGAGGTTGCCGAGAGGAGCTCGTCCAGGGGGAAGTCACGCATGAGCTGGTTGTACTTCTGGACTGTGTCCATGGCCTCCTTGAGGCCCGTGTCTGCGCCAAAGCTGACAGTAGCCTGGAACCGCTTCGCGTGCTTCAAGATCTCCAGCGTCAGGCGCACGCCGTCACTAGAAAGCTGGCCCTCGATGCCGCCCAAGGCCGCCTCCATGGACAGCCAGAAGTTGATCTCCTGGTTGGCCGTCCCGGTGGCAGGGTCGCGGTTCATCTTGGTGATGACCTGGATGGACTTGATCCAGTTGTTCACGTTTGCCTGCAGCTTGTTGAGGAACTGACTGTCCGAGAGGAGCGCGGCAGGGATCAGATCGATGGAGGGCTTGGTATGGCGGGCGGCGGCGTCGTCGAGGGCGGTCTGGACGATGGGGTGGAAGGGCAGCAGAACCTCTGGGATCTCGACGTTCTGCTGCAGGTGTGACAGGCTCAGCTCCAGCTCGGTCCATCTCTTCTTGGTGACAGGTATGCCGGTCTTGGCGTCGACATCGGCCCTGCCACGGCTTCCCCCTATCATCTGCTGGCTCTTGGTGCTCGCGTCGAAGTACGGCGCCAGACCATTGTGGAGGAAGAGCTGGAGGTATTCGAAAGGAGAGGCCGAGGGGCCCTGCTCGCTGGCGGTAGCGGCAAGGTACGCCGGGCCTGGCAGGTTGAGGACCTGCAACTGGGAGGACAAGGGGACGGAGGGGTCGAGAGGCTGCGGGCGCTTCAGGAGGACCAGGAACGCGACGGTGGTCGGTGTCGAAGACAAATCCGACGCGATAGTGTATGTGTGAAGAACTTGTCCTGCTCGAGCTCTATATCAGCCAAGGAGACATGTAAACCAGACGGGCAAAAACGACATACTTGGCTCTCCATCACCATTCTCCAGCTGAGGTGCGGCAGGGAGGTCCTTCTGTATGTACAGAGACACCTGGGCATCACTGGTGAAGCGAGTACATCGCTGGAGGGTATCGGCGTGTCGAGCCTTGGACAGCAGGCTGCCGGGGGCCTCGAGCTCCTCACGTGTTGCGCCGAGTGCGGCCTCGAGCAGCTGGGCCAGGTGGTCGACGACCCGGGCTGGGTCCATAGCAACGAGGGCAGTGCCGTTGACACCGTTGCTATCGCCGTTGAGAGGCGTTGGCGGCAGCTGAGGCGATGCCGCCGTCTCCATGGTGGGCGTGCGTGCGTGCGTGCTCGCTCGTATTTCAGACCGGGGGGGGGGGGGTTTGGTGGTGATGATGCTCTCAAAAAATCGCCGTCATGTCTCCCCCAAATTAGTCGGTCAAGAAGGGGGGGGGATTTATGGTTCAGGTCGCGAGTTGGAGGGGAGAGAGACGCGCAAGAAGAGATAGCAACACACGAAAAGGAATCCAAACAAGCAAGACAGTTCGAAAAGAACAGAAGAAAAAAAAGGGCGGGGGGTATCTCGGTGCTCTCTAAATGCCGTAAATGCCGTTGATTTATTTCAATAGACGAAACGAGAGGACATGGAACAAGTTGTCGCTGGTGTACAGTTGTTGATAGTTGAGAAAAGTGTATGGGGAAATGAGGAAACCCTTGTCCTTCTCGGGAGGCATACATACACAAGTAATGTAGCATCAGCAGGGGACTGTTGACTTTCTCAGGTCAGTCTGTCATGTCTCGCTTCCTTTCCCCCCCCGCGCCGCAGACAGCTCAAGCCAACGCGCACCCACCCACACCACCCACCACCTGCAGCAGCAGCAGGTCTTGGATGCCACCCCCCCTGTCCCGCGACTTTGTGGCCGTCCCACTCGAAACGGTTGTTGGGATGGATTGATTGGCCCAGAATTCTCGCATGGTTCATGCAGCTTTGAAACCGATGCACTGTCGACGAACCCTTCAAACTTCACATGCCTTGCCGTTTATGAAGGCTGTTGTTCCCCTTGAGAACTATTCTACTTTCCCTTATTGTTTCTAGAAGAATGAGTGTCTCTAATCTGAGTGGACTGTATTTGTGGTTATCACACCACCTTTTTTCCCCCCTTCTTCTTCCTCCTCCACCTCCTCTTCATTTCTTAAAGTAGTAGTCAATCAAGGCAGATTAGACAATTTCACACACACTACACATGCTCTCTAGGTCGGTTGTATGAAGGGTTCGAAGCTTGACCGGCTTCATCCAGATCTCGAATATTTTTTGGGTTTTTTTTTTATAACGTCTCTAAAACACGCGGCAAAGCAGATAATCCATCCCACAGACGACCATCCCAACAACACAAGACCTAGCCTCACCCCCCTCTCCCGAAGTTATTTGGTTTACATATAAAGCAGAGACCTGTAACGCCATAACCTCGCCCTCCGTTTTACGAGGTGAAGAACACCACTACCACCATCACCACTGTCACCGAGTCGTCCTGCCGGTGTACCAGTCCAGCCCACCCCCAGGACCTATCGTGCGTAAAACCATGAGCGTCGTCAGAAAGAAAAAAAAAAGAAAGAAAGAAAGAAGAAGAAGGAACGAGGAGGAGAAGGAGGAAAGTTTTTCGCAGCCTCAGTCCTACTATTTGTTACGACCCGTTTCCGGCGCTGTTGTTGTCGTCGAGCCCCTTAAGCTTTTCCCTCTGAAACATGACGCGCTCGTTACAGATGTCGACAAACATCTCGTACTTCTTGATCTGCTTGTCCTTGTCGCGTACCTTCTCTTCCAGCTCTTCGATCTTTTTCTGGTTGCCTTGCTTCAGCTGTTCCAGCTCTTCATTCACCTTGGCGATCTCTTTGCGGAGGTCCGTGATGATTCGCTCCTGCGCACTCGGGCGGGGTTTGCTGTATATTGCTGGTCGGTCCTCAGCCAGCCCATCAGTGACCTTTGTAGGGTTCCGGTTGATGGCTGCCCGCGCATTGTAGATATCCCGGGGCAGCAGCGGGACAGTAGGGTTTTCGGACTGGAGGATCTCCAGCGTCTGGCTGACGCCAATGCCTTGGCCAGGTCAGCCTCTTGGTTGATATGGTGGTGGTGGTTGTGGTGGTGGCGGTGGTCTCCTCCTCCATCTTATGTGCCTCGGGGGATTGGGTACATACCTTGTTCCTTTAGGTTCTTCACGGTGGCAACCATCTTGCTGTCAAGTTTGCGCGCTGCAGGATGGAGCAGGGGGCTCTCGCTGGGGCCGTGGTTGTGCTGCAGGTGAGCCGGGTCTGGGCGGTACCGCACGGTCCACTGGGTCCTCTGCTCGATGGCGAAGAAGCCAAACTGGCAATCGCACTTGCGCGATGTCGTCTTTCGCTTGCGCACCTCG
The DNA here is from genome assembly GCA_014849355.1 of Cryphonectria radicalis. Lineage (NCBI taxonomy): Eukaryota > Fungi > Ascomycota > Sordariomycetes > Diaporthales > Cryphonectriaceae > Cryphonectria > Cryphonectria radicalis. Next base: position 315,187 of record JACWQW010000015.1, on the reverse strand, counting down.
GGTGTGACGCGCCTCGGCGGCTTTCCCGCGCGATCGCAGACGAAGAGCACCTTCTTCAGCCCCGGCACTGTCTTTTTCGACCTCCCAATGACGATCGCGTAGCCGACCGAGGTACAGTAATCCAGAACAGCCTTGTGGACGGCATCGAGGGTCGGGTAACTGCCGCCCTCCGGAGGGGCCGACATCATGACACCCATGGGAGTCCGCGGTACGTACGGGGTTCCGTTGTCGGGGTTCTTGCCATCGGCCCCACCATCTTCCCCGTCACCAGCCTCGGTCTGGCTCTCCATCTCCATCGTATCGTCTGTCTGATGTTCGGAAAGCTGCGCGGAGCCATCTGGATGCAGTGGCTGCTGGGCCTGTGGCGGGGGCGGGGGCTGCGGGGTCTTGGATTGTGTTTGCGCCGGCGTTTGAGGTGCCACGGCCGGGTGGGGATGCGAGGCAGGAGACTGGGACATGATGGAGGTGTCCTGGGCCATGGCCTGTTGATGGCTGATAGCCTGTTGGCTGATCGCCTGCTGGTTGAGGGCCTGCTGCTGATTCATCGCCGGCTGACCCAGGGGCTGCTGCGGCGGCTGCTGCTGCTGCTGCTGCTGCTGCTGCTGCCCCCCCTGCTGCCCCATCGGCTGCTGGTTCATGGGCGCCTGGTTGATGGGCTGGGCAGCCAGGTGCTGCTGGGGCATCGTGGTCGGTATGTAGCTGAGGGGATTGCCGTTGGGCTGAGGAGTCATCTGTCGATGCTGGGGGGTGGCCCGGGAGCGCGAGCTCGGGACAGGCAGCTGGGCCTGGGCCTGTTGCGGTCTGCTGCCGCCATTCTGGACGGGATTGTGGACAGGCGACGGGTTGGATGGTGCTGAGAAGAGCTGCGGAAATGTGTTGGACTGGGCCTGATGGGAGGGGAAGTGCTGGAAGGGCGCCGAGTGTTGTGGGAGGACGGCTGTGTTGACCGTCTTGGTGGGTGGTTGTTGTGGCGGGTAACCCTGGGCAGCGGCTCGACCTTGACGGATGCCATTGTTCATGCCTCCTCCTCCTCCAAACGACAGACCGGGGTGGCCTCCATTTGTCGTCGACATGACGGCAGGGTCTTTTTGGGTAGACAGAGAGCCAGTATCTTGTGGGAGGGGGGGGGGAGGGGCGCAATCGCCCGTCGCCGACGGCAGCACACGGGGACTGATGAAAGGTGAAGTCAGGCCCGGGGGGTCCGAGAGCCCTTGATAAACTTGATGATCTCTGCGCAAATCGCGATGCCGAGGATGGGGGTGGATGTAGTGTAGAGCCACAAGAGGCCTGGCCGCCCCGGTGGGCTGCAGCATCGAAATCAAAAGCAACAGTGCGCACAGGCCATCGTTACAGGGGGGCCCACCACCGCTATGGTACTCTGGTACTAGTGGCCTTGCCCCGCACCCAGCCTGCGTTGAGGGTAGCAGTTAGGTTTTTTTGGTGCCTGCATCAGTGGCCCCTCTCAGGTCCAGGTACTTGTCTGCCGCTGTAACATATTTGACTTCCAGGAAAGCCTTACTACAGTATTGTGACATTGTGGTGTCTCCATACTCTTTTTACTCCCTCAACCTTATTATTTTTCTCTCTCTTTTTCTCCTTCGAGCTTGTTCATGCATATGCCCAGCCTTTTTTTTTTCTCCCTTGATTTCTTCTCCGGAAAAAAAAAAAAAGAAGAAAAAAAAGAAAAAGAAAAAGAAAAAAAAAACCAACTAATTTTCCCCCAATCCAATATCCCGTTATTTACAGACAAGATGAACATTGGGACATTCCCCCGAGGTTGGGCAGCATCAGTCATGCTATCGTTTGTCCTTGTCTGAATTTGGATGACTAGGCCTGCTTCCTTTTCCCCTCCTCCTTCTCCTCCTCCTTCTCCTCCTCCTCATCACTACTACTTACTGTTCCTTGCTCCAGCTTCAGGTAGCCCATACGTCACCGAACTGGGAAGAAGGAACTCGTCTCCCCCCCCCCCCCCCGACCTTTTGTGTTCAATACCGACAACCCGTACCAACCAGTACACAGCATGGAGATTAAAGTCACCACTCCCCCTCCCCCCCTGCCTCTTGTATCACCACCTCTTGCTGCATTATCCATGCAAGGTTGTTTCTGGTGGAGGACCTAGGCTGGTTGTGGCGTCTGCTGCGTCACACAATCAACGGTCTGGCCCTGCCGGGTCGCCTGCAAGCAAGAAGAATCACCAGGCCCATCTGGTTTTCTCTTTTGTTTTTTTCCCCTCTTTTCTTATTCCAGGATGTCCCGTACCTGCAGGCTCCCATGCAACATCGATCTAGTCCTACAGGAGGCTTGCCCTTCGTGCCGTTTCGCCTAGAGTTGGGCACACTGGCATATATTAATTCGGCAGCCTGACACGGCACGACGTGGAGAACAGCGAACAAAACGGTCCTATCAACTTGTGCCAACACTTTTAGTCGTCGTTGGAAATTCAATCTTTCTTTTTTTGCCATACCGCTATTAATCTGTCTCATTCCCCTGCTGCGGCTGGCATTTTTCTTCTCGTGTCCTCGGGAGGTTGTGTGGGGCATGTCTCACAGTCTATGTCACTGCACTGCATGACAGCTGTTAAAGTCACCGGCAGGCTGGGCTCGGGAGGGCTTATGGTGTGAGGGAGGAAGGGGAGAGAGAAAGGGGGGGAACGAGCATCTCTCAACATTTGGCCAGACGAGGCAGTGTCAAAGGTCTTGAGGAGGGTCCCTGCCTACTCTTACAAACTTGATAAGTTGAGCCTGAGAAGTGGGAAAGTCAAGTTGAGATATTCTTGATAGTCTAGGTACTTGCTCTTTTCCAGACATATGCTTTTGATGTTTTCCCAGACACCTGGATCGAGCAACTTGAAAAGCCCAGGTGGGAGGATCTCTGAGAGAGGTCGTTCTCAGCTTGATCTTGCCCATCCTGCGTGAGCTTGTCCCACCCAAACGGGTGGCTCATTGGGTGCAGCGGGCCGCTGGAGCACGCCGTGCATATCCATTGGGCAGATCGCAGAGTCGCCCACCAACCCCCAACAGTGTTGCACAAGAAGCACTACGGACAGAGCCTCAAAAGAGCAGCACCTCTCTCTCCACCTACGGTTTTGGTCGATCCCATCATCTGGATTCGCGAACGGAGCCTCACATCAAGCCAAAATGTCGTTTCAAGAAGGAGTCAGGACCGCGCCGACTCTGGTTGAGGAGCTGGTTAGGGTCGACGAAGGAGGTTATGATATGGGAGAGACCACGCACGCAAGTAGAGCCCAGGAGCAGAAGAGGAGCAGTGGTCAGTGTATGGATCATGCCGAAAATGCGGACAGTCTATCGCAGCAGAAGACTACTATTCGAAGCAGTATCCCGTCGCTGCCATCACCCGTGCCAACCTCATCGGCCAAGCAGGGTTCAACGGCCAGCACCACGCCGGCACCGGCCCATCTCCCCTCTTCCTCGTCACTGTTGGCAACACCCGAGTCCGCCCCGGTGCAGGTCATCCACACCGACAGCTCTGACAACCTGCACCGTACGGGCGATGTAAAGAGGGCGTACTCCTTCTTGCACTTCCCCGCGGAGATCCGCAACATGATCTACTCCTACCTCACACACTACCCCGACTGCATAGACCTGTACAGGTCATTCTACCGTACTGTCTCGTACGAACACGGCGGCACCACGCGCAGGCCCCGCCAGCAGACCCTCTACACGCCCACCATCCTCCTCCTGTGCAAGCACATCACTGCCGAATGCCTCCCCATGCTCCAGGCGCAGCCGCTGGTCATCGACCGCCTACCGCCCTTCGAAGGCGCCGACACCATGCCTGACAGGTACCACCGTGGGTTCCTGACCATCTCGGACTTTGTGGGCCGACGCACGATCCAGAATCTCCGCCACATCGACCTCCGCATCAGCGTCGGCGAGGGGCCCCATGGGAGCGGCTGGGCCTGGAAGAACATCGTGGACGAGGTGATCCAGCTCCTCGAGCAGCGCAACGCGTTTATCAGCTTCCGGCTGCTGATCCGGATGTGCAACTGGACAGAGGAGCGGCCTACGGGGAGGATGGAGTATCCTATCTGTAAAGGCATAGAAAAGGTTGACATCTTTCCGTTTCCTTTTTCTTTTTCTTTTTGTTTTTTTCTTTTTTTTTCCAAAATTTTTTTTTTTTTATTACGAAGAAAGGAAAAATGGGCCAAAAAATAACTGATGGTGATGCTGATGCTAATGAGATTTTTTTTTTGTTTTTGGAGCAGATAATAAATTCCTTCGCCAACAATCAGTCAAGGATCTGCGAGCAGCACCGAATAGCCATGGAATTATGGCGCATCGAGGGAGACCGGGCCATCTTTCAGGCTTCGCGTCACTGGAACGACGTGGCAGGAGTCTGGTACAAGGCCCTGAAGGTCCCGGTCCCGGCGGTCGAGAAGAGATTTCCTTTTTGCGTGAGGAAGTATCCAGACAGCGAGATGTTTCCTGGGTCCATTATGGACTTTGTGGAGCCTTTACCTCCTCGTCCTCGTCCCCCTCCCCGCTTCTAGTGGGAATTCTGATGAAGGTCAGGAAGAGTGATGTGTTCGTTCGGAAGGGTTTTCTTCTTTTTTTCTTCCCCCCCCCCCCCCACCCCTCCCCTTTCCCATGAGGAGAGAAGGACTGAAAATGTGAATGCGAAGGAGTTTTGTTTTCGTGAAAGATCATGGATGGTATCATACCCTGTATACTCCCTCTGTCCCAAACAGATAGATCATGTCTTGCCCGTCCAACGCCATGCAAGAAAAGAAATTAAACCACACACTTATAAACTCAACAAAAGGTTATAAAATATATACCCTTTATGATCCCTCAACATCCGCGCTTTTTCCCGAGTCAAACCAACTCCCAAAGTCAAGCTTCATCAACAGGCGATCAACACCTCCTACACGCCGCGGCACGTACTGGCCGTCCTCCCTCAGCGCCCCCGGCCCGCCCAGCCCGCCCGTCTCGTCATCACTCCAAGCCAAACCTTCATGGTCTGCCTCCAGATTCCTCAGCACGCCAATGACGCCCTCGATACCGTCCTTGGTCTTGCAGATGGTCGCCTGGATCTGTGACCCCACGTCCTCCTCCTCGCGCTCCAAATCCACAAACGCGTCGACCACGCCGACGTCCTCCTCGAGGTCGATGGCATTCCAGACCTCCTGCGTGCGGTGGATGAGCGCGATCAGCTGGTCAATGTCCGCGAGCAGGCTGTAGAGCGGGTCGGTGAAGGGTTCCTGGGAGAGCAGGATGCGGCGGACAAGCGTGGATAGGTAGAGCCGGTGGGCGGCAGCTAGTGTCTGTGGGTCGTGTGGGGATTGGGCCGGCTTGTGTAAAGGATGACTAGATGCCATTGTAGAAGCTTCGGCGAGCCACATGTCCTCGTACTCGTCATCATCGTCGTCGTCGTCGCCGCCATCATTCGCGTTCATCATATCTAAGTCTCTTGTTGTTGTTGTTGTTGAGAGTCTAGACTGTGCTCGAGATGTGGCGCGGGATGGTGCCGCAGATGATGACAGCCGAGTCGTGTCGCTGCCGGTTGTGAGCCACTGCTGGAATCCATCCCACAGCTCGGCGACCACCTCCACCTGGAGGTAGCCCTCCAGCTCGGCCAGGAAGAAGATAGCCGCGCTGCAGGTGGCCCACGCATTCCGCATGGCAAGCATCCGTCGGGCTTGACGCTCCCGCAGCAGGATGACACGGGCCCGACCTACTCTGCTGCTGCCGTACGCCGGCTTGGGCGGGGGCGGGTGGTGTCTCCTGAGAGGTGTGACCTTCCACAGGTCAGTGAGCTGGAGGTGAGCTCTGCGGATCGAGTGCAGGTATGAGTTGATAGAGGTATAGACCTGCACGTCTGAGGCGCTCAGGAACAGGTCGAGAGGTGAAGGGACGCGGAGAGACAGAACGACCGGGACGGAGAACATCAGATTGCGGAAAGGTGTGGCCGCGATCTGCATCGTCGAGCGCGACTGGACCGGAGTTCTTGATGTTGGCGTGGCTAGAGTCAACCTGAGCAGATCTCGGGCCAACTCAAGGCCTTCATCCTCATCGGCCTGCTGGCCTTGCATAGACCCCATGGCGGCCCAGGTTCCGGTCAGGACCGCGATGACCTCGCCTTCCTTGACCACGACATTGCTCAGGCCGTCGCGCTTCTCGTGCGCCAGGTTGTCTGCCCTGCGCCATCGGCTGCGGATCTTGACGTCGGCTTGCTGGGTGAGGGCCATTGCGAACTCGCCACGGCCCAGGAGGAAGAAGTCCCGCAGGAGCTGAAGCATCTCCAGGACCTTGGACAGGGGAAGCAGCTTCTGCAGAGTACTTCTGGAGAGAAATAGCCTGATGCCCGTGATCGTCCTCGAGAAGGTCGCGCTGTCGAGCGGATAGGTTAATTGAGACAGCGCCCTCAGCTGTGACGAGAGCTGGTCTACGCCTTGCATGCCGCTCTCGAGACTATTTTTCGCCCTGATATAATTCAGAGACCGTCCGATGAAGAGCATAGACGCTGCTGTTGGGGCGGTGACAAAAGACGGCAGGAGATCAGGGACATAGATGAACTCCTATAGGGGGTCAATTCTTGTATCCAGCGGAAACGGGATTGGTTGAATAAAGAAAAAAGAAGAAAGAAAAAAAACTCACCTCATCGACGTCTTCAGCCTTCTGTATGAAGAAGTCCTCGGCCCCAAAGCCGGGCAACCTCCCATACAGAATCCAAGCAGACACCTGCTTCACCCACGCCGTCTCGGCCACTCTGACCAGACTGGTCGCCGCCTCCTCCAGATCCTGATACCCGGTCTGCAGATCCCCACGCAGGCGATTGATGGCCCTGGCGCCGGTGCAGAGCACCTCCTTGCCATCGTCACCCCTCGCCCTCCTCAACATGAACTCGGTGACATCCCAGAACCACTCCATGCGCCTCGACCAGCCCTCAAACTCCCTGACGACGGCCGTCAGCGGCACAATGTTGTAGGCGCCGACCAGCGCGGCATCCCTGCGCAGGATGCCTTCCTCGACCGCGAGCACCTTGCGCTGGAAGGCCGCGAGGTGGGTGTTCTCGACCGCGGTGGCGACGGCACGGCAGATGGCGGAGGGGTGGGACGCAGCGATCTGCGAGGAGAAGGTGAGCAGCTTGACGTGCAGGTCGCTCAGGCGGGCGACCCCGGCGAGGAGCTCGCGCTCGGGCGGCGTGATCAGGGTGGTGTCACCGGCGGGGGGCGCATGGGGGTCTGGGGCCGCAGCGGTTCGCAGCAGGGGCGAGGGGTGCCCTGAGAGCGAGAGGAGGATTTCGTGGAGCATCTCGAGGCGAGGCGGTACACATAGGGGAGAGGCCTAGAAGGGGCACATGGAGAAGGTCAAGAGAGATTGATGTCAGAAGAGAAGACCCCAAAAGTACATCCCAGAGAAAGGTGTAAAAGTATGGCAAAGGGGGGGGGGGGACGACGGTGGTTTGGATCACTGACTCTGCCTCATCAGCCCCATTTGTCGTCTTCTTCTTCTTCTTCTTCTTCTTCTGCTTCGTCCTGGTCTCCTTCTGCCGTTGCTGTTGCCGCTGCTGTACAATTCCAGCGTAGCTGTCGACAATGCTGTGGTATAGCAGGATGGCGGTCCCACAGGGCTCCCAGCGACAACACATCGATGCATGTGCAGTTCGATATCAGAGCATTGACCGGGCAAGGATGTAGGTAAAGTGGAAGATGCCGCGGCGGAGCCTCTGGGTGGGGCAGGAAGCTCTCCCTTGTCCGTCAGCCTGGTAGTAACTGCTGTTGGTGTACTGTGCCACCAACAAAACTGCGGGCCATGTCTAGGGGGGGGCTGTGACGTGACGTGGTAGGCGTGTACATAGTAAGAATGTACACAAGGTAGACCGTCCAGGAACTGTGCGAAGAAAAAAAGCTGCATACCGCCATCTTGATGTGAGGTGGAGGAGATAAGATGGCCTCCCGATTGGCCCCATTTTTCTGACTTTTTCGCATACCTCGGAGCTGAGGCCCTTAAACTGGGGGGAAAGAGGGGGGCGCCGGGGGGTTGATGCAGGAGGGTTTGAGACTGAAAATACCACGGTACATATATTATGGTACATGTAAGTACAGTACGTGTAGATATACTATAGTACATAGTAGTACATACAACGAAAGGTGAGATACTAGGCCCACTATCTTCGACTATGGTAGTTGGACCTTACCCTGCTGCCGGCCCCTGCTCTTCTTCCCTCTGCCGCTCGAGATGTCGAGTCTCAGTGTCTCACTCACACCGTTCAGGCCTGGAAGTCCAAGATGGCGGATGTACTGTATACTTGATTGAGACTAGAGAAAAGAAAAGTTCAGATCCATAACACGTAAGCTCGTTCTCATATTATCCTGTCAACCCCGTCTTGAGACATCGCACTCTTTCGATATTTCAGTATTTCACGGCCGCAGCTTTCTTTCCCTTAGATCCCGTGATTGAACTCGTTTCAGATCCTGTTTGCCCTTCGTCCAATACGTGTTGCTGCTGCTGCTGCTGCTGCTGCTGCTGCTGCTGCTCAGCGGGCAACGCACCGACGACGCTCGGCGCATCACCACCATCGCCTCCGCCAACAATGACCTGGCCGCCGCCGTCTGCAACGCGGCCCACAACCATGCCCTTGGCCACTGACTTGAGGATCGCCCGTCTGGACACGCCCGTCACGTCGATATAGACCAGCCCGACGTTCTTCACGCCGCCGCCGAGATTCCTCGAGATATCGCCCGCCTCTGGGCCCCACCTGTGCGCGACAACCTTGGTGGTGGCGCTGGAGCTGTTCTCGAGCAGGTTGCGGCCGGCCTTCTCCACGCCGTCCGCGATGGTGCTGAAGGCCATGAGGCTCTTGTTCAGCAGACCCGGCTTGAAGTCCTCGAGCGGCCTGCCGTCCTTATCGTAGCCCTTGGGCTGCCCATCTTTGGTCTTGTTCCGGCCCAGTGTGGCGCCCAGGTTCTGTGCAACTTTTCCTATGGACCCGACCGTCTTGGAGGACAGCCCCGCCGCGCTCGAGGTAAATGTGTGCACCTTGCGGATGTGCTCCTTCGTCGTGGGCGTGAACGTGACGGGCTTCGCCACAGGCTTCGTCTTCTGCGTGAAGCTGTCGGCGCTGTTCTGCATCGCCTTGGAGACCATGTCTGAGGTGGTGACGATGAGCCGGGACGCAGCCATCGCGTTGGACACCAGGAACGACTTCTTGTAAGACGGGTGCAGGGCCATCTCCACATCCTCATCACTTGCTGGTGCGATGGCAATCTGGTGGGACCCATCAGCGGGCAGGGTGATCTGCACGGGCTCTGTGATCCACCACACTTAGCTGCTCGATCTGCCGACACGAGGGGAAGATTGTGTATTTTTTTTTCTTTCTTTCTTTCTTTTTTTCTTTCCTTCTTTCTTTTTACATACCTTTGGATCCTGGCTGCAGAGCACTATCCTCGACGAGCTGATAGTCCTCGCCTAGCTCACCAATGACGCTGCCGTCCTCCTCGTCGATGAGGACAATCTGGCCGCCGTTCTTGGAGCTATAGCTGCCCTTCGCATAAGCCTCTCCGGGCTTGTAGTCGCCAGGGTTGTAAGCAGGGAGCTTCTCGTCTGCGGCCATCACCTCCCTGGACCTGGAGGTGCCGCCCACCGGAGGGGCATCGTCCTTTTTTCTCCGGGCAACGGGCGGCGGCGCCCTCTCCAGAAAGGCCGTACACTGCGCCAGGATGGTCTCGAAAGTGTCGACATCATCCTGAACGCCCTTGCGGCCACCCAGCGCAGGGAACTCGATCCTCGTAAAAGAGCCGCTGTCCGGGCCAAGGTCCCACCGCGGGATCAGGTAGCTGGTGGGCGGCTGATGGTAGATCTGCGTCGTCGCCGGAAGGGGCAGATCCAGCTCGGGGGGCAGGTGCAGGTGCAGGTAGAAGTCCTCCTCGGCGGGGGCAGACTCGGGATCAACAAGCGAAGCATCAGCGAAAGGTGACGAGGTTGGCACCATCAGCAGGGACAGAGTCTGAGGGCCGGCTGGGGTGAGCGACTGCTCCTTGCCGTTGGCGATATGGTAAGCCGATACACCATTGATGGCGTACAGCAGTCTCGGATCCTGTGCTGGCGGCATTAACATCCGAGACGGTCGTGCTCGCTCACTTTATTTGTCCGGCATCTGCACTCACATTCTTGCCCGAAGCCATTCTGCTGTCTATGTCACCTTGTCTCTTCTCTCGAGCCTTCTTCAGTAAATAGCCAAATAGCTAGTATTTACTAGTAGAAGCAAGCCAGGCAGCCCCCAAGGTAGGTTTTGTTTTGCAAGCAGCCACGGCGTATGTGGGTCGAGCAGCAGCAGCAGCAGCGCCTAGCGAGAGGGGGGAGAAAAAGGAGGGGGAGGGGGAGGGGGAGGGGGAGGGTATCACAAGGGATTGAGGATAAAAATAGAGATTGACGCCGGGAATTGTAAATGTGAATATTGGGCAGAGATTCCAAGCATCTACGTGTGTACTACCCGTGTGCGTAGTAGTAGTGGTAGTAATAGTAGGCTGCCAGTATCCTGATCTGTAAGACACTCACGCGCAGGTCAGGCGCTTAGAGAGAGACGCTGTATGGATGGGGATGTCGAGGAAGGGGGGGGGTGGTGTTGGTTAGGCGGCAGGGTTGGATTTCGAGAGGCCTCAGTTGGTTGGTTCAGTGGTAAGCTACAGGGCGACGTCATTGGTGTGTCCCCGCCTAAAGTAAGTAGGGAAGGTTCCACGCGCACGCCACTGGCCAGCTGCAACTGCCATGCCAAGGAGCATTGGTGCAGTGCGTTATTGCCTCTCTGACCTGCTCTTGCCTTGCAGAAGCTGCGATGCCAAGACCCCCTTCCAAGCCCCAACGACCAACGAGACGGCTCAAGTCTCAACCGCCGCCCATTTCATCGTCGTCACCGTTCTTGTCACGCCACCACCAGGCTCTTCTCCTATAAAAGGGGCGGTTGGGTTTTCTTTTTTTTTTTTTTTTTTTTTTTTTGCTGAGACCAGTGCTGAGACCTGTCTCAGGGGAAAATCTATCAAGCTTTGCAGGATGCCACCGTCAGACATGCTCGCGATGACCACATTACCACGCTTACCGACCTTGGCTTTCGTGCCGGTCGTCTTTTTCTTCCTTTTTCCACCCGGAGGAGACCAGCCAATCCGATCCCCTGGCCTCTGCTGTTTCTTTTGACGCCCCCCCCCCCCCCCGCTTCGCAATGAGAGCTGGAGATGGACGAGAACGCAGCAGAAGACGAGTCACCTACCGGACTACTAAGTACACAGTACCTTGGTCTGGTCTCGTGCTACATCCGTCCTCTCGATGACTCGCTTTGTGTGGCCAAGGTCGATAACTTGAGAGATGGCCGTCCAACGCCCTCCCCCCGCCCCCCTTGTCCTGCTCTATCGCTTATGCTAGCTGCTTTTCTCGCAGTCCCGAGAACCCGTACCTGATAGGTCCTCTGACGACTTCCGGGCCGTCATCGTACCAAGCCATCCTACCGGCACTTTGTGCCCGATGGCAAGCTGTCGGAGGGTGATACCCCCCTCTTGTTTCTTCTTCTTTTCTTCCTTCCTTCCTCTTCCTTTCTTCCTCATTTTATTTTTTATCTTCTATTCTATTTTATTTTTAAACTTTTTGTACCACCGAGGCAAGGCCACCAGGAGCAGCGTCATGCGATCGTCAGCTCTCGAAGCAGTGGGAAAAGCTAGCTTTTGGGAGGGCAACTCGAGTCTCAAACCCTCGCTCGAGGATAACGACACGGTGACGAAGTCCTTGCCTCATCAGGATCGCTGAGATCTCCACACAGGTTGTGACCTGGCCAGAACCGAGGAGCCGTCCTAGTCCTGTACTAACAGTACGGCACAGGTTCTGGAACGACGCCTCCTGTGCGCATCCCGCTCTAAGGAGAGAAACAACTTGCCTGCTTGGTCCTCACCGGTCCCCGTGTCATGCTGTAAAAATGTTCTCACCTGCATATATCACTTGCATACCAGACACTCTCCTACCCTACAGTGTACCAAATGGTGGGCCAATTTCCGAGCCAACTCCCCAAGAGATTAGCGGCCATTTGGTCAAGCACACCACAAGCGCGCATCACATCACATACCTCGTGAAGACGACCTGCAGAAAGTATTCCAATCTGGCCTAGAGCTGGGAGGGAGGGAGGGAGGAGTGTTGTTGATGGTTGGATTCCGGGGTGGGGGAAGGGAAAGAAGAGGGGGGGAGGGGGTTGTGTGTGTGTTGGTGGAAGGGGTCCGCCGGATGATCCTTCAACCAGGCCACACAGCCATTGAACGTGCTGTTCCGGGTCCCTTGGTGGTTGCTGTGGGATCCCTCCTCTTGTGTGTATGTGTTGCACCACAGTCGGCCTGTCCTCTGCACCCTTGAGTCGGAACGAAGGCTCCCGGCCTGAACCCCTCGGCCGGCTAGAGCCCGACTGGCCGTGGTGAGGACCCTGTTTCTCGGCCCTGCAGGTAGTCCCCCCCTCTCCCCTCCTCCCCCCCCCAAAAAAAACACAAATCAAGATCGAAAAGCCTCTTCGTCCAGGAAATAAAATACTCAACCAGGACAGATAATACTGATGGTCCATGTTCATGAGGTCCGAGCTGGCAAGCCCAATCTTGTCTGTCTTGTCACCAGGTAGATTTACTACGGCGCAACAGTAGACCACGGCATGCCGCTGTGAGGCGTAACCCAGCGCGCCTAAGGTGGCCCCGCCTGGACGGGTGGGCCTCGTGTTTGCTCGTTAGATTAGGCTCTAGCGGGATATCGGTCGTAATCAGTGCTCGTCCCAAAGATCCCTCGCTCACTCCCTCCCTCTTCCCTGCTACAGCGAGCGTGGGGCCTCTAATTAGCCTAGCCAGGCAAGGGAGCAAGGCTCTTGCCGAGCCGTTCTGGTAGTCTGGCCGTGTGCCCGCGTCCCCGGGCACGGGAACGTGCCACTGTGGTTACGCTGGCGCTGGCAAGTCTGTGCTAGAGATCGGCGAGGGCCCAGGCTAGGGCTGTAAGAGGACTTTCAATGTATTCCCCTGCCAGGGAGGGCGAGGGCGAGGGAGGCATGCCTGCATGCATGCATGTGCATGCCTGCATGCACGGCATGGGAGGAGCTTGAGCTCGGGGTACATGGCAGGACCACCACCGTGTGTTTCTGCTACTTTGTTCCTGCACGCGCTCTGCTCTAGGGATCGCTGTGCCGTCTGCAGGCTGGCGGGCCTATTGTGCGTGCGTGCGTGCGTGCTTGCGTGCGTGCGTGCTTGCAGCTGCACTCGAGCTATCTTGCTGATTGCCCTGTCCGCCCTCCTCTTCCTCTTCTGGGGCCTTCTCATGCTTCTCAGCCCCCCCCCCCCTCTCCCCCCTTGCCGCCATGCTTGCACCCGCAGCTTGCCATTAAACCAAACTGCGCGCCACTAAATGCAACAAACCTCCTCCTCCCAACTTCCTGGCCATCTGTCACATCCGGGAAAGCCTCCTGCGAGCCTCATTCCTCAAATTTTTTCCCCCAACCCCCCCCCTGCGTGCCGTTCAGTCAGTGGCGCGCCGTCTCCCCAACAAACAAGAAGCCCTCCCAAGCTATACATTCATATACATACTTATATACCTTAAAAACTCACAAGTGGTCACTACTTATTAATTCCTGCCTGCTGCATGCTACCTTATAGCACCGCAGCTTTATGTGTTCAGACACATTAACGACTCCCAGGCGTACGCTCCCTCCCAGCACTCAGGCTTGATTGAAACTCGACATTGGTTCTACCGGGGTTATCTACTCAAGTATTTGAACGTGCGATCTCCTCTTGCTTCGCATTGGTGGCCTGCTCGTCCGAGGGGGTTCTCTCAGCAGCTCTATCCTGTAATTACGTTCACATTCGTTTCGGTGCGGCTCGCCCTCCCCCCCTCCTCCGCGGCTACCTGCATTCCTTTGATGCTGCCGTCACACATTGCGCAAGCAGGAAGACGGCAATCTTTTTAGAAGGTCTTCCTAGAGACCGTGCTGCTGCGCCCGCCTATACGTTCACAGTTTCCGGAGCTCGACGACTACCGCGAAGCTGTTGCTCTCCGGGCCTGGCACGGCACACAGCGGCCTCGAAGACACGGGGACCAAGGCTCTTTGTAGTGTGGCGCGAGGGGACACCTGCTCCCTGGCCTGGACCCTTCAGGAGGAGGGAGAGGAGAGATCGCTTGTTGTGTGAACCAACACAGCCTTCGTCGTCAAAAGGCCGCCTCGGGTCGCACCTAGAGCCAGCACGGCTTGTGGTCGGGTCTGCCAAGGACCCAACCCGTCTTCACAATTACGTCTCTACAGGTCATCCTCTCCCCACCCGATCCCCCTGCCGATGAAGCGGCCAATACTCCGCCCTCCCCGTCCTCCACTTCCACCCCGAAGCGGACGCACGCAGAGGCCTTCCCCTCCGTTTTCCCGGAACATAATAGGACCCCGTTGGCCCCCTTAGCCCCGAGCTCAACACCGGCCCAGCTGCACGAGCAGCAGCAGCACCAGCACCAGCACCAGCACCAGCAGCAGCCGCAGCAGCACCAACAACAGCAGCACCAGCAGCAGCACCAGCAGCAGTACCAGCAGCACGAGCAGTACCAGCAGTATCAGCAGCACGAGCAGCCTCAGCAGTACCAGCAGCACGAGCAGCCTCAGCAGCACGAGCAGCACCAACATGAGCAGCACGAGCACCAGCAGTACCAGCAGCAGTTGCCGCAGCCGCAGCCGCCGCCAGTGCCTCCGCATCCTCCGCAGCCGCCCGCCTATCACAGCCATTCGATCCAGGGCTTCCTGATTGCGCGGGCCCCTGGGCATAGCGATGAACGACCGGCGTACACCATCGTGGGTGGGGTGGATGCCACCAAGGCTGCCATGAAGCGGCAGCCCATGCGGTCAAGCATTGCCTGTCTTCGGTGCCGAAAGTCCAAGATCAAGTGTGAGAACGATGGGGGCACGTCACCTTGCGAGACATGTATAAAACAGGGAAAGGACTGCAAATACCCAGAGGCCACACCTGTGATGCCGAAGCGGGCTGAAACCTCGGCCGCAAACAAACCCGAACGTGAATCCGGGTCCGACAGGAAGCGGCTGAAGAAGATTGAAGATGTCACCCGGGCCGAAGACCAGTACGCCCCGCACGCCTATGCCGAAGACGTTCTCTCGGCTCACTATCTGACGTCGAGGCTGTGGTCCGAGGCCTTCGACCTGTACAGGCTTCACTTCTCGACCGAGCTGCCCTTCCTCCACATCCCGACCCTGAAGGAGGTCATGAGCCCCAAGTTCATGATGAAGACAAAGGAGGCCCAACATGAGCTCAATCTCGTGCTGCTGGGCGTCCTGGCGCTGACTGCGCGGTTTCACACCGACCTGTCCAAATATGCGGCCCACACGGCGTACGCCCTGCCCTGGTTCCAGAAGCTGCGGGGCCCTTACAAGAACGAAGCGTCCCTCGCGTCAGAGTTCTTTGCGGAGGCTCTACGGAAGGCCCTTGGTCCCCTCGGCGTAAGCATGGCCACGGCCTCGGTCGAGCGCGTCCAGGCCTTCCTTATGCTGGGCCTCTACGAATGGAGCCAGGTGCAGCCGGATTCAGGCGGCCTCGGTGCGTGGATGTATGTGGGCTGTGCGATCCGGATGTCACATGCCCTAGGACTCGGCTTTGGAGACAGGCCCAGGCCGAGGCAGCCAGCGCCGATCAGACAGGCCAGCTCAGGTCTCTATTCCTGGAACCCACTGAGCATTTCCGAGGTCACGATCGTGAGGGAGGTCCGGCGGAGGACAATGTACAGCTGCCTGATCCTCGATCGCCTCTTGTCCTGCGGAAAGGAGCGTGTCTCGACTGTCCGCACCGACGACCTTCAGATCCAGCTGCCGTGCAACGAGTGGGCCTTTGATCTATCGCAGGAGGTCCGGACGGGGTTCTTGAAGGACACCATCCTTGATGCGTGCCAGCAAAAGGCTGAGAACGAGAGCGTGCTCAGCAAGTTCGTCCGCTTAGTGGACCTCTGGGGCGAGATATCGGACTTCTCGTTTTCCGGTGGCCGACTGTCTGAAAGTCATCCTCCTTGGGACGAACAGGCTACGTTTTACAAGCTGAGAGAGAGGCTGGACATGTTCTATAAAGACCTGCCTCCTAGTTTCCTGCTGTCGCCGTCCAACTTCCACAGACATGAGAATCATCAGTCCGCCAGCGTATTCGTCTCGTTGCACATGCTGGGCGGCATCTGCGGGGTCATGCTGCATCGGTGAGTGATCTCTTGATGTCTTCTCTCGGTCCGACACTATATTCCCCCCCCCCCCTCCCTCCTTCTCCCCCCCAAGAAAGGCACAGCTGGGTGTGCTGACTATGATCCCAGCGAATACGTTCCTTTCCTACCGCTTCGGTGTGATAAACCAGCCGGCCCACAGGATGAACCAACGTTTCCGACGAGCGAATATGAAGTCCCCCCAGGCTTCTGGGAGAAGAGCGCCGAAGCGCTTTTCGAATCTGCCAGGACTATGATTGAAATGGTCGAAATCAGTGGCGAGAAGCTTCCGATGTCAGGTCTGGTCCTCTTCGGGATCTGGATCGCAGCCTTTGTAGGGCAGTATGCATGGCACTTTCCGCACATGGACGTCCGCTGTACTATGCACCCTGCAAGTAATTTTGATGAGGAGGGAGTCCCGATCGAGGCGGACATGACGAAGCTGGGGCCCACTGCCCTCTGCTATCGGACCCTCCAACGGATCTCACACTGGCTCAAGATGGCGTCTACCTACTTGAGTTACTTGTAAGTGTGGAAGACTCTGCATCCCACCTCCTCCCCTTCTTTCTGTTGGTTACAGCATTAACCTGGTGAGCTTGTGCAGCAAGGAAATAGACAGGTTCGTCACCAGTGTCAATCATGACTGGCGGTGCCACAAGAAATCCAGGGCGGTGCCCCCCTTGCCCGTCAACGAGGGGTCGATCCCCGGCGGGGGGCTCGACATGTGGAGACGGCAAAACGACAGGATCATCAACAACGGCATGATCGTCGTCGACGAGGACCTCAGATACTTTCAGGCTATGAGCGGATCCCGACGGACCAGCACCAACAGCGCGCCCGGCAACAGTGGCGGCGGTAGCAAGTCTTTATTCAGGGCAATCAGCCGCTCCCAAGACGGCCATGAGCAGGGGCAGGGAAAATTCGAGGGCCTTGCTGGTGGTTCTCAAGCCTCTTCTGCCCAAACCCCGTCTGCTCCAACCCCGTCTGCCCCAACCCCGTCTGCCCAAGCCCCGTCTGCCCACGCCTCACCTGCTCATGCCTCACCTGCTCATGCCTCACCTGCTCATGCCTCGCCGGCCCATGCCTCGCCTGCTCCGGCCCACGCCTCGCCCACGCAGAGCCAGAGCACCATACCTGACAATGTCGATACCCCAGTGCAGAAATCGCCACGCCCTCGGAAGCTAGATATCATACGGAATCTAGCCGACATCGAATCATTGCGCATAGCAGAATGCCTCGGCGATATAGGGGGCGACATCCAGGGCTTCTCATTTGGAGAAATGCCCGACGCTGAATTGCTTCAGGAGAGGCCGCCTCTCCTGTTGAGTCTGGGATACTTTGTCTAGTGCGATGGTCGGTGTCTCTTTTCTTCTTTCCTCTTATTGATACATATATATTCTTTTTTCTTTTCTTTGCCTGGCACAGCATCCTTATGGGGGTGGGATATAGGGAGGAGTAAGACCGGAGGAATAACGGGCTTGGATGAGGGTGGTGTTTTAAGGGATAAATCTGGGTTCTTCCTTTTTCTTTCTTCCTGTTTTCTTTCTTCCTTTCTTATATTCCCTTTCCATTTTTGGCCTTTGGCATCATATATTCTATAAAAGTACTATGGATGATGAACTGGGATTTTTAGCGGACAAACGAGCAAGCGGAACCTAATACCGGGCATGTGAGTGAGCATCTATCAGCACCTCAACGGCAGAAACGTTACGAAGACTCATCAAGAGCGTTCGACACGGGACTTTTACGACATTGGGGGGTGGGGGTGTGTGTGAGGCCTGGCTGGCCTGGATGAGGGAGGGCAGAGAGAGAGAGAGAGTGAGGGAATGAGTGAGTGGGACGGATTTCACGGCAGGAAAGGCATGTCATGTCATTGATTCAGCCCGGTTTACAGATATGCAACGCGACCAATGAATGTTCTTTTTCCTGCACATCTGTACTCGACGGACTGGTGGCGGCGAGGGTTGTTGCTCATGAGAGACAGCGGCAACAGCGTACCGGTCTCCAAGGTTATTTGCAAATAAAGGACCCCCCCCCCCCCTAGAAGAAAAGAAAAGAAAAGAAAAAAAAGAAACCCCGGGCGAGGATGAAAAGGAGAGGGACACGAAAGGGGGGTGGGGAGAGAGAAGAAAAGAAGGGAAAAGAAGAGTAACAAAAAAGGGCAAGGGTCATATTGCCAGCCAGCTAGTTAGTCTTGATTTATTGTTTGTTTTGTTTTTGATTTCTTCCAAGGAATTTAAAGAAGAAACAAGAGAAGAAGAAAAAAGAAAAAAAGAAAAAGAAATTCAATGCCCAATGCGGCGCTCAGCGGCATAAAGATAGGCTAAAAACTCCCGGCGGGGCTCGAACCCGCAACCCCCAGATTCCGCGCAACAAATCCACGAGTGAATCATTGCAATGCCACAGCAGGTAGAAGTCTGATGCGCTACCATTGCGCCACGGGAGCCGTTGTGGATTTTGATAGTACGCTCGTTGATTCTCGTGTGGATTATATTTGGTTTCTATTTTGGATTCAATTTTTTCCTTTCTTCTTTTTGGGCCTAGCCACAACATTGTTTTTCTTTTTATTGAATACTCACTGCACTTGTGATTAGCTGTTTAACATTGCTCCCTTTTCCCTTTTCCCTTTTTCCTCATTAAAAAAAAAAAATCCTTTTTCCTCCATTTCTAGCAGCTTTCGAATGTTCCAAGTATTCAAAGGTGTTCTCTTTGTCGCTCTTGGGAATAGCATGCAATAGACAAAATATCGACAAGATGGTACTGTACAATGAATGATGAATCACTAGACTGACTATTTTGTGCTTGGGCAATGTCCCACCGAGGCAGTCCAGTTCCATGCTTTCTCTCTCTCTCTCTCTCCTTGCTGGACTCAACAGTGCCTAATTAGGGAGCCAGCCAACTGGATATACTAACACTAAACGCCTCTACTTCTAATGGTCAAGCCAAAGACATGGAAAGATAAATAGAGAAGAAAGAAGAAAAAAACCAAGGCAGCAAGTATGTGTATGTACTTTAAAGTATGTATATGTATATGTACGTCAAGAGCGAGAGTATATATAATAGATGAATCCACCACTCCATCTGAGGAAAAATAAAAATAAAAATGTTATGTACAAGAATAGACTTATGCTTATACCATGAAAAGGACGAGAATGACAACATGGGGGTGAGTAGGAAGGACAAGTGTGAGCCTTTCCTCTTCTTTTGTATGTGTGTGTGTGTGTGTGTGGCCCTTTTTCTTGTTCGTTCCATACCACACCTCCTGTCTTTCACTCCCTTCCCTTCATTGATACAAGCTTCTACCTAACAACAACAACACTCAGCCCATCTAGTAGTAGGAGAATCAGACATGAAGGGGCTTGATCCTCTCTTCAAGATGCCTGGGGGCCCTTAAGACCACCGTAATCTTCCACCCCCCCCCCCCTCTCCCCACCTACCCTTCTTCCCTGGCTTGTTGTGTGGGCAAGAAGACTGCTACTACTACTACAAAGACGACGACGGCGACTTCTCCGCGCTCTAGACGGTGTAGGTCGAGTTGATGGCGCCGAACTTGATGTTGGAGTAGATGACCTTGGAGCTGGGGTTGGAGGACTCGACGCTGGCGGGGACACCAGAGCTGGTGGAGCAGCTGCCGCGGACGGAGCCCGGGACGGTCGAGTCGACGGGGTAGGTGGAGTCGAGCCAGAGCATGTCGGCGTAGTAGTCGTCCCACAGGGACAGGACGAGGACCATGGGGGCGGCCAGGGCCTCGCTGATGCCGGACCAGCCACCCTTCGAGGTGAAGGAGCCCTCGCTCTCAAAGGCCGTGATCTCGGCCTCGCAGTACGCCTCGGTGAGCGAGTTGTAGGCGGTCAGCCCGGACACGGTGCCGTACGAGTTGGGGATCAGCACGCCGTTCTGCACGTAGTAGCGGCGGATCTCGGACAGCGAGCCGCCAGACTCGATGAACTGGGTCACGACGGTGAAAACCTGCGAGGTGTCGACGGTCAGGCCCTCGCCGTAGAAGGTGGTGTCGCCATTGCGGTAGCTGTTGTAGTCACAGCCGTCCGGGTCGCAGGTGCCGTCGTAGCGGTTGTCAGCGCCGCTGTAGGTGCCGCCGCAGGTATCTCCGTCGCAGATCGTCTCGGTGATGCTCTCGCAAGGGTGCGCAGTGTAGGCTGTCGAGTACGAATTGGCCTCCCAGATGTCCTATATCCCGGCGGGCGAGCGAGCTGTCGTCAACAAATCATGGCGGCTCAGGAGGCAGGGAGAAGGGGGGGGGGGTCTCTTCTGCAGAAGTTGTAGTAGAACATTACTCACCATCTCGGGGCAGCAAGATCCGTAGTCGCCAAGACCAGTGTTGGCGTTGTTGGAGGATGAAACCCAACCCTCAACGTTGGCCTGGAAATTTAGATAGTCAGTAGGACGCTCTCCTTGCTAGAGAACGATTGTTTTGGGGGGGGGGGGGTTAAACGAACCTGGCCGCCAATGAACTTCAGGTCACGAGGGCACTGGCTGTCGCAGTAGCCAGTTCCATAAGCAGCACCGGCCTTGTTGCTAGAGTACTCGGAGGTGCCGCCATCCTCAGGCATGGAGACGAAATACAAAGCACCATTCAGACCGCACTAATAAATTTTCTTATCAGCACGGATATATATATATATATATAGCCGCCAGGGCTAGTGGACTCTCTCCCTCTTTCTTATACGATTGAAGAAAAGGGGAGAGAGAGAGAGAAAGAAAGAAAAAAAGGACATGCCGGCAGCTGAGAGACATCCACATCAAAGGAGAACTCCTTGCCCAGGAGGGTGAACATCTCATACTCGGTATCAGACGCCATCAGGTACAGACGCGAGCCGACATTCTCGCCATTGCTATTGTCCGTAACAAAGTCCAGAGTGAGCGCGTCGCCGCTCGAGGAGACACCGTATGTCGACGAGTAGTCAGCGCCGTCGAGGCAGCAGTCCTCAGCGCAGGTCGCGTCGGTGTCGCAGATGGAGGTGTCCCAGGTGTTGCCGGTGTAGCAGTTGGTGGAGCTGTTGACGTCGTGGACCCATCGCCAGTTGGCGTCGATGACTATAGAGCCCGTGGTGGTGGTGCAGCTCCCGGCAGACGTGCAGGTGGACCACTCCAGCGTGGGCTTCGTCTCGGTCGTCAAGGTACAGGCTTCCTGTGCCTTGGCCGCAGCCACGAGGGCGCTGATGGCAGCAAGCTTGCTGTACATCTTGGCCGCTGTCTTGTTGATAAGAATGAGACAGAGGGAGTGAATCAAAGACCAGGGAGAACTGAAAGGGATGAAATGCCGAGACCAGGAGAAGTTGTCGTTGGTGGCGATAGATCAGAAGCCCAGGATCTCTGGTGAGAAGAGGTCAGTGTACTCTCTCTCTCTATATATATATGTATACATCCTCCGGAAAGTGGCGCCCAGGCCTTTGCCTCCCTCTCGACAACCCATATGGCCTGGGAACGTTCCGACGGAGGAACCTCCCGAGCCAACAGCAGAGTATAGATTGACTCTCTCTCTCTACTCGTGGGAAACACGGCCCAGCGAAGCGGACCATTCGAGCCGTGAGGGATGCAGAGCACTTCCACATCTTGCCAGTGACGATCGTTCCCCCCTCCAGGCGCCCGAGTCAGGCCATGCAAGGTTATGAGCACAAGCGGGTGGCGGCCCGTCTAGACTAGACTTCGATTCAGGCAGACGGAGGAGAGGAAATGGTAAAATCGCGAGAGGTTACTCTCTCGAGCGCCCTGCTCCGCCTTGGGAGGACTGGAGAAACATCGGCCGTGGACTACCATGGTCCATGGATCTGACGGTTGTCGGTGGCCAGCATCGTCTTGGATGTGGGTCCTCCAGGGTGAAATGTGGCCATCATAAGACCTGAGCAGTACCGGCTGGCCATCCCGAGGATGCCTAGCATCGCAAGGTGCTCAAGGCGGTGCCCATCTCGAACCACGTTTCAGGTGCATGGGCGGAGGGGAGAGTCGAGCCCAGAACTGCCTAGTTACGATCCTTGGCGTGGTATTAGGAAGGAAGGCCAGCCGATGGCGCTGACGACGTCGTCTTTGATGGGAGCCGCATACTCATCATTCTGCTGCACGCCTCAGTGCCGGAGGGGTGCCGTGAAGAAGGAGCGTGCATCATGTGGCCAGCATGGTTGCACTGGGAGAGCTGACCTGGTTAGCGGTACGAAAAGAAAGTTGCGCTGTCTTGAGATTGACATACCGTCTCGTCATTTGCGATTGGAGGGTTTTCCCAAGGCAAGGCCAGAAACAGCAATGCGGAGGTCTGCTTGCCGAGCGTGACATGATGTCGCGCCTCACGAGACACTTTTAGCCCAAAAGTAAAGATGAAAGACCAGCAAGACAAGCGACGCGCAGGTCCTTCAATGGACCTTTGAGATGCTCCGAGCTGCCATTCTCGGTACAGGCAGGAAGTTGATTCGTCCTGGTGTATGGGAGAGATGGCAGGAAAAACTGAAAGTGTTGTGTAGATTGCGGAGTGGCGGCAAGGTTTGCTGGGGAGGGGGGGGGGGGTCAAGCAAGATGTGGCGCAAACCCGGGCATGCATTCGTCATGTGGCCCATCCTCATGGATCGCCACAACAGATGTGTATTAATTACCAGATTTGGATTTTGATGCTATCGTGTTCGCTGTTTTTCTGTCTGGAGATCTCAAGCGTTGACGAGAATCACCCGCCTTTGAAGCCGTGTTATTTATTATTCATAAGTTTCAAGCCTGCCGCATTCTCAACCCTGGTTCTTGATGGACCCCAGCCGTCTCGGCTGATCCCGTCTGATGCAGCTTATATTAACAGGCTGGGTTGTGTAGTGAGAACCGGGCTCTTGGGGCCCTGAAGTGCCTGAGTGCCAGGTCTACTTCATTTATATAGATTGCGCTCTGGCGCGCCAAGATGTCAAGACCCCAGAGTCGATCGCTGGCTGCATATGTCAACGGTGATCATTCATTTAATCCACGTGGTGTACCGAGATGCGAGTCTCGATCCACTGAAACGCCTCAAGACGTCCATGTTTCGACGCAGACTGCAAGCGTGAGACATATGGGGCATGATCTGCGTAAGGAGGGAGAAATTTGATCCTCTGTAGTTGAGCATATATAGAACATACACCCAGCTGACTTTGGTCGCTGCCTGCTCCTCGAGTGCTATCAGGTCACCTGCGCCGAGAGGGCTCGCGCAGTCGGTGCGATAAATGAGCCAGAAGGTCCTCGTGATGAGGCCAACGGTGCCTGCCCCTTCTCTCGATCATCAAGTTTGGTCTGAGGCCGCTGGCTGTAGAGGCTCTGGGGTCGAACAGGCTTGGACACTGTTAACTACCATGACGCCGTCGTGCAATATCGTGCCAGGGCTCGCCTTTTGCTGGCACCGTAGCCGTGATCGGTTAACCTCAACGAGAGCTTGGCACTGATCGCCGTCGTCAGCCGGATGCATTTTGGACACAACTTCTCTGGGCGGTGGCGCTTATTGGAGCACTTTGGACAGGTCCTTTCACCCCAGAACCCTGACGCAAACATCAAAAGAATCTGTCAGATAAAATTCTGACATGAGCCAGATATGGGCCTCTTCTGGAGGAAGATGGCGTTTGGGCTGGGTTGTACTGGGAACCAAGAGCTCTTTGGCCAGACACGCGAGACTGTCGCCTAGAGAGCTTCTGAGATCCGAACAAAGCAAGCGGACAGCAGACCGTTTAGAAAAGGGCCTCTCCGTTGTTAGACAGCGAGGTCGTAACCCGAGCGATGGTAGCCTGCCAGCCACAATGCAGACTTGAGATCCCGATAAGCAGCTGAACATGGCGCCTGGGGAATGTCACGGCGGAGTGCTCTTTTGGGACGAGACCTGCCCTAGCCCAACGACGCGATGAGGCTTCGTCTCAATTCTCGGTGATGAGCCGATCCGGGACACTTGCCGGAGACATCCGCCGCAGGTTCGTTAGGCGTTGGCAGGTCAAAATGGAGTCGGAGATGGTGATGGTCAACTCGATAAAGCCCAAGCCTCACACTCGGAACCGCCTCGAGAATGCCTATCAGCCTGAACCTAGTTTCTAGGGCCCATCCTGAGCGATGCCACACGGGACCGCTCACCCGACAGCCGGGAAGGCTCATGCAAGCGAGGTCGTCAGCATAAGAATCGGCGGCCCGAGTATGGGCACGATGCAGACGAAGCCCCTGGCAGTTCGGCACCGTCGCAGCAGCTGCAGCTATAGCCGCCACGACGAACCGCCAAGACAAGAAGACTGTGCTGCCTATCAACGGGGTGTGAAGAGGTGTGACGGAAGTGGCTGCCGCCTGCACATGCTGTCGTGCTGCAAGGGGCGAGTGAGGCTGCACGCATCTTGCTTTAGATCTGGGGAGCTATTTCGGATCGACGTCAGCATTTGCGCTTAGGAGAGACACCGATAGGGAATCCAGGCCCGGTAGGCGTGTCCAGAAACCCGACGTCCACGGTAAAGAGGCTGGGACAGGCTTGGGCGTAGCAGTAAGCCATGGTGTTTCCACCTGAACTGCACGCCTCATGCTTTTGAGTGCGGAACTGGAGCGGCATGGGAACCCCCACCTTTCCTCCTAGCCTTTCTTTCTCTCTCCCTCCCATTCCCGTCCAATGTCTTGCATCGCTGCGAGACTGAAAGGGTCTGTATCGACACGGTCACTATTTTAGCCGCGCCCTGGCTTACCCCCACGGGCAACACGTATGCCACGACCTTGACCAAGTACATACCCATGAGATGCAAGCTACAGGACGCTGCAGCTGTTCGCCTCGCAGGCGCACAAAGAGCATGTGTGGGTCGAGAAGTGTTGCCGCCGGAGTAGCAGCCCGTCGCTGCCGACGACGCACGACGACGCGTCAGTCAAAAAAAAACCCCCCAATATTCGCAGGTCAGAAGACAAGAGAATCAAACGTCGTTTCCGTCGGCTGGATCCAATTCAGGCCCTCTGAGAGAGATTCTCACTGCGGTGAGTGTGGATGTTTTCTTCGTTTTTTTCTTCTTTCTTTCTTCTGGGCCCAAAATGCATGAAGGAAATGTTGTCGGATTAAAGGAAGGAGAGGTTTGGACTAGATCCAGAGCTTGTTCTCGGAGGCAGTTTCCCCTTATCTTCTCAGTTGGTTCTAGCATCTGGGGTCATCCCTGAACTGGCACATAGTCCCCTGTCCCTGCCCACTCACTAATTAATTATAGGCTTCAAGTGAGGGCCAGTAAAGCTCCTTCCTCTCGTTCATCAGATCCCTTTCGTACTTGCCTTTATCTTATCTCATTCTTTTTTTGTTCGAGAGAACTCCTTGTAAACTCATAATTCTCACATTTATCTCATGGCGACTCTCCAGTCCTTCAGTATTCATTCAGTCTTCGGGGTATCTTATTCTTGCTAACCAGAAATTAATATGGAGAGCAGCTTCTATGTCTACTTCTATGTCTATTTATATACTTTATTCACATCTCAGAAGAAACCAAGGCGAGCAGAAAAGAAGAGGGGAAAAAAATAGTCCTGAACCATTTAATAGTCATACTCATAGCAGAGGTAACCTCCCTGGATATTCATGACCTCCTCAACCTTGACGTCAGGTATGATATCGTAGGTGCTGAGGACATAGTCAAGAGTGGTGTTCAGGTTCGCGGAAGCCGGCAGGGTGATGTCGTTCTCCTCAAAGTAGGTGTAGTTCCAGGCATTGCCAGACATGTCGAACAGGCGCGAGGATGCGTTGGCCGTCTGCCACTTCCACCACACGCGGTCGAGGTAGTTGTGGTGCATGAAGAACATTGGGTCACCAGCAGAGGCGTAGATGTCCGACATCTAGAATATTCTGGTCAGTTATTTGTGTGTCTTATTTCAATCTCCAATTTGCCTTCTTGATATAATAAAGAAGGGGGGATGGGGTGAGAGAAAGAGAGAGAGAGAGAGAGAGAGAGAGAGAGAGAAAGAGGAAGAGAACTCACAATGCCTCCACTGGCGTTGTGCCCAGCAACGTGTGGGCTCGTGTTAAAGTCCACCATGCAGTTGAAGAAGGAGTAGTAGTCATTGTGAACCCTGCAGGTATCCAGCTTCTCCGTGCCCATGTACTGGATGTACTCGGACGTCCAGCCGCGGTCGAGGCAGTATTCGCTGTCCGTCATCTCGGGTCCGATGTACATGGTGGTGTTGGCAAAGGCACCGTCGATCAGACAGCCATCCGGACCGGTGCCGTTGCCGCCAAAGGACTCGGCAGACCACATCTCGGAGCGGAACAGATCCCCTGCGTTGGCGTCGGCCTCCTCGTCCCACCAGCTCATGGGGCCCGTGTAGTTGCACTCAGTGCGCAGGAGGGTCTCGTGCGCGTGCATGTAGTACCGATGCCAGGGAAGGAATTGTCCCTGTGATGTATTGAGTTATGAATTAGTATGTTGGGTAAGCGAGGAGACTCTTGTCGTGGGTCTAGGGTTGCAGTGGAAGAAGGAGGCCTCCGGACTTACAACATTGTGAATGATATCCTCAACATAGACACCATACAAGGTCGTGTTCTGAAAGGAGCGGTGCAGGGCCTGCAGGTCACTCCAGCGGCTGGTGACGCCGTCGAGGGTTGTCTGGGCCGGGAGGTTGAAGAGGCACTTCTCTGCAGTGAGGAAGGCCTTCTTCTCGGATGGGGTCAGGTTACGCCATTCCTTGCGGACGCGGATGTTGTCCGCCGTGCAGGTGCCGTTGAGGTAGAATGTCGTCTCGGTAGAGTTGGTCTGGGCAGAAAGCTGCCGGGTTGCCTGGGCAGGTCTTGGGACGGAGACTGCCTGGACAGAGCCCGCGGCAAGCAGGAGGTTGGTGATAAAAGAATGCATTGTGGTCAGGATATTAAGTCTTGAATCATGTAATAATGAACGGAGTGGCGGCACAAGTGCTTGAGACAATGAATGAGAGAGAGAGTCCACTTCCTCTGCTTGATGGTTGTGAGGCTATTACACTTAGTACTTACTGAGCCGTCTTGGCAGGAGGATCATCCATCTTATATACATAACACATCCCTTTTCCTTTTGGGGCCAAGATGGCAATGCTCATCTCCTGCCCAGTGCCCGGCGACGTTGACATTGTGACAAAATGTCTCTCATGCATCCTATCAAAGTGTGATCCACGATGCAAAATGGCCTAGGCTCAGCTGCCTGCGGGCCACTTCGGAGCCGTCTTCGGGCCCTGGTATTAGCCAGATGCCCCGATGTGATGGGGTGTAAAAAAATATAAAAATAAAAATAAATACAGAGGGAAAGAAAAAAAAGAACAAGACTCCACTCACTTGGACCAAGTGATATTGGGCAAGTGCGTGGCCACCAAAAGAGAAAGACGCCCACCCTCGGGGGGGGGGGGCGACTGCAAGACCATTTTGACTTTTTTCTTCTTCTAAGTCTCTCGTTTCGCGACGACACGACAAGGCCTTGGTAGGAAGGTCACCGAGTCTCACACACTCCTTCCCAAGGACCCACACATAATCAAGCAGCTCCGCGCAGCGGATATACTTCGGAGCGGCGAGGTCATCAATGCTCACGAAGCCACGCGCGCCAGGGGCTCCAAAGGCCCATATCCGGCACACCCGGACAGGCACCTACGCAAACATACCTTCACTTCCGAGATTTTACAGAGACAAGAGGCGGCGGCTGCATCCTGTAGGCTGTGTAGGGATTCCTTCACGGACCGGAGTAAGAATGAGACCACGCGGGAATAGATAGAGGAGGATTCGGGATTCTATGCATGTAGGCATGATATTCATATAATATGTACAGTACCCTAATTACATAATATTTCTCTGTGACTACCCTAGTGCAATATATCCGGTGGGGAATCTGAGTTTACCTCCAGATTATCGCTACTATGTAGCATTATGTATTACTACGGTAGAAAAAGAATCTGGTCCTTTCCCACGCTGTCGGGGCTGCATCGTTCCAAGATTGGAAATGAAAACAGGTGACCCCACTCCTCCTCTGCCTAAAAGAAGCTCAGAAAGGCAGCGCCTCCGTGCCCGGGGAGGATTATTGAGTTGAGTGAGGTACGAGTGCGTGGCCCTGGATGGGATCTGTAGTGGATGGATCCAGACGGATCTATTCCGAGCATGCCAGTATCTGGGACTTCTGCAGATATAACCAACTACATGGATCTCGCTTGCATTTCGCTTGACATACTCACTGTTTAAACGTTGAGCCGCGTACCATGGTATCCGTTTCGAAACATTATTAAGAAGTGTGTACAAACCAGCTAGCGCCAGAGCCACCCTCACAAGTAGCAGAAGAACAAACTGTTTATATAAACTACATCCGGCCTAGAGAGTCTCCCACATCCCGGTAGCCACTTCATAGGAAGGCTGGCTGGTCCGATAGGCGATTCCGTCCTCCTTCCTAAAACTCGTCCTGCCTAAATATCCACCCAAGGGCCCACCAAAAAGTGCGAAGCACCGGGTGAACGAATCCACTACTTGAAATCATCTAGCTTGGGTCCACTCGATCAGATAATGAGCGCTTACTCTTTACTTTTTTTTTCTCCTCTGATTCTTCTTCTTCTTCTTCTTCTTCTTCTTTTCTTTTTTTTCAGCGGCATCGTTAAGACCCGCCCCCACTGCGCCGAAACCCACCCGAGGTACACGTCATTCTCTCTGAACTTTTCAAGTCTCTACAGACGGAATATACCAGAGGCATTCACGAGAAAAGGACAGATGCGTATATCCCTGCTTTCACCGGATGTCTTACTATGCTGAAATTGATTCATAGCCGACGCTAAATTCGGAGACGTTGAGGCTTGTGGTGATGCCGTGGTCCGGGTGTGGATGCCTTTCAGATGCATATGGTAATTACCTCTCTTATTATCATGAAATGATTTCAGGCACCTCGCTGATGTGGCGGGGGGTGCTTGATAAGGCTCCGATCGCGGAATGTGAATTGTATTCCCGTGAAGCGAAGAGAATTATCCAAACGTGGATGCCCGGATTTTCCTACTAGGTGAATGTTGTCGGTGATATTATTGTTTGCCATTAGTGACTATTATGGCATCAATATCTTTTACCAAGAGACCAAGCAGCCGTATGTACAACTTCGCTTCGGGGTTTACTTGTGGAGCTGCAGATAGGAACTTTTTTTTCTTTTGTAGAAAAAAAAGAGAAAGAAAGAAAATAGATACGTACGACCCGGCCTCGAACGTGGCCATGACGGGAAGCTGCTCGGCAAGATTCCATTCCCGTCATAGTCAACTATTCATTGCTGTAACACAGCTACATCTTGTTTTCCGGGCAGTCCCAGCCTGTCGTCTCTATTTCTTCCCTAAAAAGTTCTCATCCCATCATGTTCCTTGTACGCCCGGTGGTATTTACCCATTGAAATGGACTATGATTCTGATCTCATCATGCCCTCCTTTCATACTATTGCGTGCGACCGCCTATGATGATAGTGATAAATTGACTTGGCCTTTTCTTTTATATTCCCTTTTAGAGAACAATCTTTCAACACAAGATAGCTATGTTCATGTTGCCCAGGATTGAGGCTTGATTTCATGCGTCGAAAAAGGCCATCACATGCAACAAGGTCACCGGAGAGTCGGACATTCACTATACTCAACTGTCATGAATGCTTGCTGACTATCACCAAGGACCCGCTTTGAAACTATCTCCTCAAAGACATAGCAAACAACTATACGTGGTTATTGCCCGTTACGTTGAACCAATGGCAAATATTCAGAGTTGTGCTAATGGCAAGGCATCCTCTACGTCTCGCTCGGAACAAGGACTAATCATTATACACCGCTTACGTTCTGGCCACACCTATGGCGTTTTAGAGCATGCTTCCTACTATCATCAGTCAACGGGATGCGTCCTGAACTCCTAAAAGCAAGTCTGACGGGCATAAGCGCTATCTCACAGATGCCCTCTCTGCGAACAGCTGCAGGCGGGACATGGGCAGTAGTCGACAAGAGTGTCTACAACATAGACAATGAACAGGTGCTGGTTTATGATGGTTACGGTATTTATATTGAGTTACTCCATTGTAGCCCTGTGGATCATTCATGCAGGACCTACGATCGTGCTCAGAATGGATTCCTAACGTCGTTGTCTCTTTGCTCCGTTGAGTGAAGGACCGTTCCGCAGCAAGGATCGAAACTCGACTCGAACTTCTGGGGGGGGGGTTTTTTTTTTAAAAAAAAGGGAGAGAAGTGACGTAACAACTCATGTATGCATCTACCATTTTCATTACCTGCCTGTCTCAACTACTCATATAAATACGAGCAATGCACTTCGCATCATCACCTGTAGCTCAGAACCTTGCTGCAAGACATGGAGGCTGTTGTACTCGATAGCCATTCCTCATTTTGCATAATTACAAGTATTCCATGGGCGCTGCCGGTTATTCAAGCTCACCTCGTACGTCTAGTGATGATAGCGATGACAGCCATCCATATTTCCGAGAATTGCAAAGATGAGATTCACAGTCCCAAATCCCTCCTATACTTCCTTTCATAGTCTTTGCCATCCATCCGACCCCTGTAGGTATTATCTCGCACCCAAAATAGGCAACTCAAAGCCAGCGGAGCCGCAGGCGGAAAAGCGGAGACATTGCCGATCCGACAACCCAATCTCAACGTCTTCTTTTCTCTGACCGCATAAGCAATTATCGACTAACGCTGCGTGCCTCTCACCCCTTCGCGACATTGGGTAGTACTCGCGCAGGTTGCAGCCCCTGTGGAATCTCGAAAATAGTTTTTGGAGCCTAAAGAGAGAGAGAGAGTGAGTGAAAGAATGAGGTATCAGGAGCTGCCGGTCTTTGTCCTGGGTTGTTTAGCCCCCCTCCTTATCTCGAGATGCTGTGCCTCGGCAGATGTCTCCAAGAGCCCTCAGTTTCAGACATTGCCTCCCTTACGAGAGCAGAATCAAATCGTCAATTCCTGGACAGAGGAGCGAAAACTCCTCATTCCGGGAATTCTGAGCAAGTATAACGTCGACGCATGGCTTGTTCGTCACCCCTCGTTCCCTCCCGGTGCTTTAGAACTCTCCAGCTGCTACCGTAATCTGCGCAGTTGTTATTGTTTCTTTTCTTCTTCTTCTTCCTTATATTTTAGCCTTCTTGTGATGTAGCTAACAACAATGTTCACCCACAGTTAAGCCAGCGTGAGTATGGCGAGGACACTGTCTTCTGGGCTCTCAAAACCTTCACACAGTTCTCAGCCCGTCGCCGCACCACGCAGCTCTTCCTGGCCAACGCCACCGGAGGCAAGCCCTCGGCATACTCGTGGATCGACAACACGCCCCTCGTGTGGTCCGAGCTGCGGTCCATCCTCGAGGAGCAGCAGCCCCGCAGCATCGCGCTGAACACGCATTCCGAGATCGCCTTCTCGGGCGGTCTGCACGCCGGCGAGAGGGACGCCATCAGCGCTGCTCTTGGTGAGCAGTGGGGCGACAGGTTCGTCCTGGAGCCCATGATTGCCGTCGAGCTGGTCGCCACCATGGTCGACGGGCGTCTGGACTGGTACCGCAGGATGATGGAGACGGCCTGGGCGATCATCGAGGAAGCTTTCAGCAGCAGGGTCATCCGGCCCGGGGTGACTACTGCGCAGGATGTCGAGTGGTGGATGAGGGAGAAGATCCAGGCGCTCAACTACACGACGTGGTTCCAGCCGAGCGTGTCCATCATGACAGAGAATGATTGCAGCATGTGTTCCTCGTCGTCAAAGGAGGAGGGGGAGGAGGGGGAGCCTGGGGCCCCGGCGCACTTGATTCGTTTCGGTGATATCATCCATTGCGACTTTGGTGTTACGGCCCTGGGGCTGAACACGGATACCCAGCACCTGGGATACGTGTTGCCACCCGGAGATACCGAGGCTGATATACCTGCGAGCATGCTGGAGGGGCTGAGGAAGGCCAACAGGTTGCAGGACATGACCCGCGAGCACATGAATATCGGTCTGAGCGGCAACGACATCCTCCGAAACATTCGTGCCCAGATGGAAGAAGAGGGCATCGAGGGTAAGATCTACTGCCATGCAACAGGCGAGTTTGGTCACAGTGCGGGGACACTGATTGGTGAGTCCAAGCCCCAAACCCCCTCCATCCAGAAAAATCTGTGATCAAATTAATTCTCTTTTTTAGGAATGACAAATCTCCAAGACGAGGTTCCTTTCCTGGGGGATTTGCCCCTGCTCAAGAATACATACTATAGCATCGAGCTGTATGCTGAGCATTTCGTGCCAGAGAAGAACATGACCATTAAATTCCCGCAGGAGGAAGATGTGTATTGGAGCGAGGAGACGCAATCCTGGGAGTGGGTGTATGGTCGGCAGTCGAACTATCTCTTTGTCCGCTCTGTTAGCGATCATCTTCTGGTTCACGATCAGCCTGTGTTGGAACTTTAGTAGTACAGGCGGGATCAGTGGAAATGATCAGTGATTAGAAAGTAGTATGGCAATCTAATTATATCAGCTGTTCTTGTCTCAGCCAAACTAGGGGAAGATATATGTTCTTGCATTCGAGACAGGTTTTGTTTTTTTTTCTATACAAAAAAAGATACAAGAAAAGAAAGAGGAAATCCTCCATGCCTGAGTATAATGAATTTATCGGGTTCCAATACAATAGAATTAATTTCACCCCTGAAACAAATGTACAGAAAAGAACGCTGTGCATGTTCAAGCTTCGTTCATACAAATTACATATTTCAGGCCGGAACTGCGAACCCCTTAATAGCATCCAAAGTGCAATCCAAGACGAGAAGTTCAAATGGCAGTGTCATGATATTCTTCCGGGATTATCATGATCCATTTTCTGGCTACAGCTTCTGCTCACGCAGAAGCTGGCGCAGAAGCTGGCACTGTTGATATTTCATTTCCCTCTCCAACACCCCCCCCCCCCTTCTCTCTCCCCAAAACCTATCACGAAACCGCAAGCGTCGCATTCAACCTCAGATCCCTACTCGATGCCCCAACACCGACAACAAAATTCCCACTCGGGACAATCCAGTTCTGACTAGCGACGTCCCAGTAGCTCAGGTCCTTCCTGCGCAGGTTGAAGGTAGCCGTACCCTTGGCCCCGGCAGCGAGCGAGAGCTTGTCGAACCCGCGGAGCTGCCTTGGGGGCGAGGCTGGGGCGCTGGCGGGCAGGCTGATGTACAGCTGAGCGGCCTCGGCACCGGCGACGGAGCCGTTGTTGGTGATGGTTGCTGTGACCGTGGCGACGGTTTCGAAGAGGTCTGTTCGGCCGCCTGGGGCTGTGGCGCCTGTTGCAGGACCCGAGGCGGCGGTGGAGGTTACAGAAATGTCTGCGTAGGTGAAGCTCGTGTATGCTTTTATTTCGAGTAGTTTCGTTTACCTTGTTAGCAGTTTGTTTGTCAACCAATAGCGACTTGTAAAGACAAAGACTTACACAGTCCAAAGCCGTATTCATATCGTGGGCTGATGTTACTCTCATCAAAATGCCGATAGTCGATGTACAGTCCCTCCGAAAAGTCATCATCCTCACCAGTCACGATGCTCGAGGGATAATCAGAGGCAGTCTTGGCGATGGTAAAGGGAAGCTTCCCAGACGGGGTCGTGTCGCCGTACAGAATGTCCACCAGGGCGTTGCCGCTCTCCTGGGAGCCCAGCCCTGCCCAGACCACAGCTTTCACGCCAGGCAGGGCCAGGATGGTCTCCAGGATGACAGGGCCGACGCTCTGGACCACGACGATGGTGTTATTGTTGGCCGCCGCCACAGCCTGGACGAGCTGGTTGCCGCTGTGCCAAGGGTCGAGATTGTTCCTGTCACCAACGTTGCCCTCGACCGTGATGTATTCCTCTCCGGAGTCCGAGGTGATGACGACAATGGCCACGTCGGCGCCAGACACTGTGCTCGACACACTACCTGTATCGTCGGTGCTGCTGAGGGTCAAAGTCGTCCCGTCTGCGGAGGTCCTGTTCTTGAGGGCATCATAAGGGGCAGTCAAATAGGGATACTGGGATGTTCCGCTGCCCCAGCCCATACCTAGTGTTCCGGTATCACAGCCTCGATCCGTGCAGGCATTGGCGCCCGAGGGATTCACAATGGCAGCAGAGCCGACGAGGGCAATCGCCTTGGGCGACTGCAGAGGAAGGACAGAGTCTGCATTCTGCAGCAGGACGATGCCGTCCCTGGCGATGGCGCGAACGTTGTCGGCATGGGTCGACTGCACGCTGGCCTGCAGGTTGATAGAAGGATACGTGCCCGCGTCCTGACCGACAAGATACCATGCGGCCAGAATCCTGGTGACCATGTCATCCACGCGGCTCTCCGGTACCTGGCCGCTCTGCACGGCGCTCAGGAGCTGTGGGCCCCAGAGGATCGTGCCGCCGCTGTAATCGCTCCCGGGCATGGTCATGTCCAGACCATTCACGGCCGAGGCGACAGTCGTGTGCTGGGCGTCCCAGTCGCTCACGACGTAGCCCAGAAACCCCAGCTCGTCCTTGAGCAGCGCGTTCAGGGTGCCGTCGTTTTCACAGGCCCACGTCTCGTTGATCTTGTTATAGGAGCACATGACGCTGGCGACGCCGGCGTGCACCGCGTCGGCAAAGGGCCACAGATACAGCTCGTGCATGGCCCGGTCGCCCAGGTTGCCCGACAGGGTCTCGCGGTTCTTTTCCTGCTCGTTGAGGATGTAGTGCTTTGCTGTCGCCTGCACGCCGCTGCCCTGCATCCCCGTGATGGTCTGCTCCATGGCGATGCCCGTCAGGTAGGGGTCTGGTCCGAATCCTTCCCAGATCCGTCCCCCCTGTGCATTCTTGCCCAGTGGGCCGGCCACGGGCCCCAGGAGGACGTGCACGCCGCAGCCTTTTGCCTCGGTGCCTAGGTATTGGCCCCTCTGGAGGAGCAGGTCGACGTCCCATGTGGCGGCTGCCTGGATCCCAGGGGTGAAGGCGGTGGTACTCGTTGCATATCGGACACCAAGCGGCGAGTCCTGGAGACAGAGTTCTGGGTAGCCGATGGAGGAGATGGCAGCCGTGTTTCCTACACAAGGGCCGTCGTTCCAGCCTATGCCCGTCACTATGTTGATCTTGTCCTGGAGGGACAGGGCGGCGAGTGACGCATTGGCTTTGGTGTATGCGGCCGACCAGTCAAATGTTTGGGCGCTGATAGGAATGGTCAAGAATGACAGAGACCCCAAGGCCAAGGTGAATCCCAGGAGGGGCATGGTGGGCAAAGTGGTGGCCGTATATCTTAATGATCACTGCATATAATAGCCAGTGGTGTTAGTCAAGCAAGTTTTTAAGAATCAAGCCTCGGAGCCAGCAGCACAAGAAGGCATCATCATTCCTTATATTACATACATTCACCAGCGTCATAGTTCATAGGACGCCACCCACCCACAGCCAAGATAATCTACTTCACTCTATGTGAGCTGCATGAATGGAAATATTAAGTGATTCACCCGGAAGACGAATCCTGGTTTTCACCTGGGCATCCTGGCACACACAACACGCTCTCTCAAATGGATCGTCGCCCGGTGTCAGATCGGGATTAATCTCTTTTTTCCTCTTCTGCCTCACCAAACTTCCGGTCACGCTCGCCGTTCCAGCAGCTGCGGTGGTAAGTTGGGTCGGTACTGATGGCCCCATTTGGACTAGGCGAGGATGTTGAGCGACCGCACCAAGGTGTTTTTCTTCTTTTCTGTTTCTTGGCTTCCATGCTGCAGCCCGGTTGTTCACTCAACTTGTGGGAGGTGGACCAGTGCGATGGCGGCCCGCACAGCCACTTGGAGATTTTAGCCAATATTGTTTACAGGACGAGGCAGCAGGGTCGAGGCAAATCATTGACACGAGCATGATTTGTGTGTTATCATTAGGCGGAGGAAGTGGCTTCGATGGGTGATCGACGCTGCATAAACTCGTATCGGTGATCGATTGCATATGGAAAACTAGACTATTAGTTGAGAATAGGATTCTTTGTCCTACGCGAGAAGCCCGATGACATTACACAGCATCTTGTGGCGACCTCGGGGAGAAGAGAAGCTGTGATCTAATACTCGGTCGATAATTGGACAAGCATGCTGGCTTTCGGCGTGGCAGTTTGAAAGTCCGTCCTTCCCACATAAGTAAGTATTCATGCAGCGTCCACCCACACCCATACTGTCTTGATCTCTTGCAAATGATTTGATTGTGTCTATCTGAGGTTCTTGAGGTCCTCGGAAGTTGAGGGACTGTTTCCGTGGCCATACATCCAACGAAAAAGAAGACTGATGACTCACGTTGTTTGGTTTCTTGATTCTTTTGTCAAAGACACGATTACGATGCAATTACGTCTGGATTGTATAAATTGACCATGGGATAACGAGATGAGAAACAAGATATCATCAGAGCTATTACCTCAATATCATTCTTGGCAATTGTATGACACTATCAAAATGGAATAGATGCAGTGACTAATAATTCCTTTATCAATGAATTCTT
This sequence comes from Cryphonectria radicalis, assembly GCA_014849355.1. Taxonomy (NCBI): domain Eukaryota; kingdom Fungi; phylum Ascomycota; class Sordariomycetes; order Diaporthales; family Cryphonectriaceae; genus Cryphonectria; species Cryphonectria radicalis. The sequence continues at coordinate 278,618 of JACWQW010000015.1, read as the reverse complement.
AGGTGAGGAGGTGATTAGCATGGCGGTGTCTAAAGACTCACGATCCTGCAAAAAAGAAGGAAAAAAAAGAAGACGATTTCTCAATAAAGGTTAATGTCCCTTGGCAATCTCCTCAAGCTTGACTCACCTCACCCATAATTGTCTACTCGCAAACGCGCACTATAGTGCACCGCGCCCTTCGAGGTTGTGTTCCAGAGCAGGAATTATTTACTTATCTCGACAAACGGTGGGGCAGCGGCCCCTCCTCCCCCCCTCCTCGCCGCCGGGATACGCTGCAGTAGGTGGTGCCGCCCCTCATCAAGTCACCGCTATTGTAAATTGTGACTCTCCCGATCCCGAGCCGTTTGCGACGGCATCGGCGATTGTGAAGACTCATTTCAACCGGGCTCAGGTTATTTATTTTATTTTTATACTTGTTATCCCGCAATGGAAATGGGCCAGACGAGAGCTTGAGCTTTCAGTCTTTGCATCTTGTTCCAAAAAAATCAATTGCATTTGAAAGAAAGTAATCGAGCCAATTGGGACGGTGAAACGATCCTGTATTACTTACTGTATCGATCGACCACGTGGAAGCCGTACAAGATGGGGTCGTGTAATGGTAAACTATTATCACGTCCGAGTGCCGGGTCGCTCAAACACAACGAAAGCACGCAGTCCACGGTCGTCGGCGATGGGCGTCAGCAATCAGACCCGAACGATATCAGCAAGTCAGGCCCAGACGAGAAGCTGCCCTTGGCCTTTGGCAAGAGTCTGCGGAAGTTATTCCTCCTGGATGACGACTACCACAATCTCAACCATGGTAAATCCGTTCATCCATCCATAAACATCATTTCTCCTCCCCTTCTCCTCTTCCTCTCCTACAGCCATTGGTCTTTTCTTTTTTCTCTCCCGGCTGACAAACCCAACCCCCCCCTCCCCCCATTCTCAAGCCTCCTTCGGCACTCATCCCCTCGCCATCCAACAGCGCCGCCAGCACTACTTGACCCTCTACGAGCGCACGCCAGACCCTTTTATCCGCTACACCTACCCTGAACTCCTCGACGAGAACCGCAGGGCCGTCGCCAAGCTCCTCAACGCCCCCTCGGTCGACGAGGTGGTCTTCGTCCCCAACGCCACCGTCGGGGTCAACACCGTCCTGCGCGCCCTGGCCGAGTTCTGGACCGACGACGGGCGGGACGAGGTCGTCTACTTCAGCACCATCTACGGCGGTTGCGGCAAGACGGTCGACTACGTCTCCGACTCGACCAAGGGCCTCGTCCACGGCCGCGCCGTCGAGCTGACCTACCCTGTCTCGGACGCCGAGGTCGTCACCCGCTTCCGCGCCGCGCTCGAGGCCTCCCGGGCCGCAGGCCGCCGGCCCCGCGTTGCCGTCTTCGACATCGTCTCCTCGCTCCCGGGCGTGTGTGTCCCCTATGCGGCCCTGGTGTCCATCTGCCGCGAGGAGGGCATCCTCAGCCTCGTCGACGGCGCGCAGGGGGTCGGCCTGGTCCCGCTCGACCTGTCCGCCCTCGACCCGGACTTCTTGGTTAGTAACTGCCACAAGTGGCTGTTCGTCCCGCGCGGCTGTGCCGTCTTCTACGTGGCCCAGAGGAACCAGCACCTCATCCGGTCCACGCTGCCGACCTCGCACGGCTATGTCCCGCGGGACCCGGCGGCGGCGGCCGCGCGGTTGAACCCTCTGCCGCCCAGCACCAAGAGTGCGTTTGTGGCCATGTTTGAGTTCGTGGGCACGGTGGACAGCTCGCCGTATCTGTGTGTCAAGGATGCGATTGAGTGGAGGGAGACGTGGCTGGGCGGGGAGGAGAGGATCAGGGCGTACCTGTGGAAGCTGGCCTCGGAAGGAGGGGAGCAGGTCGCGACCTGTCTGGGGACGAGGGTGATGAGGAATGAGGAGGGGACCTTGACCAAGTGTGCCATGGTGAATGTGGCTCTGCCTGTGGTCGTGGAGCCCGAGCGCGAGGGCCAGGGCCAGGCAGGGTCCGCCACGGCTGCTGCGGCAGCAGAGGAGGGCTGCTCCCGGGAGAAGGAGGCTGATGTGGAGGAGGCTGCCCCCTCTGGGAACGCCCTGAGCAAGGAGGGGGAGAAGACCACGGCTGCGTCGGCCAGAGAGGGCGGCGAGACGGTGATCCCGCACAAGGACGCCAAGAGGATCTGGGCATGGATGACCAAGGTCCTTGTCGATGAGTACAAGACCTTCATCCCGATCTACTTCCATGCCGGTCGCTTCTGGGCTCGTCTGAGTGCGCAGGTCTACCTCGACATGGATGACTTCGAATGGGCCGGTGAGACTCTAAAGGAACTGTGTGGTCGGGTAGCTAAGAAGGAGTATGACGGATGACCAGACCAGAAGACCGAAGGGGCCCATATAGAGGAGTCTTGTATTTTTTTTCCCTCTTAAAACGCTCTTGACATTTTGTACGCCATAATTCTTGAACAAATGCCCAGCGCTCATGCACATACATCCTCATTGAATGCTGCCCTGCAGTCACCGAGCGGGGAGAGAACACTGGCTGCTAGACACATTGCAAAGAGTCACCAGCCGCTGATGCATGCCCCCCTACATGTACAATATCTTGGGCCATGTGTTTTGCCTCGAGGAGCAATCTCCCTCCTCTCTTTTCATCTTCTAACCTCAACCCATATATTCCTTTTTACCACTTGGCATCCTTGCTGTCCATGAAGGGCTTGAGGATGCCGACAATCTTCTCCAGGCCCGCCAGCCAGGGGTCCATCTGGCCCTGGAACTTCTCGGATGGTGTGTCCTTGCCGACCTCCTTGTAGAAATCATCACGCTTGGGGCAGAAGCCCATGGCGGCGGAGAAGACTTTCTTGACGATGAAGCCGTGGTGGGGCTTCAGGGTCTCGCCGTAGGCGTTGGTGAAGGAGACGGAGAGCTCCTCGCTGGAGTTCTTGTTGTTGGCGCTCAGGGCCTGGTACATGAAGTCGAGGCCACTGTGTTGGGGGAAGGAAAAAAAAAAACGATACGTCAGGACCAAGTATTCGCCGCGAGGGGGTATTTGGATGTCAGGGAGAAGGAGGAGGAGGAGCAGGAGCAGGAGCATACCGTGTCAGCCAGAGCAGGCCCTCGGTGGCAGTGTGCTTCTTGCTCTTGAGCTCGTTCTTGACGAGGTCCTGCAGGGTGGCAGACTCGGCGGGAGCCTCCTTGAAGCGGGTGTCGATTTTCTATTGGTGACGGGCGTAAAGATAAGACAATCAGTTAGTCCGTCGACTCTTGACTTTATTTATCTCGGGGCTGTTGGGGGAGGGGATTCCACATACCGTAGCATTGCCGCTGATGTCGCTCTTGACGGGGGCAAAGGCTGAGGCCTTCAGGTAGTCTGTAGCGGTTTGGATTCAGCCTCTCTCTCTCTCTCTCTCTCTATTTTCCCGACTGGACTCGAGGTCGAGCATACCAAAGATAACGACCAGTGACTCGGTGGCCTCGATGAACTCCTTGGTGGAGATGTTGTTATTGGCGTCAATTGGCACATCGGCGAAGGACTTCTTGAACGCTGGGTTCTCAAAGTACGGGACGGAGGTATCGGCCATGGTGATCGACTTTGGGGGGGGGGGAGGGGTGTGCGATTGGGAAGACGGTCAAAGCACACAAAGATCAAGTTTGTTGTCTGTGAAAGAGAGAGCAGAGGAGACAAGCTGGAGCTGGAGCTGGAGCTGGAACTGGAGTTGAAGGAAGAGCAACCGAGACGACGAAGGACGAGGCGGTCAAGAAAGAGGGAGAGGGAGAGCGAGAGAGAGAGGAGAGAAAGAGACAACGAGGGTTGGTTCAATAAACAGCACACGTCGCGCGATCCGGGCATGGGACAGGCATGAATGGCAATTGACAGCTCACTGCGCGTTGCATGCCTGCGAAGCTCTGGACCCCTTTCCGTCCCTTGGCCCAGGGAACCACCCCCCCCTCCCCCTCCCCCCTGCCCGCCCCTGCGTCCTGCTGCCGACTGCCCCTCCATCGTTTGGCCTGCACCAGCAGATCAGATGTGGGGTTGTCTCCACGATCCAGGCTTCACCGTAATGTTGATGAGGGGTCGAGCTGCTCTAACACGAAGTGGTCATGTATGCACCATATTATGTTAGTGAACACACAGACGGTGTAGGTATACTATGGCATACTATAGTGCACTGCTTCAGTTCCCTCGTCGCCTCTCCATTTGGTGGTCCAAGAAAATCTATGATCATCTGTCATGTGCGACGATTGCGAAGAGACTCTTGCTATGAAATCACGATGTTCAAAGAGAGGGGGGAAGATCTAATACATTTTATTTTATTTTTTTAATATGACGAGCGCCAAGCGCGTTTTCTCTATAGTGGGTGGTTGGTAGCACATTGGGGATTTCGCAGGTGCAGCAGCTTTTCCGTCACAAGGTTGGCTCGCTACTACTGTCTCACATAGTGCTATATATGGTACGATACTACTACCTAGTACTTGATTTTTAGCGATTGTTCAGCGCCTTTGGTCCCTGCTAGAGCTCAGCCAGGGGTCATTAGGCCATGCTTGACGTCATATCTTGGCACCTCGGTCCGTTGTACAGGGGGCATAGCAGCAGAAACATACTGTACAGGTTAGACAGCTACTGTAGCAGCAGGACGTTACACTCACGATGGGCGCTGCCAGCACCAAAAAAAAAAAAAAAAAAGCCAAGAAGCATGGGCTCCATCCCGCTGTGTCGAGTCTGGGTCTGGGGGAGGGGGAAGAAGGGGGAGAAGGGGGAAGAGGGGGGGGGGGGTTGGTACTTTCAATCTGACCGGCTGATGTGAAGGTCCTTCCCATCCTAGAGCCGGTATCGCTATGTACCTTCCCTGAAACTTCGTCCTTCCTTCTCAAATTATACGACCTTGGTTGAACATGCTCGTGGTTCTCTGTTCTGTCATCGTTCTTTCAACAGACAAAGCAACCCACCACCTACCTCAGCTACAGGAGCCGCGCCAGCCTGCAGCAAGTTGAAGCTGAACATCCAGCACCTGGTCTTGAGCAGCCTGCCTACTGTTCCCCGTCTTTTTGAAAATCCTCAACGACGGATCGGCACTGCGCGCGCATCATGTCTCATTCTCACGAGGACGGCGACGGTGACAGCACCAAGGACAAGTCCAGGAATCCCTTTCACGAGCTGAAGGAGAAGCTCGAGGGCGCCCACCTCCACGACCTCAAGGTCAACCTGATCCACAAAAAGTTGGCCGTCCCGTAACCCCTCTGTCGACGACATGGACTAGAAGAAGAAGAAGAAGAAGAAGAAGAAGCTAACAGACGCCTGCCTAGACATCAGATCGGCAAGTTTGCCAACCTGGTAAGGACATTGCTCCTTTTTTTCCACCCTGACGTGTGTCTGACAGCTGCCAGTTTAATCCCCAACATCGTCACGATGAGGAGCACGAGAAGGCTACGGATGAGAAGCGCCACAAAATCCGGGAGTCTCATCGGTTCGAGTCCTACTTCCCAGAACATGACGGCAACCTGGTCAAGTGGTATGTCGATGGCCGCGACTACTTCTGGGCCGTGTCGGAGGCTCTCGACAAGGCCAAGGAGGTCATCTACATCGAGGACTGGTGGCTGTCCCCAGAACTGTTCCTGCGCAGGCCACCCTACTACAACCAGGAGTGGAGGCTCGACCAGGTGCTCAAGCGCCGGGCAGAGGCCGGTGTCAAGATTCACGTGATCGTCTATCGTGAGGTAGAGGCTGCCATCACCTGCAATTCTGCCCATACCAAACATGCCCTCCAGGCCCTCTGCCCTGAGGGATCCCCCGGCTACGGCAACATCAGGATCATGCGGCACCCGGACCACAACGTCTTGGAGAACGCAGCCGACATGACTTTCTACTGGGCCCATCACGAGAAGTTCATTGTCATCGACTACGAGCTGGCCTTCATCGGCGGCCTGGACCTGTGCTTCGGGCGCTGGGACAACCACCAGCACCAGCTGTCTGACCTGCACCCCGAGGGCATCCAGAACGAGATCTGGCCGGGCCAGGATTTCAACAACAACCGCGTCATGGACTTCCAGAATGTGAACGACTGGAAGCAGAACGAGCTGAGCAAGGCAGACTACGGGCGCATGCCCTGGCACGACGTGGCCATGGGCGTGATCGGCCCGTGCGTGTACGACATCGCTGAGCACTTCGTCCTGCGGTGGAATTTCGTGAAGCGCGACAAGTACAAGCGTGACGATCGGTTCGACTGGCTGGAGCTCCGCGGGCGCCAGGAGGAGAGCGAGGACCTGGTCGGCGTGCAGAGGCCCAAGCACCCCGTGGGTGATTATGTCGTGCACCCGTTCACCCGTCTCGAGACCAAGAACCTCGCCAACCGCGGCACCGTCCACGCCCAGGTCGTCCGTTCCAGCGCCGACTGGTCCAGCGGTGTCCTCACGGACCACTCTATCCAGAACGCCTACTCTGACATCATCCGCAAGGCGGAGCATTTTGTCTACATCGAGAACCAGTTCTTCATCACCGCGACGGGCGACAAGCAGGCGCCGATCGTGAACACCATAGGCCGGGCCATCGTTGACGCAGTTGTGCGCGCGGGCAAGGAGGGCCGCAAGTTCCGCGTCATCATCATGATCCCCGCCATCCCTGGGTTCGCAGGCGACCTGCGGCTGCCTGCTGCGACGGGCACAAGAGCCATTATGGACTACCAGTACAAGTCCATCTGCCGAGGCGAACACTCCATCTTTGAGCAGGTGCGCAAGGAGGGTGTCGACCCCACGAAGCACATTTTCATCTTCAACCTGCGCAGCTATGACCGGCTCAACAAGACCACCGCGATCAGGAAGCAGGAGGAGCAGTCCGGGCTCAAGTACCAGGACGTGCAGCGTGCCGAGGCTGAGGAGATCATGGGCAGCGGCATCTACGGATCAACAGACATCGAGGGCGGAAAGGACAAGCACATGGGACAAAAGGGCCATTTTGGCATGTTCAGGTCCAAGGGGGAGAGGCACGCCAAGGAGATGGCGGACAACCTCAAGGATGAGCGCAAATCCGGATCCGCCGAGAAGGAGACGGACATCAAGCGCCGCTTCGAGGCTGCGATGCAGGAGGGGCAGAGCGAGTCCAAGTCGAGCGCGAGCGTGTCGGCTTGTGCCATGGCAGGCACTGGCAAGGTCGAGGACGAGGTGTGGGAGGGTGACCCCGAGGATGAGATTAACAACTGGATCCAGGAGGAGCTGTACATCCACGCCAAGCTGCTCATCGTCGACGACCGGATCGTGGTGTGCGGCTCGTCGAATCTCAACGACCGCAGCCAGCTGGGCTACCACGATAGCGAGCTGAGCATTGTCATGGAGGATACGCGCCGCATCCCCAGCATCATGGATGGCCAGCCCTTCGAGGCGGGATACCACGCTGCGACGCTGCGGAGGTATCTCTGGCGTGAGCACCTGGGCCTGCTGCCCCCACAGCCTCTGGACGCGAGCAACGATGTCAACGCCCAGCCACCCCACGAGGACGCCATGAATGATATCTGGGACCAGGGCGAGGGGGCTTCGTCCTACAAGTTTGTGGAGGATCCGATGAGTGACGAGTTGTGGGATACATGGACGGAACAGGCGACAACGAACACGGTCGTGTTCAGGCAGCTGTTTCATGCTGATCCTGATGATCATGGTGAGTTCCCCCCCCCCCCCCCCTTCTCTTTCTCCCCCCTCTCCCCCCAAGCCGGCCCGAATCCCTCCCCCATTGTTTTTGGATAAGAGCGAACCTGCTGATACGTTATGATACACTTAGTCAAAACATTTGATGACTATAATACCTTCCTTCCGCCCAAGGGAGTCAAGGCTGGTCACATCTTCGACCGCATGATGGACCCGCAAGATGTCCGTGCCAAGCTGGACAAGGTCAAGGGACACCTAGTCTGGATGTCGCTGGACTTCCTGAAGGACGCCAATATGGCAGAGACGGGGCTGCAGGTCAACTCGGTCACGGAGAGTGTCTATACCTAAGAAGGGAGACACTTCAAAGGCCTTGGGCGCACAGGGCCGCCCGAAACGAAATTTCCCAGATGAATTTTTTTCGCCTTGTCCGTACGTAATTACTTAATGATTATTCTTTTCATGACTGACCATTTTTCTGTGGTGCTTGACGTCTTTGAGAGGAGGGGCGCGATGCTTGGTATGGAGGAGATGCGTTACGTGTATGTCTCGGCAAAACTGGCTACCATACAGACAGTCCACAGAAAGTGCACCGCCATCATAGTCAGTATCCCCATCCACGCGAGCCGTGTTCTTATCTGACAGGTGATTTTGTGTGAGCAGTCTCTACAGCCTCGGCTCAAGGAGGTAATACTTGTCATAGCGATGGTGACATCTTGACGGTCACAAGATGAGTTCAACGTTCTACCTGGTGCATTCTAGACACAGAATCAAGGACAACAGATCTTGCAGGCTGCCGAGCGATCCGATCATGTACCTGCTGTGAAATGTTCTCGCATCCAGTCCTGATCTTTTCGTCACGAATCCGTTCCTCAAATGTGACCGTTATGGTATCCCCCCTCTCGGCGAAACACTCCTTTTCGGCCCAGAGCACCGGCAGTCACCATGGGACATGCACCATGGGCCCCTTTTGAAGCGAGAATCCCTTGGTCATGACAGGTCTGGCAATTTATATAAGTCTTGCAGGGGAGAGCAGATGTGTTTCTCTCCATCATCAGGATTCTGCTACAATATATATATCACGAAGGAGCTCCCTAGGCCCAGCTTATTTTCATCCATTCCTGGAAACTTCCGGTTCCCATACGATCTTTTGCTATCTGGGACCAATACCTCAACCCAGAACCATGAAGACGATCGTCATTTGCCTGGTGGCTGCGGCCATGAGTGTCCTCGCCTCGCCTCAGGTCAAAGAACCAATCACCATCGTCCCGCCGGATCCTCACCATCCTCTACAGGTGGAGGAGCGTGGTAAGCCGGACCCCCAAACTCCTCTTTGTCTTTTTTTATTTTTATTTTTTTTTTATTTTTTTTTAGGCATATTGCTCATGGATTCGTGCAGCAGGAGGTAGAGACACGATCGGTATCACCGAACAGGAGTTGACCAACCTTGTGCACTACGCTCAGTACGCCGGAGTGGCGTACTGTGATCCCGTAGCGGGCAGACGTGTCTACTGCAAGGGCGACATCTGCCCGGCTGGGAACTACAGCAACGCGACTATCCACTCGGTCTTTCAGTGAGTAATCAGCAGCAGCAGCAGGAGTAGTAGTCCCATCCCCGTGACAAGAAAAAAAAGATATGATCATCACAAAGCTGTACGGACGCTAATGCCCTCCTCCTCCTCCTCCTCCTCCCCCTCCCCCACAGCGGCGTCGAGACCGACATCCTCGGGTTCATGGCCATCGACTCCACAGCCCGCGAGATCACCATCTCCGTCCGCGGCTCGACCTCCCTCGTCAACTGGCTCGCCGACGTCATCTGGGCCCGCGAGCCCACCGACATGTGCGACGGCTGCTGGGCCCACCTGGGCTTCCTCTTCGCCTACAGCGAGGTGGTCGACGCCGTCGACGCCTCGGTCGCCGCGGCCACGCGCCTCTTCCCGAGCTACAAGCTGGCCGTGACGGGACACTCGCTCGGGGCCAGCGTCGCCATGCTGCTGGGCATGCACCTCCGCGACGCCGGGTATGCGCTGGACCTGTACACGTATGGCTCGCCGCGGGTGGGCAACAGGGCGCTGGCGGAGCATGTCACGCGGCAGCCCGGAAGGGAGTTCCGCCTAACGCACGACGCTGATGTGATTACGCGCCTGCCGCCTCTCAACCGAGAATTTCGGCATACGTCGCCTGAGTACTGGCTGAGCCCCGGCCCCAGCTGGCGGACGAGGTATGAGGCGGACGAGGTGGAGGTGTGTCGGGGGTATGCGAATGTGGACTGTGCTGCAGGGGCGCCTTGGTGGGTGATTGATATCAACAGTCATTTGTTTTATCTTGTGGACATTGCCAGCTGTGGGGAGGACGAGGCGCGGCTGACGCTTGGTGGTGGTGGTGGTTTGGGGAAGGAGGAGGAGGAGGAGGAGGACGCGATGGCTGGGCCCCATCCTTTGAACGGGACGACGGCGACGAATTCTAGTGTTGGGGGGATGGGCGCGTCTACGGTGGATACGGTGGCTATGTATGCCAAGTTGGATCAGGAGTATGCTCGTGCACTGTCGGAAGGGGATGAGGAGACAGATGATATTGTGTTTTGAGAGGTATTTTAGCGAGGAAGGGGTTCTCGAAGGCAAGGACATGATGCTTTTGTGTTGTTGAGACTATCATTCTCTTGATTTCTTTGTTCCTTTCTTTTCTTTCTTCTTCCCCTGGAAAAGGGAGGAAGGGCTATGGAATGGATGTTTCTTGAGGAGAATCAATTTGCAAATGTGAATCTATTTACTGCGTCTGCTGAGGAATTCATTCTTCTCTGGGCAGTCAGCTCAGAATTTGACAGCCGACAAGTTCAAATCATGTTGCTCATGGGAGATCAAACGCAGCGTGTCAATACTGCGGTCATTTTTTGGAATTCTCGGAAAAAGAACCAATTACATACTGAATGTAACAAGAACGGCCATAGGAATTTCTTGAATAACTTGACCTCCACCAACAAGGTGATTAATCATTCAGAAACGTGACGAGCCAAACAACTCATCCAAACAAAACCCAAGTCTGAGAAGATGACTGGCTCGGACTTAAAACCCCAAGATCTCACTCTCGAGTACTATAGAATTTGCGTCGTCGGGCACGCGGAACCACCGAGCCCGGCCAGCTTCGAATATAAACGGACTTTAGGAGTTTATATACGTTCAACCGAATTTATATTGAAATGTATACAGTGAACATTTACTATAAAAGGAGAAGAATCTCTTGTCGTTAAAAATGCTTCACTCGCAGGAAGTAGTAGTCAAAAACAGCACCCACTCTCCAAAGAACCCCCCCCCCCCCAAATACCACAAACAAAATACCATATTCAGAGAAAACAATCACACAATGTCCGCCAACACGACCCTCCCCTCAACCTACCGCGCCCTCCAATTCCACTCCCCCAGCGAGCCCGCCACCATCATCACAAAACCCTCCCCAACCCTCCCCCCACCTCTCGGCACCGCCATCCTCAAGCCCCTCCAGGCAGGCGTCGTCTCCTACACCAACGAGGTCCTCCAGAACGGCAACCCCCGCGGCTACAACTACCCTCTACCCTTCGTCCCAGGCGTCTCCTGCATCGGCCGCCTCGTGGGCACCCCCGCGGACGCGCCCGCCCTCAAGCCGGGCCAGCTCGTCTTCGTGGACGCCGTGATCCGCGCCCGCGACCAGGAGGCTGGCGGGGCCGAGTTTCTCCTGGGGTACCATGCTCGGCGCGGGCTGAGCTATCGCATCATGGAGGAGGCGTGGCGGGACGGCACGTGGGCCGAGGTGCTGCGTGTGCCTGTGGAGAACGTGCATGTCCTGGACGAGGAGAGGCTGCTGGGGGGGCTGGGCTATAAGCTCGAGGACCTGGCGCCCATGTCGTCGCTGGCTGTGTCGTATGGGGGCCTGGATGCCGTCGGGCTGCGGCCTGGCGAGACGGTGGTCGTGGCGCCCGCGACGGGTGGGTTTGGAGGGGGTGCTGTGCACGTCGCTCTCGCCCTGGGCGCGAGGGTTATTGCGATGGGGCGCAATGAGGCTGTGCTTGCGGGCCTCGAGGCTTTGGGCGGGGGGCGCGTGGCTGCCGTGCCCATAGCGAAGAGCGTCGAGGAGAACCTGGCTGGCATCCAGGCCGCCGCCGCCAAGCTGGGCAGTAAGGCCGTCGATGTGTTCTTCGAGATCAGCCCGCCGGGCGTGGTCGACGGGCCCAACCAGACGGTGCCCTACATCACGGCGGCGATCAAGAGCCTACGGAAGAAGGGAAGGGCTGTGTTCATGGGGGGGATTCAGCAGGAAGTGAGCCTGCCTCTCTGGGATATTGCGCATGGGTCCAAGACTCTGCAGGGCTGGTGGATGTTTACGCCTGCACAGTTGAAGGAGTTCATCCACCTGGTGGAGACTGGAACTCTCCGAGTCGGTGCGGAGAGGGGGTTTAAGTGTTCTGGTGTGTTTCCGCTTGAGAAGTGGGAAGAGGCGTTGGAGGTGGCTGCGAGGGAGTCTGCCCTTGGGACCTTCACGGTGTTGGAGCCGAACCGTGAATAGTTAATCTTCATATTGTGGTTAGTTGGTACACTCAAATTTGTCCTCAATGAGGTTACAACCCGGAGTGGCGGCGATGGTTAGCAAGGCAATGAATGGGCTAAGAAGGGATCCTCAACAATCCCATATTCCCGTCTCTAGCTGGTACAATTGTACAATTAACTGGAAAAGCTCGTCAAAAGTACTGTAAGAAGTATGTATGTGCCTCAGTTCCGTCGTGACTGGTCGTATACGTATATGCTGCTCGTATTGACCAACCCCACCTACACAATATGTAACCGGACCGGTGGCTGCGTGCGTTTCGCCCCGAGAACATGCTCATAACACATCCCCTCGTCATGAGTCGTGATTGCATCATTATAAATAATCTGCAGTGACACCGACCTTTCGTTTTGTCCAAAGAGATAGCTTGGATTCGAGCGATATCCGTAGTGTCTCGATGCATCGACCGACCTTCCTAACCGTTGATGATGTGGGCGATTGCGTGATCCCCTCCCGCAATAGCAACATAGGCGGGTGGGTTTAGTTCTGCTGCTGATGAGTCGAACAGCCACCCACACGCAAGACTAATGAGTGACAAGCACCGACATCCGTCCTATCTCCATCTTTGAGGGAGGTCTCGAAAAAAGAAGCTGCACACTCCCTAGGGCGACATGTAGCAGAATTCTAGCTGGACTCGACAAGAGATATGTGTGTGTGTGTGTGGAGATGTAGGATTCATTTGCTGGCCTACCAAAACAGCTTTTCTTGTCGAACATCGGGAATAAGATATCCTTGAGACGCTATTTAGCAAGCACAATGACCAGACGTGTCGCAGGGAAGGGCGTTTATTAGAAATCCCACATCCCAGCCACTGAGGACAGAGCAATTGCACGCAATCGCTCTCCAAGATGGTGGTGATCACGCCTCTCCACCAATGCGAGCATGCCCTACCCCGCAGCGCACCGGATGATTGGGTTATCTTGCGTGTGGTCAAAGAGCGGGAGGCGAAGTCGCAATAATATAAAGGTGAGGCAAAGAACCTCCTTTTTTGAACGAGGGAGCGAGGTTTTGAAGGTCGAGCAGAGTTGTTCTGACAAAAACTCGATCTAAAAGCACAGTCATCGCCGCTCCTCTGGTAACTACTGAAGAAAATTACCACAAGTCTTGTGCTGGAAAAGGTTTATTGGATAAAGAGAAAAGAATCAATTACCATGGCTCCTTCTGCCATCCAGACCCTCACCACCCAGACCGAGGCCCCCGTCCTCAGGCTGCACTCGACACAGGCTGGAACAGCAGACTATAAGCAGCTGCAGCCCCATGGTTTCGACAAGGAGGCCGAGGAAGGAAAGAAAGAGGGTGTCGAGGGTGCCAAGGTGAGCATTATGTTGTAAAAGCAATAGGGACCTATTTTAGCCGCGACGAGCATGAGAGTAAGAACAGCTTGGACTGACCGGCTCTAATCAAACTTAGTATGCCAACTACTTGCCAACTTGGAACCCCGAACAGAGAGATCCCCCCCTGACACCATTCGAGCACGTGGAGCATGGAAAGGACGCAGACACGTCCTTCAAGGATCTCCTGGCCCCTGGATCACAGGTGGTCGACCTCACCCCCACCATCGGCTCCGAGGTCCGCGGCGTGCAGCTGAGCAAGCTCTCGGACGCGGGCAAGGACCAGCTGGCCAGGTACGTGGCAGAGCGCAAGGTCGTAGCCTTCCGTGCGCAGGACTTTGCGGACCTCCCCATCAAGGATGCGCTGGAGTGGGGTGGGTATTTCGGACGGCACCACATCCACCCAACATCAGGCTCGCCTGCGGGCCACCCGGAGATTCACCTTGTGCACCGGTCTGCCGGCGACACCTCGGCACAGGACTTCTTCACGACCAGGACAAGTTCCGTCGCCTGGCACTCGGACGTGTCGTACGAGGCCCAGCCACCGGGGACCACATTTCTGTACGTCCTGAACAAGCCTGAGACGGGCGGCGACACCCTGTTCGTCGATGCTGTGGAGGCATACAACAGGCTCAGCCCGCTGTTCCAGGAGAGGTTGCACGGCCTGAAGGCGGTGCACAGCGGCATCGAACAGGTGAATGCTGCCAAGGCGAGGGGCAGCATCGTTAGGCGGGACCCTGTTTATAACACCCACCCGATTGTGCGAACCCATCCAGCCACGGGCCAGAAGGCCATCTATGTGAACCCACAATGTAAGTTTTCTCCTCTCCCTGCCCGATGCGTTGGCTTGGTCCGAAGGTGACTAACCTGGGGTACAGTCACCCGTGAGATTGTGGGCATGAAGAAGGAGGAAAGCGATGTCCTCTTGAAGTTCTTGTATGACCACCTGGCGTATGGGGCCGACTTCCAAGCCCGCGTCAAGTGGGAGGAGGGCACTGTTGTCGTCTGGGACAACCGTGTGACACAGCACTCGGCGCTGGTGGATTGGAAGGATGGCCAGAGGAGGCACCTTGCGAGGATCACACCTCAGGCGGAACGTCCTTTTGAGACGCCCTTCAAGGCTTGATGCAGTTTCAGTAGGGGAATGGAGTTATCTGTTTAGACTCAGGCTCTTTGTCGTAGAACCTCTTGACAGAAAGACAGTATGGGAGTCTCGAGCGCCTTCTGCATAGATTGTTCCAGATAATTTGATCTCGTGAAAAAAAAAAAAAAGGTGAACATGATCAAAATGACGGTATCGACAGCCAGCTCGGGACAGGGCCCTTTTTGGGTTTCTGACTTGGCTGGCCGTCGTTGTTCTTGTCAGCGTCTGGCGTCGAATTTTGTCTCCGCCTCGGCATTTTCCGATCATTACGACGCTCTCTCATACGCCGCTCAAACATCGTCTCAACTGGGCTGTCTGAGTCCTCGTCTCCATCCATCGTGATGGGATCAGCCGTCAGCTTTCGCTTGGAGGCTGAAGGTGAATGGCCGCGCTCGTTTGGCCTAAAACGTGCGGCCACGGAATGTTTTCCAAGGTCATCATCGTCATGATCGGTGGTGTCGGCAGCTTCTATTCGGACAGACTTCCTACGGCCTGGACGGACCGACCTTGACTGTGATGTGGTATTGGCATGACGAGTACTCTTCTCCTCGAGAGGCGACGATTGCCTCCTCGAGATGGTGTCCTGGCGATTCAAGGCTGCAGCTCGCGTTCCTGTCATTACAGAGAGCATTCTGGTCAGTGGTACCGGCTGTTTCCTCGGGCTTTCCATGAGCTCTTGTAAATTCGTTCCAGCCCAGGGACGTTCGTCCACATCATCATCATCATCATCATCATCATCTACATCTTGAACTCGTAAAGATGCCCTCTTGGTGCCCGCTGCCTGTGTTCTCTGCAGTTTCAGCACGGCTTGTTGTCTCTTCACGGCATCCGTCATCGGCCCTGTCACGGGCCTTGATAGGGACCGGATAGCATCCGCATTGTGGTCTCTGGCCCGTTCCTTGAGGCGCTGGTACTCGGCCTCATGGAGGTGAGCGGTGAATTTGTGTGCTATGGCGACGAACTCATCCTCAACCATGCGCCACATGTCGTCGTGTTTGAGACCTGGGATCATGAGACTGTTTGGGAGTTAGTAGGCAGGGGATGAAAAATGTTTCGCTCTCTCCTTCCAAACTTGATGGTTCTCACCTTTCCTGTATCTGTTTCGGTGGGCGCGGTGCAGACACAGACTGTCCTCGGTCCTCATCTGAGCCGTCTTCCGTGCCTTTAGTCTTGGTCTGTTTTTTGGAACGCTCTGGCCGGGAAGAGGATCCAGTTAAGCGATCTCTAGCTGCAGGAGGAGTTGCAGGTCGTGGCGGCGTAGCTTCACCCGAGGTGGTAATGGTCTTCTTTGCGGTTGAGCCATTCATGTCTCTTTTCCACGGCAGCTTTCTGCCCATGCTGGAGGCTGTGTCGTGTGATTTGTCTCCGGTCTTTGGTAGACGATGATGAGTGGTCGTACCAAGCAATCAAGCGATGTTTTTGAGGGTTGACTTGGCCCGAGGACGTCGAGATGGTGCAAAGCCCTGGCGTGGATGGCAAAACGCAATGAGGTTACTTTACCGACTGAGAAATACTTAAGCACTCACTTGGCGTTGGTACTTCTGGGATCTCGTGCCAGTGGATGAGAAGGAAGGAACCCCCTCGAGAAGTTGCGATGAGACAGACATTCGGGGTAAGGCAAGAACGAGGTTGAGGTAGGAACAATGAAGCAGGGAAGTGAGGTTGACGCTTGGAGGGACAGGGTAGATGCTTAGGTAATCAACCCGTGTCCGCCGATCACGTTCGACCACGGCTGACTGACTTCCAAAGGACCAAGGTTAAACATCATCATCATCCTCATCCTCATAAGCCAACCCTCGACCACCGCATCTTGCTCATCGGAGAGGTGCATTCATTTTAATTCTTTCTCGACGTTTTAACAAAGATTGTTTGAGTATCAAGTACGGCTCTCAACCTCGAAGAACTCAACTGAAGCGATCGTGAGGATTCACCACGATCATAGCTGACGTCTGGATATTTACACCTATACAAGAGTGAGTGAGCGATGAAGCCATTATTGACTTGATCATTAATATGGCTGAACGAACGACAGTAAAGCGGCATCCAAAGGTCTCCTTCACAGCCTTGACCACTGCATTGGTTGAAGGTTGAGCAGTGGAGTACACTATTGTCCTCCAGGTAAATCAAGCTGATTTACTTCATGGAAGCGAAGTACTCATACGAGCAGGACAATCAGTCACCTTTTCAACACACATCACTGGGCGAATAGAAGACAGTCGATACTGAGCGTGGGGATATAGACCACAATGCAGCACGAATGAAGTATATATATCACGTTTTATACTTGCAGGGCCCAGGAGCATACCTGTGCAGGCTGGAAAGGCAAAGTACGAGGGGGAAAAACATTATATATTCCCAGTCGCTAACATATTATATTCAGACATGCCTGCCTCCCCTGGACAGCGAGGCCTTTGGGCTGACCATTATTCCCAATGAACAGTTACAGAGCCCAACCAGGCTCTCTCTCTCTCTCTCTCTCTCAGCTGCTCAACTTCCATACCACGACACCCGCAGCCGGAATATCGCCTGCCTCGCCGATAATCAGCTCAGCAGTAGAGTCCACAGCAGGGGCAGCCACAGCTTCCGTCCCATAATTAAACGCCCAGAGGAGGTCTCCCCTCCGCAGCAACCTCAGCGAGCTGCCCAGATCCCCATCCTTACTCGCCGTCTTGCCAGTCAGATCACGCAGCCCCGCCGCGGCAGCCACATCGCCCAGGTACGAGACGAGAAAGTCCGCAGGCGGGTTAAAGGCCAGATAGTGCCACTGCTTCCCCTCGTCTTGGTCCACCGAAGCACACGCCGCTGGCTTCCCCAGCCGGTGTTTCGAGCCCGACGTGACGGTCGCGTTGCTGCTCGCGTTGCCGCGGCTGCAGCTCACCCATTCCTCCCAGTACGTGATGGCATAGCTCATCCCGGCGTACGACACGCTGCTGTTGGCGTAGCTGGGCGGCGTCTCGATGCGCGTCACCCGCATGGGCAGGTGGTCGCGCAGTGCGCCGGCCGCGGGCTGGATCCCTGGGGCGTAGGAGAAATTGGCCGTGAGCGCTGCGGAGCGCGGGCCAAAGACCACAGGGCCGGCGGTGTAGGAGGAGAGGGAGGCGTCGAGGGCGGCCGGGATGGTGGGGATGCTGGGCACGACGAGCATCTTGTACGCGGACAGGTCCTGGTCTGGGCCGATCACGTCGACGGAGAGGCCCAGGCGACGTAGCGCGGAGAAGAATGTGTAGACAAGGTCGAGGTTGCTGAGCACGGTGTCTGTGTAGGTGGCAGAGGTGACGTCCCAGCTGCCACTGTACGGCTCGATGGCCCACGTCCAGACGGAGGAATAGTCGAAGACGAGGGCGACGTCGGCCTGTGGCTCATAAGCCACCCCCTCGGAGGCTGACGACGCGTTTGACCGGCCCAGCTCCTCGCGCAGGACGGGCAGGTCGTTGAAGGCGACGTCTTGCGCCTCAAAGAACCCCTCGTCGTTGCTACCATCCGAGATGTGCAGGCCCGACAAGGTCTGCTCCTGTGCATAGGGAACCTGGCGCCAGCGGAAGTAGCTCACCACGTCACCGCTCGCCGCATACGTCTCGAGCGTCCAGAGGCGCACCATGCCCTCCAACGGCGACACGCGGTACGTGTTCCAGTTGAGCATGCCGGGCTGCATCTCCATGACGCCGAACGGCCCCGCCGTCTCCCCATATGCAGCACCCGCCACGCCGCGGTACAGGGCATGCTGCAGCGCCTGGAGGTCCGGCAGCCCCGTGCGGAGGGTGTCGGCCAGCTGGTCGTCTGTGAGCCAGGTGAAGTCGCTCGGCCCGGCGAGGGGATAGTTGTCGAAGAACGCAATGTCGATGCCGACCTCGCGCGCAAACTTGTAGTGGTCAAAGTCGAAAAAGACGACCATGAAGTTGGTGGTGACGGCCTGGGTGGGCGCATGCTCGCGCAGGATGGCAGCCTGCTCCTGCGCAAACTCGACAACCATGTCGGAGCTGAAGGTGTACCAGTCCAGCGTGTAGAGGTCGTTGGTCGTGTACACCTCGTGGAAAGGGGGCAGGACGTCGTCGAAGCTGGCGTACTGGTTGGACCAAAACACACGGCCCTGCGCGGCGTTCATGGCCTCGATGGTGCCGTACTTGTTCTGCAGCCAGGTGCGGAAGCGGGTGATGGCGTCCTGGTCGTAGCTCCGCACCGTGCTGTGGCAGCCGAACTCGTTGTCGAGCTGCCATGCCACGACGTTGGGGTTGCTGCCGTAGCGCTCGGCCAGCACGCGCGTGATCCTCTGGCTCTGCTCGCGGTAGGCAAAGGACGAGAAGCTGTAGTACCGCCGGGACCCAAAGACGTAGGTCGAGTTGGTCACGTCGACAAAGGCAATGTCGTACTTCTTTGTGAGCCAGTCGGGCGGGCTTGCGGTGGGCGTGCCGAGGATGGCCTTGAGCCCGTACCGGCCAAACAGCTCAAGCGTGTCGTCCAGCACCGAGAAGTTGTAGACGCCTTCCTCGGGCTCGAGAACCGCCCAGTCGAACTCGTTGATCCGCACATACGAGACGTTCAGATCTCGCATGGCGGCCACATCTGATTCCCACAGGAACTCGGGCCATTGCGAGGGATAGTAGTCGACACCCAGGTGAAGCCCGCTGGGAAGGCGGTCCAGAGAGGGTGCGAGGCTTACGTTTGACGCGCGGTTCACCCTCTCAAACTGGTGGGAGGAAGACACTTTCGAGGAGGCGCTGGCCGACTTGGCCAGAGCTACCACAGTGAACAGCAAGGGCCAGAGCATTTTGAGCAGCAGCAGCAGGTGATGCTTCTACTTGGGGGCTATAATCGCAACCAAGGACGGGGGTAGAGGGGTGCAGTAGTAGCCAATTGCCCTTCCCCAGGAAGGAGGAGGGGCTCCTTGGGCTCTCATATCCTTTGCAGGCGCCAAGCCATCTCGTTTTCATCGGCAGCATCGTAGATCATCCGGTGCTCTTTGCCCCGAATATGACCGCATTCTGCGGTCTAGTCCACGTGAGTAGTTTTTTTTTTTCTTATAGCCGACAGATGGGCCCCCCATGGGGAACCATTTGGCCTCGACTCCATCTCGGGATGTTGCGCCGTCCAGTGAGAAGCAGACGATGTACCTCATTTTCCCATGGCCATGTCGGTTAAGTAGTCTCGGTCCGATGTGTGGTCTGGTCGGTTATGTGCTCATGTTCCCCGCAATGGGGTCCACTCGTAGGATGTTTGTTTAAGAGAATCGAGAGATACCGATCGCCTACTGCACACTGGCGGGCTGGGTCTTGTATTTATCCAAGTTTTTGGTCCTGGAATTTGCCGAGGCATCCACAACAAGATGAGAGATATATAGTACAAGTTCCCACTTGATCATATTTACAGAAGTGCTAGCAAGGTTTTACACCTATACATGATGATCTTGAGCTCGATAATTGACTTCTATTATTATTCATGTTTCATGAAGAGAAAAAAATGAGAAGAAAAGGACCATGAGAGAGACAATGACCTCCACTATTTATCAGTTTATAGGTGGTATTCGTAAAGTTCAGTTACAAGTCGCATGGGTAATTGTGCCACATATTGCAAACTCTTAGTATTAGTTGAATGAGGTTTTTTTATTTATTTATCAACGATCATGGACAGCAGCGGCTCGGGACGTCAACACCTCAGTGAGCAGGGGACTTCCTTGGCTGACTGTGTCAGTCTAAGCGTCATTGCTTCAATGGTAATATTCTTATGCTGAAAGAGAAAACAAGAGATAATTCCCAAATCTCAATACCTTTTATTAGGAGTGGGATTATGAAGAAGAAGAAGAAGAAAAAAAGGAGAAAACCCTCACTCCACTTGTAATTATTTCATAATTTAGCCATTAGGATGGGTAGCGATGCCAGCACCAAGCCACAGGCACAAGTAACCCTCAAAGACTTCCTCGCCTCCCTGGCGACCATCCGCGGCGACCTGTCCAACATCACCGCGCCCCCCTTCGTCCTGGACACCAAGTCCGTCGTCGAGCTCCCAGGCTTCTGGGCAGAACGGCCGTTCTTGTTCGTCGCGCCGGCCTCGTCTCCCGACCCTGCCCAGCGGGCCCTGTTGGTCCTGCGCTGGTTCCTGGTCTCGCTCAGAAACCAGCAGTACGGCGGGCGATCCGAGGGGGAAGGGGTGAAAAAACCGCTGAATGCGTTTCTGGGGGAATGTTTCCTGGCGAGGTGGGCAGACAACGATGACGGTGAGGGCGGTGGAGAGACGCTGCTTGTGTCGGAACAAGTATCGCACCATCCGCCTGTGACGGCCTGTCGTATCTGGAACGAGAAGCATGGCGTCTACGCTGAGGGCTTCACCCGGCAGGAGATCACATTGAGCCTGGGAACTGTGGCGATCAAGCAGATGGGCCACGCACTGCTGACGCTCAAGAACCACGGTGATGAAACATATCTCATCCCGCTGCCGGATGTCAAGGTGAAAGGGATTCTCTCGGGACTCTCTGGGACGTATCCTGAACTGGAGGGAACGTATACCATCCCCAGCACATCCGGATACTACTCGACCATCGCGTTCAGTGGCAAGAAGTCTATGCTGAGTGGCGGCGGTCAGAAAAATGAGTTCACCGCCAAGCTCTACGGGCCGGGCAAATCCGACAATAAGAACGACGAGGAGGAGCCACTTTACACCCTCGTGGGCAAATGGACCGACTCTTTTACGATATACAAAGGCGCAGAGACATCACAAGATGCGGCGTCTGAAACTTTGGTCATCAAAGACCTGCCTACAGTGCCACTGGCGCTCCTGGAGGAGGACCTCGACGCTCAGGATCCGTGGGAAACACGCCGTGCCTGGAAGGGAGTTCGACAGGCCCTGGAGAATGGCGATATGTCGGGAACGGCCAAAGCCAAATCAGCTGTCGAGCAGGGGCAACGAGATATGCGCAAGGACGAGGAGCGGGCGGGCAGGACGTGGAAGCCTCTCTTCTTCTTCAAGCAGGAACAAGGGGACGAGGTGGCGGCGGGGCTGTACAAAAGCATATCCAAGGACCTGAATCCCGATGATACAGTTGGGATCTGGAAATTTGACCAAGAGCTGTGGGCGCAGGGTGTGAGGAGGCCCTTTCATGGTTCCTTGACGCCCGACAACCAGAACGGCAGAGGAGGTGGAGGGGTAAATATCCGAAACAGACATCTTGTCGTTGGAGGCTACACGAGATCGTTGGGAGATGCTGCTGCTGGTTCTGTAGCATCTCCAGCGTCATTTGAGACGGCACATGAGTACCTTGCACCGAACAGCGCGGTCAATGGCGCCAAGCAGCCGACAAGTCCAGCTGTGACACCGGCACAAACTGCGACGCCCGCCAGACAGAGCATCGATCCAGCCAGCAGGAAGCCATCGGCGTCATCGAGCGTGCCAGATCCATCCTCTTCCTCTGCTGGGTGTCGTAGGAAACGGGATCGAGTCAAAGAGTCTATTCGCAAAGTGCGATCTTCACTGTCTTTGGGGTTTTCGAAACGCAATACTAGTTTCGCTCGTTCTGATGTTGGCTCTCAGGCTGAGAGTGGGCCTCAGAAAGTGTAGAGGTGCCTTTTCTAATGCCATTCGAGGCTATTTAAAATCATTCATCAGGCCATCAGGAACGTAATACTGGTGCAAGCGCTTCCTATGCTTATGGCTGTTCTTGGAAACTTGGTAGACGCTGGGAAAGCAGCCTAGGATACAGTAAACTGCTTTCGAATAGGTGACTGACTTCTTGAGAGACTGAGAAGAATTGACAGAACAAGTCACATGCTCCCTCAAAAGTATAACCATCCATAATATTACTACAATCTGGCTGCGAAGAGTCTCGAGAAAACAAGGCGATGAGCAAAAGAAAAAACCAATATATATTGTAAACTTTTATGACAGATTCTGAGGCTCGAGCATTCCATCTTCAGTTCTTTTCATCTCATAATCTTGCGACGTCCAACACGACACTCAAGCTGCGAGCTGAAAGCGTATGATATACCGTCGTAGTAAGAGTGGGCCTCGGACCCGAGCGTGTAAGACCATGATGCTGTTCAACATGAGTTATTGAGTCCATTCCATGTCTCTGAACATATGCTACAAAATCTAGAATAATACTGGTGTCAGTCTGAAGAAACCTCTTGGCTTTAATACTGAGTTTTCGATTCTTGAGAGTGGTAAAGATGTCTCAAGGTGAGCTCTGCCTTCGTACAAGAGTTTAGGGGTTGCAATGCATAGATCGGTGATTAATTGCCCTACAAACTCAAAATTGCGCTCATGTTGACAAGTTCTCGGGAGGATGTTTTCCTATCTTTCCATGTACAATAATCGACACTAAAATGTTCGAGGCTTCTCTTATATTTACACAATTCTCTAACATCGATACCAAAGACCCTTTGTATTTCACAATGCACTCAACTGCTCAGCCGAGCCGAGCAAGATGGCTGATCGACCCGTGAGACCTCGGCACAACGCCCCGCAAGTATTCCCGTCCGACGCCTTTCAGCGCCCCCTAGGTTATATATACTCCACGGCTCCCTTTAGACCCACTGTCACAGTTCATCATCAGCCTCTTCCTCATCCACAATAGCTGTCATCAGCCTTATTCTGTTTGCAGAGAATACAACCTAATCCAGGATATATTCTTTTACACATATACACACACACATATAACACCATGGCAGACAACACCAGCGCCCCAGTCCCCTTCTCAGAACCCCCCTGGCTCATGGGCCTACCCACGCCGATCTTCAAGCCAACCCACGTCCACTGGCAACGCACCATCCGCGCCTTCATCAGCGAGCACCTCACCCCGCACGCCATGGAATGGGACAAGGCCGGCCTCGTTCCCCCCCACGTCTTCGACATCTTTGCGCGCGCCAACATGCTCATCCCCGCCCTCGCGCCCCCTCTCCCCGTCGACTGGCTGCACAGGCTCGGCATCCACGAGCTGCTGGGCGGGCTCAAGGTCGAGGACTTTGACTCCCTGCACAGCCTCATCTACTGCGACGAGATGAACCGATGCGGGCTTGTTGGGCCTGGAGCAAGCCTGACGACGGGCATGGCGTTTGGCGTGCCGCCCATCATCAAGTTTGGCAGCCCGCAGCTGCAGGGGCAGTTTCTTCCCGAGCTGCTCACGGGCAAGAAGCGCAGCTGTATCGCGATTACGGAGCCGGATGCGGGATCCGATGTGGCCGGGATCACGACGACGGCGACCAAGTTGGAGGGGGGCAAGGGGTTCGTGGTGAATGGGACCAAGAAGTGGATCACGAACGGGATCTGGACGGATTATGCCACCATGGCTGTGCGGACGGGCGAGGAGGGATCAGGGGCAAAGGGGCTCTCGCTACTCGTGGTTCCGCTCAAGGACTACCTGGGCGTGCGGATGAGGAGGTTGAAGGTTGGGGGTCAGGTCTCTGCTGGGACGACGTATATCGAGCTTGACAACGTACACGTTCCTGCTAGTAACCTCGTCGGCGAAGAGGGCATGGTAAGCTGTCCCCCCCCCCCCCTCCTCTCTTCTCTTTCTTGCTTTTTCTCTCTCTTCTCTTTGCTTCCTTCCCTTCTTTTCTTCTATTCTTTGTCCTCATTATTTGCCAAAACTATCGGAGCTGAGAAGAATAATTACACAGGGCATGAAATACATCATGACAAACTTCAACCACGAAAGACTCACTATCGCCGTCGGCGCCACCCGCCAGGCCCGAGTGGCCCTGTCCTCGGCATTCGAATACGTGCTGAAGCGTGAAGCATTTGGCCGTCCGCTCATGGACCAGCCCGTCGTCCGGCACAGGTTGGCAAAGGCAGGGGCTCTGCTCGAGTCGCAGTGGGCGTGGGTCGAGCAGTTCGCCTATCAGCTCACGCAGATGAAAAAAGAGGACAGTGATGTTGCCCTGGGCGGGCTGACGGGTCTTCTCAAGGCCAACTCGGGCATGGTGTTGAAAGAGTGTGCGGATACGGCTGTTTTGCTGTTTGGTGGAAATGGGTTCACGACGAGTGGACAGGGAGAGCTGATAGAAAGTGGGTTTTTCCTCCTTCTTTTTCTTCGTTATATTTTTCTAAATGTTTTCTTCTTCTTCTTTTGGTCGATGGTATCGTATCTTGCTGACCTTAACACTCTACACAAAAAGTGCTCTGGAGAGAGGTCCCGGGCATCAGGATTCCCGGCGGCTCAGAAGATGTTCTCTTGGACCTCGCAGTTCGACAACTTGTCAAGCTGTACAAGGCAAAGACGGCAGCAATAAGGATGACCAAGTTATAAGGCTCGTCTTCTTGAAACCGCACAGTTAAAATGCGCCTCTTCTGGGGATTGGATGACTTCTGGAGGGGGAAAGGGAGCTTTCCCGGTATTCTATTCTGGCCATCCATTCAGTATTGAATCTCCTCAAGCATCATGACCAACTCTTCCCCTTCAAAATCTCAGCTATCTCCTTGTTCCCATGCGTAAGCTATGACCTTCCTAGGGACGAACAAGACTTACGTGCATTGTGCAGTCCGTCAGCCAGCCACAACAAGTTGTTGATTGGCATCACTCTGCATAAGCCCAGAACAATTAATGCAGGAAATAATCATAATCAGTGAACCGGTGAATGACGTATCAAGATTTGTATGGTAAGCGAGGCGACTACATGATACTGACAATTGAGATCGTGAAAGAGTTGTATTGAATCACTCACCGTCACTGCAGCAGCAATTTGCACCTGGGCAAACACGGACAGTATTGGGTCTCGATACACTTTGAATGAATTTGCCTCCAAATCGCCAAGTACAACATGCCCAAAACAAAAAGGGAATGCGGCCAATAATAGAAATTGCAAAAAAGACATGACCGGTCGGCGGAGCTATATTACTGATCTCGAAGCCTCATAGCGCCATCAATTCCAAAGTGGCGAGGACGATGAACAGCGGTACGAATACGAAAACAAATGCTGAGCGACGATGTACTTACCCAAACCGTTCGTCCAATGGGTGGAACCTGACCTGACCATGCCGGGCACACTGCATCCTCGCCCCCAGAATCACAAAGAGGAAACCAAGTAAGGAGCTACCTTATCACAAACCTGTCAAGTAGTCCATACCATGCTACTGCGTTCGGTGGCGGACGAGGAGTGGCCTCAGGTTGACAAGGAGAACCTGTCCTGGCAGCAGCAGCAGCGCTCCCGAGCCTGAAGAAGAAAGAATCGCAGGAGATCAGGCGCTCGAGCTTCCTCTTCTGTATGAATTGTCCGACTCTTGGCTCTTAATTGCAGCGCGCACTCATTCCCTCCTACTGGAGGACGTGTCCTTTGCCCCCGTCCTTCCGAGAAATCCACTCCCTCTCCCACTGCGTGCTCCGGATTGGTACCATGAGTTTCGACCGTTTTCTCATTACCCAGATTCCAGTATTTGTTCCCTCCGGCGCCATGCATCAAAACCTTAAATAGCACGTCTCTGGGAGAGAGGTAGTTTTGTTGTTCGACGGTTTGGGACGTGGTTTCGGTGGATTCGCCCCCCCCCCCTTCAGTAGCTTTTTCTTTGACGACTTCCAGTTGTTTCGAGTGGTGGGTGAGAAGAGTGGATCGTGGGAAGCCCTAGCCCTTCCCCCCCTCCCCATCGCATCCGACTCCCGCGGTCTGGGGAAGCGGGGAAAGGAAGCTGATCCACTGCTCGTACTATGCTTTACTATGGTTTAACTCGGTTGCTTGTCAGCCGGAAAAGGGAAAGGGGGGAGGGTCGTTCTTTTTGCCACCGTCGTGGAAATGGATGATCGAGATCACACAAGGGTCCTTGGTTCAATTGCGCCGACTGCAAGTGGAGTTGGGGCGATGTGGATATCATTATATTAATTTGACGTTGAACGACAATGACAACGACGACGACGAGGTTGGAGATTGGGAAAAAGGGTAGAGGAAGAAAAAGACGAAAGGAAGAAAGAAAAGCATGGTACAAACAGGGTCCGTCAACCATTGAAATGCGACACAGTTCGGTTCCCCTCCCCCCTGCCCCCTCCCCCCCTTCATTCCTCGCCCCTCCTTTTTCCTGCATTCGCATGCATTAATACTACAATGGTACACATCATCACTCAGGCATCATCCATCAGTCAGGCCATCCGGATCAAGCAACGCACCACAAACGCGGCTGGCGTGGTCTGACGGTGCAGTGCATCATCCAACCCTGGTTGGGGTTCTGACGTCGTAATGTCTCAGTGTGATTGGGCGACAAAGGAGCCCGGAGTCCAGCTCCCCCGCTTCTTGCTCCTGCTTGTCCAGGTGCCGTCTGGGGAAACGACAGGGCATTGGGTGGAAGGGTTGGAGGAGGGCGCCGGGGGTGCAAGAACGCACTGAGCAGTGAGGGGGAGAGATACCTCCCAGCGCCTGGATGCTGAGATGTATGTACCATACGGATAGACTCTTCAGTCCTCCGCAATAAGAAGTAGGACGGGCACACCCCCTCTTTCTTCCTTTTCTTTGTTTCACAAGATCCCCTTCCCAAACCAAAACGTTTCTCCTATTCATCATTTCCTCTGTGATCATAAGACTCTAGAAGGACAAAAAGAAAGGATAGGACAGGACAGGAGAAGAGAGAGAAATAAAGAGATAGATTTCATCACTGAACCCCTTCCTTACTCTTACTACTTACAAACCAAATCTAACTAGGTAAGTCAATTAACCGATGAGCACTGGCCCTCATACACAGCCTGGTTTCCCCTCTCGCACATACGTGGTGGGATTGTTCCCCTCCCCTCCCCTCTCCCCTCTCCCCTCCCCTTCTCTTCCCTATTCTTCTATGGCACATACACACACACACCACACACCACACCACCTTTTCCAATCAACAAACTTGCCATCGGATCCTAACAAAACGCGCATGAATTAGTTCAGGCGGAAACATCAACCACCCAATTATCAATCTCAACCTTCTGCCAACCCCCAATAATCCAACCAAGATGCCCGTCAGAATTCCCAAGGCCCGCTCCTCTGAGCTCCTCACCTTTGGCGTCGGTGGCCTCGCCGCCTTTGCCCCCTTCTACATGATGCTGCCCGGCGCCAGTGAGAGGGTTGCATCCCAGACTGCCAGATGGGCACCAAGATGGTACGTCGATTTCCAGAAATGACATATATGCATCCAATCAATCACTACTACGTCTCCCTCGTCTTCCCCATCAACCGCATCACATCTCCTTGGTGATACCAACTACCACCCACCCACCCTCACCCTCCATTCTCCTTGTAACTATTCACCCAGCAACTCCCTCCCTCCCTCCCCAACCTTCCCCTCCCCAACCTTCCCCTCCCCAAGTCCTAATCCCCTTTCTTATCCCAAAGAATACCAGAAGCTAAATTTTTTTGTTTCTTTTCCAAACTTCCAGGGAACGCAACATCAACTACTTCACCAACCCTGTCGAGCGGGGCACCCAGTTCATCACCCCCGCCGTCGAGCGCAACGTCAAGCGCATCGACGATAAGCTCCCCCTCGAGCGCGTCGCCCGAGGCGTCGACAGGCGCATCAAGAAGGGCATTGACCGCGTCGGCACCGTCGGGTCGACCTGGCCCAAGAGGTCGTAAAGGAAAGGAAAGAAAAAGGGAAGCAAGGAGGAGGGGGGGGGAGGGGGATTGTTGTGAAGTGTCATTTGATGATGGAGAAAGAGAGAATAGCAAGGATTTCTTTGTTGGTTTTCGTGTTGTATCCTCTCTCTTTTTGTTGTTGAGGGGTAAGAGATGGTCACCATGATGGATGATTGATAACCATGGAGAGGGTTCTGAGTGAGCTAGTTTTCTTATCCTGGCTCACTGGGAGGCCCTTCCTAGATGGCCTGCTGGCACTCGCTTGGCTTGATTTGGGTTATGAAGGGATTCTTTCTTTGGCGTTTCCATTTGATCTGGCACTTTGGTCATCCATCTCATGTCAACAAACTGAACCCCCAGACGTGAGGTCTCGTGGGTCTCACATACACACAGCCTACATAACCGCATCAAATTGAGATACTTTACCACACATGTTTGTCGTCGACGATGACATCGTCTTCCCCCTTGACGTGATGCATAATACGTAAACCGGGATTTCCTCATACAAAGTGCTTCATGTCTTCCCATCTGAGAATACCCTGAAGCCTCTCGCCAGACGAACGAATACGCCGCCAAGTGCGTGTGACCCAAGTCATCCACCGGCACTTGACATACAAGACGGGCACAACTCATAAAAGACAAACATGTGAAACGAAGAATACAAATTAAGAGAGCAAGACCATCATCAAACAGGCCACACTATGTTGGAACCATTACGTCTCTCCATCAGAAGAGTCCCCTTGGTGAGCCCCCTCCCCCCCAAAATTTTCTCCTATCTTCCACTCACGGAAAAAAAATGGCTCTGTGGGGTCCCTGGTAGTATCAAACCCCAGATCTTACCACTAGCTAAGAAAAATTGTACAAGCAGTAACTGACAACGGCCGACCTCCGAAGAATATAAGCAGATATCGTGCGGCACCATCCTCCCCACTCCAGCCTTGAGTGGTCTGCATGGTGGGGGCGGTCAAAGAATACCGGACACCAGAGCCGTCCACGGTTTGTCTGCGACAGTAAATAATTAACACCAAACAAAAACAAGACGATATAGAACCACTGTTCGCGGTGTCAGGACGCCCACCGCACGCCCGTGGAACGCCGTCAGATCAAGGCGTAGATGAGGCGCAGCGTGTACCAGCGCAACAACAAGAGTTCAAGGGCAGACAGCCGTAAGTTTTTATCCCTCCTCATAGTTAAGCAACAACAAGAACAAGAAAAGAAAAAGGAAAGAAAAAAAGAAAAAAAATAACAAAAAAAAACCCCCATCGTCGTGCAAAGGGTTTGACCCAAACTAGAAGCCGACGTACAACCATCAAACACCATCATCTGGCATGCACTTGGGATGCACCGCAGAATTATTCATATTTCCCCCCGGGACAAATGATACAAACAACGCCTTGAGCATGGTGTCCCTGCGGGCCTTACCTGGGAGCAGGCGCGCTGCGAGGGCCATCAGCAACAAAGAGAAGCTTTGAGACTAGACCGCAAGCGGAAGGCGAAGGGGAGCGATAATCACACTCCACCTCCCATGAAAGCGGCCAGATCATCGAGCTCGAGTAGTTGACGCTCAAAGGCCGCGCACAGCTCGGTTGGTGTCATGTCCACAGAGTTACCGCCGTCCTTGGACGGCACCGAGCCGGAGACACCGCCCGCGTTGGACCCGTTAGATGCAGGCGCCGGAGACTCGGCCTTAACGTCCTGAGGACCTGCTGCTGGGGATGAACCGTTGGCTGGGGTGGAGTGACCAGCCGAGCCGCCATTGATGGTGGTCACGCCAGTGCGGCGAGGCACAGGGGGTTCACTTCCGCGACCGTCCATGGGAGCAGGAGGGGCAGCCTGAGGGGTGCCCTGACGAGCAGCGTCCTCGGAGGATGGCTGCGGAGCCGACTGGGGCTGGCCCTCGGGCTGAGGCGCGCCCTGCTGGGCCCCGTGCTGCTCGTAGTCCATCGCGTCGTTCTGAGTGTCTGCCTGGCTCATCCGGTCGTCCTTGGCCGAGGGCGACCGCCGGATCGGCAAGCGGGTATCCTCGCTGGCCTGCTCGCCGTCCTCGGCGCTGCTGTCCTGCAGGACGCGGCTCATGACGCTGAGGTGGCGGTGCCAGGGGACGACCAGGTGCCAGGAGTCGGCGCCCTCCTTCATGAGGCGAAGACACTTGTCGACCATGGTATGGATGGTGTCATGGGTGTGGGGCGGCGAGAGGCCCTTCAGGGCGAGGTAGGCGACGGTAGAGCCGGCGGTGAAGCCAGAGAAGAGCATAAAGATGGGCAGGCAGCAGACCATGGAGGGCTCGGTCGACCGCTGGAGGGCGATCAGCATGGTGATGATGCTGTGGGAGGACTCGAGGATGCGCTCGACGGTCTGCATCTGGCTCTGGGCGGACATGCGCCAAGCCTCCATGCTGAAGTTCTCTGCGGTCACGACCTGCAGGATGCGGCGCCTGTTGATGAAGATGGTGGCACAGTGGAGCAGCATGTGGATCATGGCAAAGGTCAGGCCGCTGCCCATGGTGATGTGCAGGTCCATCTGGCCCTGGCGCTCGGCAAAGTGGTGTGGGAGGTTGGCGCGGACCTGCGAGACCTTAGCCTCGAGGATCTGGCACTGCTCCTCTCTGAAGGTGTCCAGCGTGGTGGTGGTCATCATCTCGACAACCATGCGCCAGGCCTCGGTGGCGAGGACGATGTGGCCAAACTCGCCGATGGGGGCGGTCATGGTCAGGCTGGGGCAGCCGGGCGGCGGGTTCCCGTCGAGCGTGCGGACGGAGACGGGGTTTCCAAAGTTGAAGTTCATGTCCTCACAGGGGAGAGCCACATCCTTGACGTCCAGCTTGGACAGGGCCGGGTAGCGGCCAGGGCTGCTGGTAAGGAAGCAGTCCAGGATGTAGATGAGCCAGAGGGTGCGGCGGAAGGACTCCTCCTGGAGGAAGTGATCTGGGTCGTTGTGATGGCGGCTGACATGGACGACACGGTACATCTGGGCCATGCGCGCAGCCTGGCCGAGGTAGATGTAGGCACGGACGGCGCTCCGAGAACCCCACTCGTGAATCACCATCAGGCAGAGGGCCTGGATGTCGGCGAGGGTCGGGTGATCCAGAGACAGCCAGATGTAGTTGCTGGCCTTCAGACCAAAGTGCTCGGCGGCCTGGGGGGACCCCGAGTTACGCCCATACCGCTGGATGATCATGGGGGAGTGCCTGAGAGAAGAGAAGGACAAGCCAGGTCAGCATACCAGAGCCGGGGCATGAGCGAGCAGGTAGGGAAGGACCTATATGCGGATGGAGACTCACCTTGCGGCAGTGCAAAGGAGGGCGTTGACCATGACGCTGTCAACACCGTTGTTTCTGAGCTGCTGGATGAAGGACGGCTTGTGGAAGGCGACGCAGGCGGGCATGACCTTGTTGATGACACGCTCGCACTGCTCCAGCATCTCGGGTCCGATCCTGAAGAAGGAGTAGGTTGTTAGCCATGACGACGTCTTGAGGGATCTCCATCATTGAAATAATTTCATCTTATTTTTTTTTTTTAAAAAAAAAAAGAGAGGGAGGGAGAGGGAGGGAGAGGGAGAGAGGGACAGAGGGACGGAGGGAGGGGGAGGGAGGGTGAGGGAGGGAGAGAGAACACTGCAACGGCAGCGACAAGGTGGTATCTCGTGTGGGTATGCGTGAATGGGGTTTGTTGGCGACTATTTTCTCAAAATACGGAGGACGGGGAAATTGAGGCCAAGAAGACGAGGAAGGGCTGAAGCCGGAAAGCCGACGGCATAACCGGCAGTAGAATAGAAAATGAGAGCGAAGAACAGTGGGGCACAAGGGAGGATGCACGGAAGGAACGTAGGTCCCGTTTGGTGTTGCTGGGATGGACGGCCAAAAGCCCGGAGCGACAAGCGTCGGAGCCTGGGGGGTAAGAGAGGGGGGGGGGTTGTTCCTTCCAGGGTGAATTTGGGGGTGGTGGGACCATGTATTTTTTTTTCTTTCTTGGGGTGGTAAAACCGGAACTAGACGCCGCACCGAGTGCCTCCCCTGAAATTCCAGAGAAGAAATGAGATTGAGGAGGGCAGGGCGCTCCATCTGGGGATTGTGTGATACGGTCCAAGAGGGATGATCCATCTCGGATCTCCTCAAACCAGGACCAAGACAGGAACAGTCTGTCTTTTCTCTCTTGTCGAGTGATGAGAAAGATGTCTGATGCGACCAGGCAGAACAGACAGGCAGGTAGGCAGGTAGGTGAACAGACGAACAAGAAAAATAAACGTACTTCTCGTTGGCAGGCGCAGTGTTGCGCGCGGCCGAGGTGCCCGAGTGAGACTGGGCGTTGCGTTCGGCGTGTGTGCCGGAGGCGCTGGACCTCTCGGTGGGCAGCGCCTCTCGCGATCTCTGGGTGGTTCTGGCCGGAGAGACGCCGTGTCCGCCGTGGCTCATGGACTCGGAGGGCAGGTAGCATTCATGCATGCCCTTTGCGCAGTTCTTGCAGGGCGCGCGCCCGTTCTCGTAGACGCACTTTGTCTTGCCCTTGCGGCAGCGCACACAGGCGCCGCCAGCCCTAAGGGCCGTGGCGCGGACGGCCGACATGTTGGGTGTGGACGAGAAGGGAGAGAAGCAGCAGCCTTTGAGGGAGTTGTTGCTTGAGCGGCGAGAGGAGGGTTGTCAGCGATGACGATGTTGTTGCCGATGTTGTCGTCGCTGTGTGTGGTTGAAGGTGTGTGTGTAGGTGTGCAAGTTAATGAAAGAGTGGAAGGTAGGAAGGAGAATAAAGAAAAGAAAGAGAGGGGAAAGGAGAAAAAGAGACGAGGAGGTGTGTGTGTGTGTGTGCGGGCGTGTTTGTGCGGGCCGGTGGGTGTTTGTTTGTGTGTGGGAGAGAGAAAAAAGAGAGGGAGGGAGGGAGAGAGAAAGTAGGTGTGAGGGCGCGCGCGTGCGTGTGCGTGCGTGGTTCAGTATTCGGAGACCCGGGGGTCGAAATGCGAAAAGGTCCGGGGCCTGGGGTCCGAATGGGCTGACACCAACTGGTCGCGGGCCACTGCGGGTGACACCAGCGGCTCGATTTAGGATGGATGGGTTGGTTTTGGTCTTGGTCTAGGTTTTAGATTTTCACCCCCCTCTTCTTCTTCTTCTTCTTCTTCTCTCTTTGTCCAGGAAGACAGACAGGCAAACAGGCAAACAGGCAGACAAGATAGAACAGAGAAAAGTCTGGAAAAGGTTGTTGTCCAAGGTGTCAAAAGGACCCTTCCTTGCTCCGAGACGGGATAGAGAACAGTTTGTCTGAAGATTGGTTGGCGTAGAAGAGGGGAGCAAGATGAAAGAGTCAGGGGAGGGAGATGAATCTAATGTGATTGATGTACTGCAAGGGGAGGGAGGAAATAAGAAGAAAAAGATTAATTGACCTAAGATTATGCAAGGGAAGACGAACGTGGATGGAAGAGGAGGGGAGAAGAGAGGAAGGGGAAAAAGAAGAGAGGGAAGGGGGGGGGGGAGAGGAAGAGAGAGAGAGAGGGAGGGAGGGAGGGAGGGAGAGGAAGACGGGCCGGAGGTGGGATGCTGAGGGTAGCGAGGCCAGTGAGCAGAGCAGAGAAGAAGGGTGGGCAGCAGGCTCGGGGCCTCTGCTCTGGGTACGCGGCAGAAGGTACCTGGCCCTGCCGTGACCCTGCCGTACACCCTTAGCTCCACTGTACCCGAGAATGGGGCTGTCCTGCTGCCGTGATTTTGTGCTTTTTTTCAGTGGCAGCCGTGGCAGCACAGCACAAGGGGGGCCACGCTACGGTGTCCGTTGGCCCCGATCACTCGACGCCTGAGGCACCCAAACCCCGGCCGGAGCGCCGACAGGATTTACCTGACTCGCTACACTTTCTCTCCCTCGCCTCCTGCTGCCCTGCATGCGAGCATTCATTCTCATCTCAGATCACTGCTAACTCAGTAGTATTATATTTAATTACTTTCTCATCACTGGTCTTGTTCCTCGTAACCCTTCCACGTGCACCCAACCAAACAAATGTATTGGTGGTGACACATGACGCATAGTAACATGTCATGCCATGATTGATGTCTGTGATCGGGTTGGGCTGGGCTGGGCTGGGGTTAGGCTGGGCTGAGTTGGCAAAGTCGAAGAAGGGTTAGAATTGGCGATGACGGGAGGGGAAGAGGGGGAAGGAGATGGGGGGGGGGGGGGGGCGAGGAGGTCTGGGCTACCTGGGCCAACCTAGCTAGAACCCTGGCCTGGATAGCAGGTGCCGGAGCAGGTACGGCGCGGGCTGGAGGGGCGAAGGGGGCAGGAACCTGGGATGAGTGGCCCGGGTGATCGGGGGTCTGATGTGCCTTCCTTATTACCTGCCTTGCAAAAGTGTTGTAGTGGTACCAAAGTACCGATACTAATTACGATGGTAGTGGTAGTACCTGCCATAGTATAATAGTAGTAGGAGGGGGAAGGAAGGGGGGAAGGGGGGGAGGTGGTTGGGGAAGGGGAAGGAAGGAGACGGAGGAGACGGGGACAGAACGAGGAGGAGGGAAGGGACCAAGGTTGTCGTCACCATTTCCCACCCACAGCTCTCTAACTTTTTTTTTCCTCTTCTTTTTTCTTTCTTGGCTCCCTTCTCTTTCTCTCTCTCCCTCCCTCTGTTCCCCGTCCGGCTCCACGGAAAACGTGCCGTCCCACCCCCCCCCCCCCAAAAAAAACAACTCATTTCACAAGGGCAAAACAACCATCTCAAATTCAAATTCCCCTGTCGACTCCGACCTACCTTTTTCCTTTTCCCTTTTTCCTTTTTTTTTTTTTTCTTCGAAAGACGGGGAAAAGAAAGAAAAAAAGAAAAAAAGAAAAAAAAGAAAAAGTAAATAGAAGAAAAAGAAACTCAGGTGTGCACAACAGGCCAGAGGAGCGGAAAGAGCTGACCTTGTCCAACATGCGCCACCATGTCGGGGGCGACTTGTATTTTTAGAACCAGACAACCATTACATCACGCCCCATCTTGTCTGTGTCGCCAGCCGTTCCTGAATCGAAGGGGGAACGAAGAAGAAGAAGAAGAAAAAAAAAGTCAGGACGAAATAGAAAAGAGAGGAGGAAAAATTTCCAAGAGGCGCCCTGGCTAGGTCATGCAGCCCACATCGCCCTCCTCAGCTTGATTCGGGCATGATGGCAGCACGGGGTAACCGCACCTCTTGGTCTCGGTCCCACTTTGCCTCGTAGTGCAGAAGCGACGACAAAAGAGAGGGACGCACGCGGCATGCCGGCGGTCCCGGCGCCAAAATCCTCACAAGCCTCGGGCTTCCACCCACACCTGGGTCCCTCCTGGTTCTGTTCTTCATTCAGCTCTCGTCCGCCTAGATTTCTTCCATGCCATCATATCTCGGAGGGCCAGGAGGAGGAGGACAAGGAGAAGGAGAATGAGGCTGCTGAGCTGATGCTTTATAACCCGACCCGCCGCCCAATAATCGAAATAAACCCTCGGGTGGCGTCAGTCGAACTGGGCTCAGCCGGGAGACGGATCAAGCCCCGGCACCTTCATTTCAGGCAAATCTTGGGAGGGCTTGCCAGACTCGGGGGCACAAGCACACGCACGCCCCACCACCAATACGCATGACCGACGACCCCTTCTGGCCTGTTGCACCCCTCTGGTACTGCCGTAACTCCCTGCCATGGCACATCGGCCAGCAGCACTGCGATCGATCGCCCTGCTTTACCTCGGGGTAATCATACCGTTCCGGCTCTACCGCAAGTCTGTTTCGACTGTCTCATCCACGCATCCTGCCGCCCACCTCCGTTCTCTGACACACACACACACACACACACACCACTGGTCCCTGCACAATGGCGTTTCTTCCACCCGCCACCCTTTCTCCCTGCCTTGGGGACCCCTTCCTCCCAGGTCTAACCGCAGTCGCGGGGGGTCACCATGAATTTCGTGGCTCGGAGGCCTGAAGGGATCAAGAAGGAATCAGACAAGAGGCGATCAACAATCGTCGCTCGGCTGCGGCACGGACCAAAGCTCGTGAGAAAGAGACGCTCAGCCAGGAGATATGAGATGAGATGGGATGTGGCTCCGATTCAAGACAGACCCGAGATTTCCTGTTTTTACCTCTCTGCAGATCATCCAGGGCTATCTTAGCTACCCAAGGCTACACGGCACACCGTCACGCCATGAGGGGACCAACAAGAAAGAGAGAAGATGCGCCAGCCAACACTGACGTGAATGCGCACAAAAGGGCCTAGACCGCACTCAAGTGCGCCCTAGCAGCTGGTCTGTCGACGTCCTTCGTCTTCATTTCTGTTTCCGTGCTTGATCCACAGGCCCAAAAACTGAACAGCCAAGGTTTTTTCTTTTACGACACCCGGGGGTACACTCCGGCCCGCTAGCTCCCACTTCCGGCACGGGACTACACGAGACGCAGACGTGGCTTTTTTTCTTTCTTTTTTTTCTGAGCCAGCTGACCTAGTCAGTGGCCCGCCAACTTTACGAACCCTCAGGAAATTTCTCCATGGATGTGTGGCAGCCAGTCACAAGCCTCAACCCCCCAACCCCCCCTTGACACCCTCTTCAGGTGTCATGGTGTGAGAGGGGGAAATTATAGACCATCCATCAGGCTCTCTCTCTCTCCCCTCCCGCCAACACACCGAATGTGCCCCGGTAGGTGTGGGGCGCTGCGCGTGGCCTGCTGCCAATTTCTTCCGGCTCGACAGGGATCAGGGCGACCACGAGGCCGCCTGCCGACCTCTCCACCGCTGTTCTCGTTGGGTCTTGCCCTGCGGCTTGCCCCGTCGACGGCGACATCGGTGTCGTTATCCAACCCGGGAAGAGCAGGAGAGGGGGGGGAGGGGGATGAAAGAATGAGGCTGGGCACTGGAGTTCACGCGCGATACCCGCTGAATAGTCTTGCGCCTCGGAGGAAAACACTCTTGCGCTGCTGTAGCCTGACAATCAACGTTTCAGCCGGGCAGACTGGCACCACCAACATCACACACAACCTGGTGCCGAGCCTATGGTTTTTTTCTTCTTTCTTTTCTTCTCTTCTCTTCTTCCTTCCCTCCCCTTTTCATTTTCTTCTTTATCGTCCTTTTCCCCTCCCTTTTATTAAACATTTCAATCTCACGAGCGGAGCAGATATGCTAGGCGCTGTTGTCTCCATGGTCTTGGAAAATTGCAACCTACAGGGTACTTGAGGAACCAGAAGTCGTCTAGGCGAGATTACATGGTCGGCTCGTCGGCCTGAACGCGCCCAGAATATCTCGGGCGCGAGTTTCTCCGCAGGAGACCAACACTTTGCTATGGTAGCTATGCCGTACGATGACGCTGGCGGCCGATGCAACCCCCCCCCCCCCTTCCCCACAGCACCCGTTGAAACGTTGTGGTGCCTGCAGGAAACTTAAGGCATAGCCATCTAGCGCCGCGAGACACGCGATCATGGCTGCGTGGGTCCAGTACCGTGTGGTCGACTGTCACTGATTCTTTGCTAACCACCGTTCACAAAGTCTGTGACCGTATCATTGACTCGCTAAGGGCAGTGCCCGACGATCTGTATTCAGGGTTGACGAAAATAAATCTCTTCTCAGTCCTAGCAGTGTCTTACGTCGATGCCATCCCGATCCCTCCCTTCACGGAACCCGGCAATGCCCTTCCACCATACGTCCACGCTGCCTAGGCGGCCGCTATCACCAAGATCCAACTCACTTAGGCCCCTAACGACCAAGAACTTGTACAAGAACTTCATGGTCTTGGCATCATTCACCTTTGGAAACTTCACCTTGTCCCCTCCGTCCCTGGGCACGGTTTTTGCCCAGGAACCTGCAGATCGGCTCGTACCCATCGGCAGCCCGCCACTCCATTACCACCCCCCCCCCCCTTGGCTTTGTGGCCTACCGCCGTACCCAGTCGTTATAGGCGTGGTAGAAGCCTACCGAGGGAAACGGTGGGTCGATGCCGAGCCGGGCGACGAAGGCCCGTCGTACCCTGTGCTGCACGGTATAGTGGACACGGTCGGCGCGCCAGAGGAAGGTGATGATGCGGAATGTATACGAGCACTAAAGAATGGCCATCCCCAGTGCAAGCTGAAAATGATGTGATCTATATAGACAGGACTCTCGCACAGAATGTGTTGGTGTACTTTTGATTGAACCCCGGGGTCAGCTTGTGTGCAATCCGAACCCTCTTGGAGCCGTGTAGCCCCTGAGTGGACTGTGCTGAGGCTACTCACGGAGAAGGAAATGGTCTCGTTGATCGATCTGACCCAGCCCGCCGCGTCGTCGTGCTGATTCAGGATCACGGCGGCGTTGGTATACATATCCATCAGGTCGTCGATGAACATGATGCCAGGAAAAGCCGCCGTCGCCGCACACCCGGTGAACAAGGGCTGAATCATCTTTTGCCGTTTCTTCGCGTCCAGCTCCAGCACAGCATCGGCTACGAGCCGGAGTCTGTCTGCTTGTGGTGCGACGTGGGCCACTGTCACCAATCAGGTCATCAGCTTCATTCCTTCTGAAGTTTTAAATAATACATGCCCAGAGGCTGTTCAATTGTACTCATAGTTGCTGTGCATACAGGGCTCATAGCCCAACACTGTCCCTTTGAGCGTGGCCTGCAGTGAAGAGGTTGCGCATCGTGGGAGGCCGGCACAGATGAGTTGGATGCTCCAAGCACCCACGCCGGTATGCACGACACGGTCGTCAGTCACGAAGCGGAATTTAGGCACCATGCCGGGTCAACAACTATGGGTCGTACACAAAAAATAATGGTAGGATGAAAGTCATCCTTCTTTTCTTTTTCTCTTCTGGGCCCCTGAGATTGATAGTACCGCTGATCCTGAGGAAATAGACATGGCGCAGCTGGCGAGGCTCTCCCATTATACATTTCCCAGTGTATACATACAATATTTTGATTTAAACTTCTCTACAGCCTAATGGATCTAAAAGCACAAAGATCCTCCTCCCATCAGACCGAAGGAGGAGGATGCTAAAAAAGCTTTTGTGACAGTCGACAACGTTGTATGCATGTGCATAGGTTCAACGAGCGCTAATCACTCAGCTTCTAAAGAAGCACTCTTCCCCCCCCCCCCCTCTGCTTACTTTTTCACTACATCAATATGCCTCAGATGAAGGCGGATGACACCTGCTCTATTTGGGCGTGGCATGCCGGTGCTAGAGCAGTGAGGTCACACACCTCGCACGGCTCAGCACCCGAATAGCACCTGGAAAGCTGAGTTTGCTGCAGCCATCTTTGAAATGTAGGTGTACATTGTTGATCCAATTCTGGTCCCTAGAGCCTTGTCGATCTCTTTCTTACCTATAGGTGTGCAAGTCTCTCCTACGGTCTTTCTCAGGCAGACGGACAGCTTACCGGTGTGTGTGTGTGTGTGTGTGTTGGTCTCATTTGTTGGAACATTCAGCTCTCGCAGATATCATGTCCAGCCGGCCATCCAGCGCTGTCAGCACTAAATCAGTCTTACAGGTCTTCTTGTGAGGTGACTGGCGGTATAGGAGGGGCCGGCCGACGACCACCTGGCTCAGGGCGGCAGACTGGGTAAACCAGCAGGTTGTCTGCCGACACCCTCAGGCTGCACACTGGCCAGACTTACGGTCGGCAACGGTGCGGAGGTTCATCTTATTGGGGGGGGTTTTTTTTTAAAAAAAAAAATTGTTTGGGATACTTTTTCCTCTTCTTGATCCGCTGGTGGCCACCGTGTTAGCTGTCCATGTCTGCCCAGCTACGATGGTCCACCAATGTGCTAATTATGTGCCAATTTTGGTGCTCTAAACAGCATCTCAGTGATACTTCCGAACGAAGAAACATGGCGGGACGAAGCCTCAACACCGATTCCTTCTATGATCTATCTTTGAAACCTGATTTCGTCTCGGTTCCCATTTGTGGTGAACAAGTAAGTCTTCCATATTCGGTGTGTTGAGCATCGCATTCATTACAACTTGAACTCGGTACAGAAGTATGTAAGATGGACCATGGTGATTAATTAGTCACACCTACATGATGGAAAGCTCCGTCGTCAAGGATCTCAGATCGATGGCCCAGTGCTATCCACCACAGAGACATTGCGCACGATACACGACTGGTTCCTGTAAAGATCCCCAACCGTGCCCTCGAACACCGTGCCCAGATAATCCAAGGCCCTCGTATGCCCATTGGCATACTCGCTCACATGCTCGCCCACCGTGTTCCTCTCGTACAAGACATCCACCCCCTCGGCACAAAACTGCGCGACCAGCTCATCCGTCTGGTACGTGGGGCTAAACTCGTCCGCGATCGCCTTGTACAGGAACAGAGGCATCCGGGGCGTCCCGTGCAGGCCCAACTGGTTGGCATTGTACAGGTCCAGCAGGATCGGCGCGAACATGTCCGCCGCCCCGCCGACAAAGTAGTCCGTGATGTTCTGGCCCGCAAAGACGGCAAAGTCCTCGGTCAAGGAGTTGTTGAGCACAGACAAGAAAGTGGTGGCGTTGTAGGGCCCGGTCGTCTTGAGCCTGGACAGCAGGAACGCCCGCGCCGCCGCGTCCTCGACCGTCATGCCCACGATGGCGGAGGCCAGGACGCCTGCGTACGCAGTGCCGTCGATCTCGTAGAACACGGTCGTGAAGTTCGGCACGAGACCGCCCAGCGCGGCACCCGCGAGGGGCAGCTCCGGCGCGTAGCTCCCCTGCAGCTCCGCCGCCCACTCGCTGGCGATGGAGCCGCCCGAGTACCCCCACAGTGCGCAGCGGACATCCTCGCCACCCGACAGCCCGATGTTGGGGCGGGCGCGGGCCAGGTGGAGCACGGCGCGGATGCTGTCGAGGGTCGCCTGGCCCTCGAGGAAAGGGGCGCCGAAGGCGGCCCTGGTGGACTCGTAGTCTGGCACGCTGACGAACCAGCCGCGGCCGAGGGCGGCGGTGAAGTCGACCCATTCGGAGGTGGCGTTGGGGGTGTAGAGGAGGTAGCTCGGCTGCTGGTCTACGGCGGGGGAGTCGATGGGGAGCTGGTACGAGAGGAGGGCCTTGTTGAGGGGTTTCTTGGAGGAGGAGGAGGAGGAGGACGTGTCGCTGTTCTCGACTGGCGGAGCGAGGAGTGTGGTCACTGCCCAGGTGGCGCCTTGGTCGTTGTCTGTTGTGCGGTAGAGGATGTTCCATGCCGCGGAGCAGTTTGCGACGATCGAGCACAGGTCGCCTGGGGCATCACGGACGCGCAGGATCTCGCCTGGTGCGGCAGCCGTGTAGTTTTCTGGGGCTATATACCACGGGTCTTGACTTGGTGGTAGGGGTGTTGAGGTGCTGACGGACTGAGCTGTGGTCTGGGGAGACAAGACCATGAGCAGGGCGGCGTAGTAGCCTAGGATATTGAGAGATTTCGCCATGGTGAGCAGCTGAGGGGGCGAGACTGTACTCTTGAGAAAGAAGCCGATAGGAAACTTCTGAAGTGATGGTTGGAAATTCCATAGACGGTAGATAGGTGGTTCAAGTCTGCCTTTTTTATATCAATCATCTTGCGCTTGTTGCTCAGAAATTCCGCTTGTGGGATGAGTGTTCTTTGTCTTGTTCAGGCCGCTAACTTCACGGATTATTCAGCCCTACAAGCAGTTGTCTGCATCTGTAAGATTTTATATGACTCCTCCCCGTGGCGCGACGTCAAAGTCATCTTTTAAGACGGTAAATAAGTAAGTAGTAAGTAATCAATCCTTCAGGCGGGGTACGCCCTTTCCATCTCCAGATGACTTAGACTTGACATACGACGCATGTAAGAATTGATGATTCGGCATAGACATTTTGTCCGAACTTCGAGCCTGGTAAGGTTGCAGACACGGACTTCCATGTATGGTCCTTCTATATGAAAGGAATCAGGTGGATGAAGAAAATGATGACTGTGTTGTCGAAAATGCTGAATGTGCGAGATTCCCGACCAAAAAGTCACTTTCTTCCAACCTAGATGAGCTGAAGAGTCGTAAGTATCAAGCACGGGAAGTCCAGTGAGGAAGTGATACCATAGTCGCAACTGGTAAGGACTTTTCAGTATGTCGGGTTATACAAAGATGCGATATAGCTACCCAACAACATTTTGTACATGAGGACCTTTTGACTGGATGTGTAGGATTCCAATCAGCTTTGTATGCTCCCCTCAGTGCCCAGAACATCTCCAATCTGAGAATTAGAAGGCTTGTGAGAGACCACCCAAAGACCACTAACTCGTAGCATCACGACGCAGCACTGTGATAGTATTCTGGGTATGAGCTACGGTAGCCAAGCAGTACCTGCCCTATCATCACACCCCCAACATAATTCAAGAGGACTCCCAAATATCTGGAGAGCATCTCAGGCCCAGGGAGAGCCATGACGACACCCCCACGATGCATAAAGAGCAGGGCTTGGAAGAAGCTCCTGCGTATGCCGGCTCTCCTGCAGTCATCACGATAGCCCCAAACATTACCTCAAGGGTGCAAGATATTCAGTAATGAGTGGGTTCGTAATTACAAGCCGACAAGACAACTAGTGGGAACGAGGAGGAAGCAAAAAAGAAAAAAAAAGGAATGACTACTCACGAAAGTAAGCCTCATCCGTATCCGTCGAGGCAGGATCTAGTACAAACTCAACCACCAAGCCCGTCTCCTCGCTTGCGTTGCAGAATGTATGGATCTCGCGCCTGGGCACGACGACGACCTCGCCCGCTGACGCCAGCCGCTTCGGCCCCTTGGTCCCGAGGGTGAACTTTGCGGTCCCGCTGATGACGTGGAAGGTCTCTTCCTGCCAAAAGTGCCGGTGTAGAGGCGGGGCGAGCGACGAGTTGGCACCGCCATGACTGAGCCCCTGGCGTTGAGCCTCGGCGTTAGGGGCGGCGGGTGGGAGTTTGTTGATCACGAGATAGCGGCTGCCGGGCGGTTTGAACTGGACCTGGGAGCGCCCGCCGTCGAGGATGATCTTGTCTAGATGGCTAATTTTGGTCCTTGGTGGATGCCTGGCGAGAAAGGAGAGCATGGTGAGCGATGAGGGCCGATGAGGAATGGTGTCTTGTTGGTTAGAGGGGGGGTTGTGTCATGTGCTGCGGCTCTGCTGCAGCGAGTGTGTAATTCATACATGCGGCTGCTGTGGGACGGCCCGTCCTCGACGTTGTTACTGTATTAGTGTGCGGGCTATGGGGAGGGCTTTTCTCCGACCTCATCCGAACTGGAGTTCCAACACAAATCTAGAGAGGAGACCATCAACAATTTACCTTGACTATCTTTACATGTACTTGAGAGGTGAGCGTAGAGAATGGCCAAACCAGGGTGTGGAAATTTAGGATGCTAAGAGTTGGTCAGACAAACCTCTTGGACAATTGTGGTGTCTTACAACCTCAAGTTTCAACATCTATTTGTATGGGCCTAGGTAAGATGTTGAAAAAAGTCGAATTTTTACTCAAAGGAAGAAGGAAGACCACAAGACTAAGTATTGAGATAGTTT
This sequence comes from Cryphonectria radicalis, assembly GCA_014849355.1. Lineage (NCBI taxonomy): Eukaryota > Fungi > Ascomycota > Sordariomycetes > Diaporthales > Cryphonectriaceae > Cryphonectria > Cryphonectria radicalis. The sequence continues at coordinate 235,071 of JACWQW010000015.1, read as the reverse complement.
CTGGTGAGAATGGCTGTCAGTACCACCAAGACAGGCTATTATATTTGTTCCCCTGAACAGAGTTGTTCTTTGGTCCTTATCTTGTTACTCTTTATACAACAATTTGTACAAAATTATGCACCCCAGGCCTACTGAATACACAGACAGATGAAATGCATCGTCATTGTGATAAAGAGCGGTCAGAGCTGCAAAAGTGAGAAGATTCTTTTGAGTGATTTTAATCAAGCTGAAGAAAGCTAGACACTAACATATGTTGTGCAACACCATGTTACTGGAATATATTTCCTAGTGCAATTTATTTGATACAGTTATATTCCACCTGAGCAGCCTCTAATAATCAAAGTCAAGGGCGGGAAGTTCCATCCACTCCTCATCATCCCTCTCTAAGTAGGCAGCCATGGGAGAGAGCAAGCAGGCCAAAACCAGCTGTTCAGAGGGGAGCCTGTGGAAGAACCATGCAGCCTCCCGCCAGCAGGAGCAATCATGTCTGGATTTCATTGTGGTGTCCTCTCACCTGCATACCCCTGAGCTTTTCAGCAGCCAGCCACTAATCAACTGCACCACCAGCAGCAGCAGCAGAAGTAGCCGCAGAAGCAGCAACTTTCATCTGAACTGATGCTTGCAATGGACTTCAACACGCTTTTAATCAACAGCTTTCAATAAAAAAGGGACTGTGGCGTAGTGGCATAGCGCAGGGTTGGAGTAGTAGTTAACTTGTCTGATCCCCATAGGCATTGTTCCTTGGCTATCAGGAGACACGGGTGCAAATCCCGTACTCTGCAATTTTTTCTTTCTTTTTTCTTTCTTCCGTCGTCCATCCCTTTTTTCTTTCTTTCCCCTTCTTCCCCCCTCCCCCTCCCCCCCTTCACTTTCTTCTCTTTTCTTCCCTTGCCTTGTGCTTTGATCTTACTGTCGAAGAGGCGTTTGACACTGCGTTGACAAGCGACTTTTCAACCATCAACATTGACTGCTACGTGCCTTTCACCAACCACCACGACAGAGCAGCGCTCAGGGGTACTCTGCCCACAGGAGGGTCTGACCATTCCCCTCAATGGCGGGGTTACAAATTCAGCAGCTCATTTGCTATACACTTTTGGAAATGTCCCTCATCTAATATGGACATCCCTAAGGAAAATAGAGCAGTGTTGAACTCGAAATTTCACACTCTTCACCACCTGTGACTACTGATGACCACCTCTACCATCATAAAACACAGCTCTCCGAGGAGGAGAAGGACTCGCATCCTCTCCTCAGCCCAGTCAGTGCCTTTCATATGTCAAGTACTCAGGCAACCCAGGTCCAGATGAGGTGGGGCCATCTATAAGCTTATATCTATAAATAATGAGCAACCCCAATCCACAGGTTGGGCTCTGCACCCTGGTTAATACCCCAGATCCTGCGAGTTGATTGTCGCATCATCATCATCATCATCATCATCATCATCCTCATCTTAATAGGAAGGTGGTGAGGAAGAGGGACCAGGTGATCCTAGCAAAAGAGTCATGATATTCAGCAGACACAAGCAGATGCACACATTCGCCAGAATAATGCCATTTATTTTGTTGTGAAACAATAGTTTCTTTATGGCTGGATGGAGAGGAGTAGAGGAGGAGGAGCATGACCTGACCTCGAGCCTTTGGGGGGGGGGGGGCCCTCAAGCATCCTCACTATTTCTTCTTCAAGTCCCAAGAGCCAACAGTGAATAATCGATAAAAACTTGGACATCCCTCCCGTGCCTGGTCTCAAACCTATAAGGGAAGATCAAAGGCCCCCCCCCTCCCTGGGTAATGTACAGTGTTGCTCATACCACACCGGCACTCCACCTTCAGATCTCGATGACATTGACATAGGCCTCGGAGACGTAGCCGGTGACGCCATCGCCCCAGATGCCGACGACAGCCATCAGAAAGCCGAGCCCGGCCACGGCGGTAGACACAACCTGCTTCTTGAGGAAGTCCTCGACCTCGCAGCGGACCTCCTCGCCGTTGACATTATCAGACGTCGGGGTGGCGACGCTATCGTCCTCGATGCTCTTCTCGCTGGCCGAGTCCAGGGTGGCCTCGCTGTGGACCTCGGAGCCGATCATGTCGTAGCTCATCTCCAGGCGGCGGGCAGCGGTGCGGTCCCTGCGGGATTGTTGTCGTGGGGCCGCCGAGGCGCTCGACGACTTGTGCTGGGAAAAGTTGGTCAAGTAGGGCGCAACGGCGGCGGGCAGGGCGAGCCGCGAGGCCAGCACCAGCACCGAGGTGTAGAGCAGGTAAGGGTGGCGGAAGGCGCGCGGGGACAAGGCGAAGGCGAGGAAGAAGGAGGTGCCCGAGACCACGGCGAGGGTACGCAGCTGGGCCTTGGCGGCGGTGGCAAGAGTCTTGAAGGCGCGCGAGGCGCTAGATGCGGAGGGCAGGTCGAGGAGGGTGGGGACGGTGAGGGTCGAGAGGGAGTAGGACAGGCCCTGTCAGGAACAAAACATGTGATGATCAGCGTCTTGGGAGGTTCATGTTCACAATGGCAGCAGTCGACATGATGATGCTAAGGGGAACTTTGGATTTGGGAGTGTGAAAGGGCTGTCGATGTGCAGTGCGGGGATGTGTGTGTGTCGAGGAGGAGAAGGAGGAGGAGGAGGAGGACCCATCTCATCATCAGGTGCGTGCAGACTTACCGTCAGCAAGCCGAGCGAAACGGTGCCGACAAACTTGAGGACGGAAACTCCTCGCGAAGCCATGATGCTCGGTGGTCAGGAACTGATGATGGCTGAGAGCAGCATGAGTGTAGTGTGTTGGGTCGGCTTGTGAAAAGTGGTGGTGGAGGAGGAAGAGGAGGAGGAGGAGGAGGAGGAGGAGGAGGAGGAGGAGGTGGTGTCGTCTCTCTCTCTTTTTCGGGAGGAGTGGGTTAGGGGTGGTACAGTCCCTGTAGCGTGGCGTGGTGTGGTGTGTAGTAGTTGTCTGGTCAAGTAATCTATGCCTTCTATGGTTCCCAACACTGGTTCCTTGGGCAGAAGTGGTTGCAGCCTTTAGCACCACCACCCCTCACTTGCCCCAGAGAGTCAGGGCCCCCTTTGGCGGGGGTGACTCAGCTCTTGGGGCGGCTGGGGCACAACTTTTGTCGTCATTGGCCAGAGGGGCCCTTCAGTTACGTCATCCATGAATAGAGCCGCTTGCTATCTGTTTGTTTGTTCTCCTCCGCTGCTGACCTTCAAGTATGATGTTGATGATACCGGTTTTTTTTCTCTCTCTTTCTTTTGCATATTGAAAATTAGAAAAATCAAAAAAATTCTTATCATGGTTGGTGTGGGAACTAATTTCTGTATTTATTTAATTTTTGAAGACTACAGGCAATGTTGTATGCATGAATGAGGATCCCATTTATTGTTTACTCCCCAACAACACTTCTCAGACCAGGCCACCAATCACAACCTGCCCGAGGCACCTCAGATCTTGTACACCAGCTTCTCGGCACTGACCTTACCCTCCTTCTGCTCCTGGAATCCTGTCTGGATATCCTCCAGGCCGCCAACCTCCCTGATGCGGTTTGGCTTGAGCTTCCCGCTGCTCAGAAGCTCAGGGAGCAGCCCCAGATACTTCTCCCATAATGCTCTGTCCTGTGGCGTCTCCCCGCCGCAGTTGTCCATGGGTAAGCTCAGGGCGCGCCCGAATACGGTGTACACGATGGTGCTCTCCATCTTCACCTTGCTGTGGGTCTTGGCAACCTCGTCACGGCTCTTTCCCGGGGGCAGCAGCCCCACGACGTGCCCGCCCTTTGTGGAGGACATGGCGGCCGCGCAGCCTTCGTAGGTGCCCTTCTCTGCAATGCAGTCAAACGCATGCCCGAGCCCGTCCTGGGTGATGTTGCGGACCTGCTCCGGCCAGTCCTTGTCGTTATAGTCCACCGCCGCGTCCGCGCCGAGGGACTTGAGCAGCTCGTGGTTTCGCCTCGACCCGGTGGCAACGACAAACAGCCCCGCCAGCTTGCCCAGCTGGATGGCGTACTTGCCCACCGAGGTCGCGCCGCCGCTGACCAGCAGCGGGAGGGCGGACATAGCCGGCCTGCTAGGCTCAGGGAGGGCCAGGCGCTGGAACAAGGCCTGCACAGCCGTCGCGAACGCCAGCGGGATCACCGCCGCCTGCTGGTCGCTGATGTTGTCGGGGATGCTGTAGACCAGGCTGCTGTCGACGACGCAGTACTCGGCGAACGCGCCGCGGAGGGGATTCTCGCCGAGGCCGTTCTTGCTGGAGCCGTGCACGAAGCCTGCGACGCGCTGGCCTTTGGTCCAGGACGAGCCGTTGGGCTCGGCGACCCTGCCGGCGAAGTCGCAGCCGCTGATCATACCGGGCTTCACGAAGCCGGCAGCTTTCCTGTTTTGCAAGTCAACCTCCGCCGTGTGCGAGAGCGAGAGAGAGAGAGAGAGAGAGAGCCGGCTGGGAAAAGGAAGGATGGGGCTGCCATTTACCAATCTGTAGGGTTCTGGGCGACATAGGTGACCTGGACCAAAATTTCCCCCTCAACAGGCTTGGGCACATCGACCTCCTGCACTGAGACCTTGCCTTCTCCTTGTGTGACGAGGGCCCTCATTTTTGCCATGTTGAATTACTGATTAAAAATCTTTTAATTTTTTTCTTCTTTGAATGTGCAGAGGTTAAAAATTGCTAATGACAAGCTAGGAAAATGTCCCTACTCGGAGGGGGGGAAAACGTTCAGATTGGAGGAGACCCTCTATTATATGATATCACCCAAGGGATGTGCCACTTGAGGGATGTGCTGTGCTTAGTCAGAGTTGTCCAAGGCCATTTGTCAAGGTGCAAAGGCACAATGATTACAAAGCCGTAAAATCATGCACCCGTCTTACTATAGGTGACCTCTGTTTCATTCCGTGTTCCCTTGGCTGGACAATACGAACGTGGCACTCTCCATAGAGTACATCTTCAGGCTGATTAATGACGAAATTCTCGGAACATTCAGGATGCAGAATGCAGTAACTTTGAAGCCACTGACATCCATCCGCCTTGGCACCTCTTGGTTTACTATTCAAACGTCAAATTTGGAATGATTTCACCGCTTTTTGTAGCAGCTATTGCAGGTTGATGCTTGTCTTGCTGTTCCAGGCTCATATATGTTCGAACATTCGTCAGCTATTCAGATAGAGACGTCCAATCGGCTTCTGTTCATTGTTGGACAGCTACTATTTGCTGATCAGCCAGTGAGGATGAGGTGAGACGTGTGCAGTGTGACATGGAACTCTGTTAATAATGTCCATGTCGCACAAGTTTGAACTCTTCAGGCTGCTCAGGTGTAATATGGAATTTGAGAAAATGAATAGAAGGTTCCGGCATTCCTTGCCTTGACACCCGCAACGCCAAACCATTCAAAATAACAAAAACAACAATGCAAACACTCCTCCAAATGCACCATATCGATCTATTTAAAACCCCAACTCCATTGCCATGTCATTTCATGAGGGCATCATCACTGTAAAACAGGCATAGCTAGCAAGACGATGAACGCCACCGAATTTCCGCGCTTCCGCATCCCCCCCCCCCTCTGCCCCCCGTCTAGGTAGCGAGCAGCTTCTGGCCCGAAGGGTACTGGATATTGTACACCGGGGCTGAGGTCAAGGCAGGCTGCGCTCCGAGCTGGTGAGGACACGTGGGCTGGTTCGCGCCGGCGGCGAGGGTGCACACCTCGTCATAGCCGTAGGTGCAGGTGGGGTTGGCGATGTTGTAGAGCGCGTAGTTGTCGCCGACCCAGGTGCCCGAGGCGCAGGACGAGATGAAGTTCATGCTGTTGGCGGCGGCGAAGGCGAGCTTGCCTGAGCCCTCGGTCAGGAGATCGCTGCACTCTGAATTGTCGACCCATTCGTCTAGACAATTTATTCAATTTGTCAGCGAGTCTGCGTTGAAGGATGAAAGAGAGAAGAAGGGGGGGGGGGAGGGGAAGGAAGAGAAAAGAAAAGAAAAGGAAAGAAGAAAGGGAGAGTGGAGATTTGCAAGGCATAGCATTTTGCCCACGTACACTGCATTGAGACACCCCCACCCTGGCACGTTCCGTCGGTGGCGGGCACGCCACAGTTGAGCTGGCTCCAGGCGTCGTAGGAGATGTCGTAGGCACCGCCAGACTCGTCGACGTGGAGGACATTCAGAGTCATGCCGTTGTTGCCCGTAAGTTTAATACACATGCTGTTGCAGTCCGGTGCCATGGGCCAGTAAGCTATCCGGTCGACGTTGACCTTGCAACCCAGGACACCGATAGACGACGAGTACGCATCGTGAGGTGTCATGCTTTCTGTGCCAGAACCGCTCGGAGCGCCGCGGGGACCGAGTGCTTGACTCCCTGCCACAAGGGCCAGCATCACTGTGAGCTCTGCAAACATGATGGACTGAGAATGTAGTAATCACCGTCGGTGTGAGGGGTAATTAAGAAAGAAGGGACGAGGATTTCAATGCTAGGAAGGACAAGCCTATACTGTTGGACTGAACCCATTGTCGATTTGTCACGTTCTGTCTGGCAGTATTTATACTGAAGTTGGTTTTCGGCTCAGACCGAGTACTCTGAAACTACACTGCTGGGCCTTGAGCCTAGAAGCCGACCTCATCGCGTAGAACTCAGGATATCTAAAGACTACGGTGTGGTGTCCGGCCGTGAAGTGGTACTGAAACCCCCCATGAGGATTGAACAGTCCTCACCCGGCCGAAACGACCTCAATGTGGCCCGAAAGACCAGATGTCTGGGGCTGCAAGGAAATAGTAGAAAGTAATTACCTAGACTAACAAGGTATAAACCGTCTGACTTTTGGCCCCCATGGGTCAGAATTTCGTGGCACAGACTTTGACTGCTGAAATGGCCGCTTTCTGGGCCACCTGGTTGGGAATAAGCGCATTGTTTCAATTAACACCCCCCTGACATGACCAAAAGTTCTTGCTATATTACAATTCTCACCGTTGGTCTTACGGGCCTGTTCTGGCCCAGACCTTGCAGCGCAGCTACCACACCCTAATCACTGCGAGACCGTTTTGACCAAGATGCAGAAATTCCGGAATAGCCAGAGCAGTGCCACCGGGCATGGTAATCAATTGGTAATTACGCCAGGACATTTTATTGAGCTGATGCTGCGATGGTCTCGATTCATTTTGCTTCAGAGGTTCCTACAAATGACTCGAGGTTCATCACAACTGAGAGGAAAAGGAGCCCGATTGGGAGATAGACTTGTCTATTTGCTCGTAAGTAAGTACCGACTGTTTACTTGCCGAACTGCTTGAAGCAAGTAGACAGAGAGTATTGAACATGAAGAACCTTGGAAGGCAAGGACGAGCAACACGCCGATGACATACTCACTTCTATCTCTCAAGTTGAGAAGGCCCATCTTTGTAAGTTCTTGTTGTTGCTAATGATAAATCTTTTACTTTTTTTCACATATCCTCCCTTCTTTTCTTATCGCCTTAGAAGTCTTCACTGCCTGCACTCCCAAGGTTTTTAATTTCCCAAACACACAATACCTACCCATCGCCTACATAATATAACTTTTAAACAGCATGATTTTTACAAGACGCATCATCCGCTCTGCTCTCAGAGCCACTTGGCCGGCCTACAATGGGCGCTCTCGCCGCCATTTCCAGCAGGTTCCGCGGCAGAACCCAAGAGAGCAACACACCACGACCGCGGCCGATGTGCTCAGCATGGTGTTTGCAATTTCGTTCCTGGCTAGCACCTGGATGTTTCGTCCCAAATCATGCGAAGCGCCCATCTCTATCCAAGCTTCCAGCAGAGAGACGTTAGGGGCGAAGGAGGAAAGCTTGAAAGCGCGTCCTCTCGACACGCTCGGGCGGTACCGAATCGAGGCAAGGACGATACTGGAGACAGAATGCTCAGCCGATAGCGAGGAAGCGGCCGATTTCCTTTTTCGTTTCTGCAGTACGTTCTGCGACAACATTCCCGGAAGCCATGGGCATCTCCAAGAAGTCTTTGCAAGATACCTGAAACTGCGCAATGGCCCCTGTCGGGATGCTGCTGGGGACATTATGCACAGGGCGTACGAACAATTTCAGGCCATACCAGAGCTTGAGGAATTCAGCGAGTCCGTGGTCGAGATGGCGCACTTGATCATCGGGGAGATGGCCCAGAGCCTGGCCATACTTCCTTGTGGAGGCAGCCATAGGCAGAGCAAGCTGCTTCCTGGGCCCAACTCGACTCCACGGGAAGACATCTACTTGGCGGCTATGGACAGACGAATCGAGCAACTCGTGAGGAATCTCGCTGTCTTTCCAAACTCTGATGGTGGTCTCTCGACGTTCCAGGAGCAACAAACCTACTTGCGGGAGATCGTGGATGAGATTTGGGCCCTGCGGAACGACGCATAGCAAGTTGTCATGAAGCAAGTGAGACATCACCTGGCGAAGAATGCTGAGGCCAGGGCTATCATCGAGGAGAATACAGTTCTCCTTCGACAAACGCCTACAAAGGAAGCTGTCGACCTGATTGTGGTGGCCGTGAACTCGGGTGATCTTGAGGTTCTGCGAGAGTACGTCAATAAGCGGAAGCAGAGAAGGATTCAGGCTATCGGAGTCATAAAGAAGAGGTTTGATGAGGACTTTGACTTCCGCAAGCTGCTCCTCCATGCTCCAGGTGGTATGGACTTGACGGCTCGCGTCAATTTGCTGTCAGAAATGCTGGATCGGCAGACGGAAGAGGGCGACCGCTTTGTTACCGAAGTTCTGCTCACGCTGCAGTGGTACTTCAGCAAACAAACGGAGATGATCTCAAATTCCCAGCCGATTAAGCGAGCAGCCAGGCAAGATGATCTTCGGAAACCATGACAGGTGATGTAGCTAGTGGTCCTTGAATCCACGTATTACTTATTACCCAGTGTCAAACCTGGAGAACAGTAAATAGCGTACCTTGATATAAAAGCGCAGCAATCGAGATTAATTTAGGTCAACTTGACAGCGTTTCGGATTCATTCATCATGGAGGTTGTATGAACTCTGTACATGATCTTGTCGTCTTTCCCGTGGGTGTTTGGGTCGCGGCTGGGGTCTCAAAGGCGTCGGCGATGCTGTCTTGGCCACTTCATTTGTGAGCTTGAGGCTCTTGTTCTGAATTTATTAGTTATTCTCTGTTGAAAAGAATTAATATCTGAGATTCCTCAGCACATATTTCGTTGTTGATTTTTGCATGATGTTTTCGGATGATCAGCAGCTGTGATTATTTTCATCGTCGATCTTGTATTAGCTGTGTGAAAGCACTTCAAGAAAGGCATTAACCATGGAATGACTCTACAAGTCCTCTGATCGAGTTATTCTATCGAATATCAATCATTTGTTTCACCAAGTAAGTACTTACTTAAGTATTAAAATCCGCTTGTGACGACACTGTGCCTCGACCAAGCCGTTTGGTGTCATCTCGACGTCACTACGTCATCCCAGACTGCGCCAGGGGCGGACAAGATCCGTTTCCTACGACGACATTTTAAGTTCCACTCGAACAACAACAACACTAGCAGTTCTCAAGAGATTCAATTCATCATCTTTAGAAAGAAAGTCCAATTCATACTACCTACCTACTTTCCATCTCTGTGGGCATTCTTGTTGACCCAGACGGCACTCGCACACCTCGGCTACACCTTTCCCCAGCGGACCAACCTCGACCAAAAAAAAGAAGAAAAAAGAAAGAAAAAAACACCATGGCGGAAACACACCACTTCGACGTTTCTAAACTCTTCACAGTCAAAGACTGGGTCTGCGTCGTCACAGGTGGCGGCAGCGGGATCGGCCTGATGGCGACGCAGGCCCTCGCAGCCAACGGCGCCAAGGTCTACATCACCGGCCGACGCATGGAGGCCCTCAAGACAGCCGCCGAGCACCACAACCCTACTTTCTCGACAGGCAGCGAGATCATCCCCCTGGGCCCCTGCGACGTGCGCAGGAAGGACGACCTCGAGAGGATCGTGACGGAGCTGCGCACCACCCACGGCGAGAAGCACGTCCACCTGCTGGTCTGCAACGCGGGCATCGCGGGCCCCAAGGCCGAGCCGGAGGAGGAGGACGCCGAGGACCTGAAGAAGAAGCTGTGGGAGAAGGAGAGCGTGGAGGGGTGGCAGGACACGTTCGAGACGGACGTGACGAGCGTGTACTTCACGACGGTCGCGTTCCTCCCGCTGCTGCAGGCGAGCATCCAGCCCGAGGGCCCCCTGGAGAGATACGCGCCCAGCGTGATCACCGTCTCGAGCATGTCGGGCCTGATGAGGCATGCCCAGGGCCACTTCTCGTACAATGCGGCCAAGGGCGCCACGGTGCACCTGTCGAAGCTGATGAGCGCCGAGTTCCAGCAGACGGGCGTGCGGGTGAACTCGATTGCGCCCGGGTACTTCCCCTCCGAGATGACGGCCAAGAGCTCCGATGAGAAGCAGAAGAGCCACCTGCCGCCCGAGAAGGTGGCCGAGAAGGGCCACGTGCCCGCCATGCGAGGCGGTCGGGATGAGGAGATGGGCATGTTGGTCTTGTTCCTGGCCAAGAACAGCTACGTCAACGGGGAGATCATTGCGATCGATGGTGGCGTGCTGAATGTGGTGTCTGGTCGCTGAGTTGATGCTGTGGGAGGTGAGACCTGTCGTCGTGATGATGTGTACCAGTATTCACGCGTCAAAAAAGAAAGAAAAAGTGAAGAGTGCGAGTTTGTGGCGTATGGGCGTCATGTTTTTGGAGTATTTCTTATTAAAATTAACTATGGCTCAATACTCGCATAGAAACGAAACTTGTGTTTTCTTTGCATATTATCTTGCGCCCGCCCGGTGGCTTTCTTCTTTCTTTTTTCTTCTTCTTTCTTCTTCTTCTTTTCCCGCTCCCTCATCGGGGCACGTTTCATGCAACCACCGATCAATCACGGCCCGAATCATCTGTGTCTGTCTCCTCATCCAACCTTTGTTTTGAATTCACTTTTCAACACTTTCTGCCCCTAGATGTACCGCGCCCCCAATGATGGCTCAGCTTGAGGGGTATTCACGGTTTGTGCGTTGTGGGAGCCACCGAGCCAGGCCACGAGTAGTTATACCGACGCCGACATGTTCAGCGAAGCGAATCCGACCTTCAAGCCAAGGCCGTCCCACGCCGTCAGATAATTCTTCAACAGCGGCGATCCAAGCTCCCACAAGCCGGTGCCGTTATAAAAGACCTTATCTTGCCAGTTGTTGACCACAGCCTGACAAATGTCGTCCGTTCCAGGGTATGGGCCGAGATTGAACACGCTGCTCGGAACAGTGACATTCATCTGTGTCTCATCGCTGTCGTATCCGAGCAGGAACGTAAGCTCCGCACCAGACTTGACAATGGCCTCCATATCCCTGCAGGAGCATCCCCATGTGCCGACTGGATCAATCTGATAGATCTTGGGGGAGACTTGGGCGTACAAGGCGGCGGCCGTGGCGTTGTCAGGGGCCATGATGAAGGAAGTACCCGTGTCCAAGACCTGGACCAGACTCTGCGGGTATGGCACCTCGGCGTTCGGCGAGGTGGTGTTGGGGTTGCGAGTCAGCAGCTGCTGCCCATTGATGAAGATGGTCTGCATATTCATAGTCCACTGCGAGTGAGCAGCAGCCAGCCCCCGGTTCAGAGAGATCCAGACCGGGTCAACCTCGAGCTTGGACGCATCCTTGGTCCCCATCACGAGTTGTCCGCCGCTGATCTTGCCCGATGGCGTGTACAGGATGAAGATTGCACTGTCCAGCAGCCCGGCATTGTACAAGGCGTACTGGAACGACTCTGGCTGCGTACCGTTGAGGCCGAGGCCCAGAATCCCATCGATCCCAGGCTGCGTGGTCATGGCCTCGTCTTCTTCGTGGCACAGGAGGAAGGAGAAGGATGGCGCGGTCAGGCCCTGCATGGACACGTCGTCGACGGCCCAGCGACACTGGGCGCCTTGGGGCTCTGCGAGGGGAACCGTGTCGCCACCCGTGCTGAACCTGGGATTCGCGTTGCCAAGCACCGACCAGGAGAAGGATGAGGATGCCGTAGGGTCGAATTGTCTCTGGCTGGAAGGGCAGGTGGTGCAGTTAATCTGCGGGAGGATCAGGTCGTGTGAGCCCGTGTCGATGAGGACCGTACTATGAGACAGCGTGTGTCACAAGGTTAATTTCTAAACATGACTGGCAGAAACTACTCCCACGTTTGTTGAACGTACAAGTTTCGTGGTGGTGTGCCAACCGAGATGGTTGTATACCACTGGAGATCGGTGTGTCCATTCTTGATCCAATCCGTCAAGGGCGCATTGATGTAGGAGGCTTGAGAGATGGAAGACGCTGCCAAGGACATGATGACGAAAAGGTTGGGCTTCATGGCGAACAGGAATTCGGTCTCAGAGGGGAATGCCGAGGGTTTGGACAAGTGAATAAGATAATTGTGCTAGCGGTGATACAACAAGAGAGTAAATGCGAAAGGCTATCAGACTTGTCGTCACTCTGCTTGAGTGGCATAATTATAGCATACAAATGAAAAGAGAGGGAGAAGCAATAATATATGTTTGTGCCCATGTTGAACGTCTGATATCTTGTAAATACGAGTAGGGACATTGTGTCAACAGGCACAATATCTGAGGCATCACTTTCCATTGAAGCCCTATCGGAAACCCAAGGGGGCCGTTCCACGCGAGGCCGTAAGACATTGTGTTGGGAGCACAAAGATAATAGATGGCTTCAGTACAACCGCCTTGCGTAACAGCCAATCAAATTCGTGGGGCCCGTAGCACAATATTAGAGGTACAATATTACATGGTTGTGGATTGCGTTCCACCAAAGCCACTTCTCGAATTTCTGCAAGAGTGTCACGTAGAAACTCATAGTCTATGATCAATATTACAGGAGAGATGTCGGCTTGACAAGTCTCGTCGGCCAGCCCGAATGGCTTAAGACGGGCTGGCGAGATACGAGCGAGTCTATCCAGTGTCAAAATACGAGGAAGTAGTAATCTATATGCTGTCAGGGTGTGATGGGCCCTTGTGAGATATCTCACCCAGCCTGAAAGTGATCATTTTGAGTGAAATTTGGACAGCAGCAACCTCGCACTGAGAAAGCTTCCATGGCCCTGTAGCCATAGCCCTCCAAACAAAAGTCACAGGCAGATAATTTGCATAGGGGCTTGACAATTTGAAAGTCACGTTTTCAATACTGATCATGTTTTCGAGAGGAACTGAGGCAGATGAGTGATGCGGCCCGCCACGATATCTCAGGCTGAGGCTCGTACGAAAAAATGTAAGTTTTTTATTGGGGAAAAAAAAAAAGAGAAACATAGCCAAATATTCCACTACACTCGCTCAGTATTGTGTCAAAATTTCAAAGATTCTCAGGCCGTTTCTTGTTGCTCAGAATATCTGGGCTCCTGACCAATTCTTTCGAAGAGGGTTAGGGTTGATGGGTGGACTGAGGTTCAACTCTGAAACTGGAGCGACATCCAATCAATTCACTTGCCATGTGATTGATTACCCCCAGGAAGTTTCCCCCATTATAAAAATCTCACCACCAGGGTCTTGACACACTTTTTTCTTCTTCTTTATTTTCAAGGTCAAAGAAGGATCTCGCTCTCCTCGAGATGGAAGAACTGCCTTTGGAGCCGCATGGAATCCTCTGGCAGGAAGACTTTGTCTCGCCGCAGCACGAAGAAAAGCTCGTGCAAATTTTCCACAACGAGCTCGAGTGGCCTGAGCGCACGGGGCGAATCTCGCTGCACTACGGCTACACCTTTGACTACAAGACCTTTGGCGTCGACCCAGACATCCCCTACAAGGAGTTCCCACGCTGGCTGAAACCACTGATCCCAACATACGAGGGTCGCCCCCCAGAGCAGGTCTGCCTGCAATACTACCCACCAGGCGCCGGCATCCCGCCTCACGTCGACACCCACTCCGCCTACGACCAGCTTTACTCGCTGTCCCTGGGCTCTCCTGTGTTGATGCAGTTCCGCAGGGGCGACCGCCGCGTCGACCTGGACCTCAAGCCCCGCAGCCTGATGAAGATGTCGGGCGACTCGAGGCTGCACTGGACGCACGGCATCAAGAAGCGCAAGACGGATACCCTCGCTGACGGTACGGTGCGGACACGCGAGGACAGGTGGAGCATCACATACCGGTGGCTGAGAGCTGGTGGTGAGTGTGAGTGCGGGAACCTCGAGCTCTGCGACACTTCTCAGCGACGCCGCGGCATCGAGAGGGAGTATCGATGGAAGACGTACGAAGAGGCAGATGCCAGTGGTGCACAGCCAACGCGGGATGCGACTGGCGAAAGTATCATCGGAAACAAGGCCCCAGCTGTGTCTTGAACCTTGTCTGGGAACCTTTCTCTCTTTTCACGACGGAACCCGCAACAGAGCGATACCTCCTTTGGGGGCGATACGGCCCAGTCAATGAGAGTGTCGTCCGTGGTCCCTTCGGTTTTCCCCCTCAGCGATGCGGCAAAGCCTCGAACCAACCTCCGACCATGCACGCAGTCTAGCGAAACTATGAAGGGGCACAGGACCAACGCAACGAACGACGCACCAACATTACCGATATTTAAGCTTTTCAGAGTGCGCCGAGTGATCGCAAAGAAAGCTTGCTCTGGCGGAAGACAGGTCTGAATTATTTTAAGGTTCAAAACGACCTCTTAGCCTACACATGTTGCGCACAGACAAGACCCTTGGGACAACTTCACCTTAGGCTTCCCTTGATCTGCACACTTCAGACTGGAGTAACGACGAACAACAAATTCCGGTCTGATTGTGATCATCCATGGGTGTCAGTCAGCCGCCATCATTTGGAATATTTTGGAGGGAAACATCTGTGAGCAACCTGAGCCCAAAAGGCATTTGAGCCCGAAACGAGCCAGGGAGAAACTTAGAAGAGGAATTTGAACCAGTCCTGCCATCATCTGCGAGCGATCGCACAGGACGCCCTCGATACTTTTGTCTCACCTTTTAAGCTCTTGCCCATCACGCTGCACAGAGAACCAAGCTCCATGGCAAATACTACTCAACCTTGGAAGATGCCAAGGCTAGGTGCGAAGCCCATCAGTAACACGGGCTCTTCCTAGATCCGGTAGCTTAATCTGTGGGGAGGAGAAGGAGGGCGAGGAGGCGGCGCAACTTGGAGAAGCATGGACATTGCGTTCAACTTCGAGTTAAGGCCGACTGATTCATATATATGAGTGAAGTTCGCCGCAGACTTGAACAGAAATGGGATGATGAGCCAGACCTGTATGCATCTGTCCTTTGTCAGGTTCTTCCCCGTCCTTGAGTCTGTCTGCCTACCTAAACCAGCGAGCAGGCTCGTTTGGATAATTTTGTGTCTTGGTCATTACCGTTCCTCACCCATTTCCTGTCACTCATTCGGATTCCCATCAGCAATCAACCCAGCCACTCCCTTCTCAACTACCACAGTTCATCTTCAGCATCAACATCCCCCCTCTTTTTCTCTTCTTCATAATGCATGCCTCTAAACTCATCCAAGTCCTCCTGGCTGCCGTCTTGACCCACGCCTATATAGGAGGCCGAGACGACCACTTCGTCGCCGCCCGTCTGGCAGCCAGACAGACTACCACCACCGCCCAAGCCGCAACCTGCGCCCAGGCCGCGATCCTAGCCCAGGGCATCGCCCTGAACATCGCCGACCAGCAGCAGGAGCTCGCCACAGCCAATCAGATGGCGAACCTCCTCGCCGCCCCGCAGCCCCTCGACCAGGCCGCCTGGGCCCAGGCCCGCACCGCGCTGCTCCAGTTCGTCAACAACGGCATCGCCATCCGCGAGACGAACCAGCTCATCACGCCCGCCGGCAACGCCGCCACCCCGGGCCTGGCGATCGTGGCGAACGCCCAGCTGGGTGAGCTGGGGCTCTCGAGCAACCTGACCGCGACGGGGGCGGATGACGTCCAGGGGAACATGCAGATTGTGACGAACTTGCAGATGGACTTTACGGGAGGGATACAGCAGAATATGAAGAACATGGCTGACGTGAGTGGATTTCTTGTTCTCTTTCTTTTTTGTTTGTTTCTTTCACCTTGGTTACTAACATCATGACCCAGGCGACCACGGGATGTGGTTGCGCGGCCATTACCACACCGGCGTCCGCTGCGCCTCCTGCTGCGTCGTCGTCGACTGCCCCTGCTGCTGCGGCTAGAGGAGAGGGAGGCAACGTGGCTCGTCGCAAGGTTCGTTGAGAGAGGGGTAGAGGCGAGATCGTGGATGGCAGACAGCGTGGGCGATCTGTAGCTATAATGCTTATTTTTTGAAATTCAGGGTGATGCGCGTCAGGTCGAGATGCTATGATGGTTGATAGAAGAGCAAGCTGCCTAGTTACGAGGTGACTTCTAGGCGATCCATTAGACGGTTCTCGTATATTTCATATAATGAATTGAAACAATTTTATGTTCTCCGTCGAGGGTTTCTTTTTAATTTTTTACTATTAGAAAAAATGTGTCTACCTAGACGTCCCGCGCAGCCAAACCAGAAGGGACAGTGACACCACATTCTCATGCCGTCATACCTCATAAAACACATCAAGAATAAACCTCTCTCCTACGACCGGGGGGCCTAGATCAATCAAACCCAAGCCGCAACGGCTGGCCTTGGGCCTATTAACCAAATGGTCCCTCTGCCGGCTGAAATACCTCCTCCACTCCCTCTGCCTCAACCGGGGTGATGGCTACTTCCAAGAGGTCAGCTGCCCGATCACAGGTGACCGGGTCGATTCCCGCTTCCAGGATCAGGTCCTCTTCAACGTAGTTGAGACGCGACAGCGCTAGCAGGTACTTCTGGGACGCGCCATGGGAAGTCGATAGCTTGGCGCGCATGTCGATATATGCCGAGGTCGACGGGTCAGTCACCAGAGCGTGCAGCAGGAGGACGATAGAGGAGATGAGCGTATACAGAAGCGGCGTGGGGCTGGGATCAAGGGCCTCTTTACTGGCGGCTGATGATGGGTCGGTGTCGGTGTCTTCAGCTGGTGGTGGTCTGGCCGCCTCCTTGGACACTCTCTGAATTATATCAACATCTGCTGCTATGTCATCAGAGGCCTCTGCCGCCTCGCCCTCGGCCTCATCGTCTGTTGGCTGGGAAAAAAGCTTGACCGGGACGTCCATATTATACAGCGCATCGATAGCGCCGCACAATACATTCACCAGCCTTGGGATGGCGACGTCGCTGAATACCAGCTGTTTCGCACCAAAGGGCGACTGCGCGAAGGCCATTAGCGTCCTCAGTGCCTCCAGCCGAACAAGGCACTGCCGATGTCCATAGGCCCCAGCCGGATCGGCGGGCGTCACCCACAGGTGAGGCATGTGCATGACCTTGCTCACGCGCTCGATGAGGGCCTGTGCCACGAGTACCGGGTCACGATCCTCCTTGCCTGTGACGGGACCGATGGAGTCGGGAAGGCAGGATGTGCATAGTAGCCTGAGAATCCCCAGGAACTCGTCGTGCGGTTGTTTATGTGAGATCATGGCCAGCACGAAGTCTATCCCTACCATCTTCCAATAGAGCCTCTGCGGCGAGTCACGATCGGGGCCGAGGTCCAAAGGGTGTTCGGGGTTCAGCAGGTAGGAGTCGACACAGCCAAGAGCCGCGAGGTACATGAGCTGGAGCGTGCCTTCGGTATCGATGTTGAGGATGAGGTGCGGGATCTTCTCGTCTGGACTCGTGGAGAGGTCGCCGTTCATACTTTCGAATCGAGGGACTGCGAGAAGCAGGATGGTAGTCTGCGCCACAGGTATCAATGTCGAGGTGATGTAGGGCGCCACTGCTATCGTGTTCAGTTGTAAGATGAAGGTGACGAGCGACGCCAGATCAAAGATGGGTTCATAGTATTTTTCTTTCAAGCATTGATCCCATAGGTCGATGATCACGTCGCAAAAGTCGATGAGCAAGCGCAGAGGGTCTTGAGGATCGCCCAGAGAAGGTAGTTTCTGGAAAATGATGCCCGCAAAGGACTGCTCCGGATCTGACGGGAAGGTGTATCGAGCGAGCAGATCAAAGGTCAAGGGCTGACCGTAGATGGCGCCGTGATCGAGTACAAGGCGTAGAAAATCATAGGGCAGGGCACTCGGCCGGAGATTCGACCCAGGCGGCTGTGCACCTATACCAGGAGGTGCAGCGTCTACCATGGCCACATCGTCTTCCACCTCCAATGCTGTCACGGGGCTCTCTATTGTCGGTCGTTTCCTCTTGGCCCTGCTGGGTGTCCTCTCTCCAGGCCCTGCAAAGGATGCCGTCTTCCCCTTGCCTTTGGCACCACCTTGGGCCTTGGACGGGCTTGGCAGGATCTCTACATCATCGAAGCCGTCCGCAACGTTGTTGCGCACATTCGACTTGTTCTTCTTGGGGGTCGACGTGCCGGTGTGCACAGACTCTGTGCGCTGCTTCTTGGACCTCTGCAGCTCCTCTCTCAGATCCTGGCGCGTGAACTGCAGCTCGGTCGCGGCAGTCTTCTCGTTCTGGATGGCAGCATCCACAAGACGCTGCTGCTTTGCGAGCGCTTCAGCATTCTGTTTCTTCAGCCTCGAGAGCTCAGCCTCGTGGGTTGACATGGAATTCTCGTACTTGGATCGGACGATGGAGACCTCGCCTCTGGCCGAGTTAAGGTCATTTTCGAGGGCTCGCAAACGTGCTTGTAGGGCTTCGACCAAGTTGTTGTTCTGGCTCTGCGATATGGCGCGGCCCTGCTGTTGCGAGCCTTGGGGCTGCTGGTGTCCCGGGCGGAAGGAGGACGAAGAGGAGATCTCCTGAGGAGCGCCGTGACGATTTGGGCCGGGAAGTGGAGGAGGGCCCATGCGTAGGGGCATGCTGGGGACGGGAGCAGCATATCGGCTGGAGGGAGGACCAGCGTACCGTACTGTCGAATACTGCGTGAGAGGCTTTCCCCCAGTAGCGGGCTGCTGCTGCTGCCATCGTGGCTGTTGGAGGCTCCGGCTCGGGAGCTGGCGCGCATCTTGGGCAAAGGGCGCAGTTGTGGAGCCCTTCTGTCTCTCGACGACAGGATGCACAGGCGCATTTGCAGACTCGTCTATGACGAGCGCGTCGTCCAGGTCGTCGTCCTCCTCCAAGCCGTAGTCGTCGTTGTTCTTGAGTGCCTGCGACTGCGCCTGATCGAACCTCTGCGCCTGGGTAAACTGGATGGCATGGTTTTCCAGCTCCTGTAGCGTCGTATCGTTGAGTTCGTCGAACTCATCGTCTGAGAAGTCGTCCATGACCACCGCTGGGCCGGCGCCCCTGCGATGAGGCACCGGATCGTCGTTGTTATGTCGCGGCGAAGCGCTGTGGTGCGACTTGGGAAGTGGATGTCGTTGGTCTGAAAATCAATCTACGCGCCTGGGTACCGCGTCATTCTCCGTAGCCAACACCTGCCAGCAGTTGGTGTGTGGGCTTGCTTGGCCCTGTATGTACAGGGGATCCCCCTGCCACAACCCAGGTTGGAGGCGCTGGGGGCGCTGGGAGCTTTGGGGGCCCTGGCATACCTGGCCACGTGCTAGCTGCAGATATGCAGCACCTAATTCTGAAGTACTGTACTCTTTGCCTCATTTGACTTCCATAAGCACAAGACATTTTTTAAACCCTCGTTGAGCCTGGCAGACTCTATCGACGCCATGTTGTAGGAAATGGCCAGAGCATATATGTATATCAAAGCTATGAGACTGAAAATGCTAATTGAATATTCTCTGTAAAACGCTGGTGGGTAGCAAAGTCCCAGTGTCTTCAGTACCTGTAGATACATAGTTCATAGCGCCCCTTCTCCCCACAAAAGGGTAACCTACAGTGAGGTGCTTGGGCGCTGTGGCCCTGAAAACCCGTTGTGGGCTTTCCTGCCGCACCGGCGCCGGCTGCCACGTTTCCCGATCCGTTCCATTCACCCATCCTTCGACCTTCAGTGCTACCTATCTTTTTAATTTGAGCCCTGCTCCTCTTCTTGCTTGCCTCCCATCGCCCGCCCAGATTGTCACAACATGAGTCGGAGGAAGCCCTAGTTCACTTGGTCACCAGCTCCGGAGCAAGATCGCGACTGACCATGCAGAAACTGCTGGGCCTCCTCCTCGCGCTGCTCTTCAGCGCAGTCGCGCAAGCGAGCTCGTCGTCGTCGGCCAGCCAGCTCTCGCTTCCTTCGTATCACTATGGAGCTGCCATCAGTGTTGAGTGCATGAACAGGAGCTCGTAAGTCCCCTCCCCACCCGGGCGATCACCCGCGCACGCCCTGGGAGGAACAGGAGATGCTTGAAGTGGGCGCGCCATAATAGCAGCCTGCAAGATCGCTCTCGCGCCTTGGGCCTCTTCGTCTCTTCTCTCCCTGGGCTGACTGCGTACTAACTGCCCTTCTTTTTTTCTCTTCTTTCTCTCAACACCAATAGAGAGACTGGCGAACACATCGAGAATCCCGAGAACCACGAGATCCAATGGATCCCCTTTCCCGTGTGTGAAGAGACCGAAAAACCTCTCGAGTTTCACTACGGCATCGAGAGCGAGGTCAACTGCACCATCCCTATGGTCTCGGACCCCTTCTTCCACCTTCTCGAGTTCTACATCCACTCCGACGCCCCTTTGTCCTGCCGCCTCCCCGCGCGACCGCCCCCGCACATCGAGTACGTCGACGAGAAGCCCGCCGAGCAGGAGTACATACCGCTGGTGCTGGCGCTCGCGGGGACGCTGCAGGCGAGCCACATGCACATCAGCACGCACCTCAACGTGCTGCTGCACAGCACCCCGAAGCACCACATCCACCCCCACGACAGCGGCGTGCTGGACTCGGGCATCGCGTACAGCACCAGCCCCCTGAGCCACATGGCCGGCAGCTGGACCCGCAAGCTGATCATCGGCGACCCCTTGCCCCTGAGCTTCAGCGTGCGCTGGTTCCCCACGCCGGCGCTGCCCAAGACGGAGGGCAAGATCGAGTGGCAGGGCATCGGCGGCCACATCTACACGAGCACCGTCTTCTACAGCCTCGTGTCGTTCCTGGCCGGCGCGTGTATCACGGGCGTGTATTTCTTTGGTATCGTGCTGCCCAGTCGGGTCAGAGGGCGCGCGCTGGGCGGTGCGACGCCCTTGGGATATGGACTGAACGGGGTGGGCAACGGGTGGGGGATACCAATGGCGAAGCGAAACGTAGACTGAGAGAGCTTGAGCAGGAAGCTCTCGTGTAAGGGGAATGGGGGCTCGGATGGTGTAATGGCATTTACAAGCAAAGGGTTTATGTGTATATATTTTCATATATACCTGATCCTATCTCCTCTATGGGCAAGGTTAGATTGATACTCCAGGCGCTCGATGGTTTTTTTTACCATGTACTTCAAATACAGGGTTGTTGCCTTTCTGCAACGCTTTTAATTGACTCGTCCGTCCTTCTCTGTCCGTCCGTCCGTCCGTCCGTCCGCCCTACTGATTCTTCTTGGTTATTGAGGCCGCCACCGAGACACGTGTATACAATCGCCAGTATACATCCACAAACATCAACAAGGCTATAATTCTCAGAAATCAGCATTTGCACACGAGCACCCTAAGCAGCTTACACCAGGAAAATGAAAAGGAGAAATCATCATCATCATCATCAGAAACAAGAAAAGAAACCACTCACGAATCGCAACCCACGGCCCCATCAGCTGGTAGAGGAAGGCATCCTTTTGCTCGGGGGTGAAGTCACTCGGGTCGAGGTACAGCACATGATTCATGCACAGCATGGTGCTGAAGGCAGTCTCCATCGCGTACACGAGCAGGAGGAGCTCGTGAGCGCCGGTCGTCGTGCCTTTGCTGAGGCGGTAGGTGGAGTACAGGGTGACGGGGAGCTGGAAGCCGAGCTCGATGGAGAAAAGGAAGGGCATGAAGTTTGGGGCCACTATGAAGGGGGGGGGGGAAGGGGGTGGGGGCGAGAAGAGTCAGTCTCATGAAAGCCAATTGTGCGTATGTGTTTTTGTTGGTGTGCTGCCGTGCGACGACTTACTGTGGTCCTGGATAAGAGGGTCGTTGTATGCGGAGATGTCATGGTCTCTGAGCTGCTGGAGGAAGTGCAGTGGGCTTCCCTTGGGTTGGTATAGCCATGCTGGGTAGATGTAGGGTACGCCGTCGATGACTTGTTACATGAGAGAGTTGAGTCTTAGCTATGTATTCAGCATCGCAGGCCCTCAGGAGCGCAGTAAGAGTGAGGCTACGCTGCTGCTCGGGAGAGGCCGCCTTGGGGGGGGGGGCAGAGAGATTTGAGATGGGATTGCTCACAGAGGATGATGAAGACTTGCAGGACGAACCACACAAGCCAGACCTTGTCTCGCCAGTTCTTTGGTGCAGTAGTCATGATTGAATTAATTGAGAAGGGGAAGCATAAGGCGATGTTGTTTTGAGGAGCCAGAGAAGAAGAAGAAGAAGGAAAAAAAGACATCGTGGGGGAATTTTGAGCTTGTATTTTGTCCAGCATGGTGATCCTTACAGTGAGTGATGCGGTCTACCTCGCCAGTTGCTGATTGGCTAACGTACAGGGCGGGTTTATGGCGGGGTCGAGCATGGGAGTAAGCAGATATTCTATTTTCTCATGCACTTGATACTTATTAAACATGTCCATGCCTGAAGTCTAGTTTTAACAAATCAGAAATGATTTGAGCAAACAGTGACTGAATGTGTGCAGCTTTTAATAAGTTTTATGCTTTCCATGATTGACGGAAGTAGATGTTGCGGTAGATCTCCAGCACATGTAAATGTCTCCCCACTAGCTGGTGGCTCAGGCCGAGAGAAACAGACAAGATTACAAACATCCAAAGAACTGATTCCACCATATTTCCCAAAGCAGAAAGAAGACAAATGATGAAATCATCACAGTATGGAATTACGAGATGACGGCTCTGACTCACGTGCTGAAATCCGAGGGCCGTTCACCTGCTGCATCAGAAGCATGCCTTCGAGTTTTTGGGTTGGTGAGCAACATATGAGCAGCGATGAGTATGAAGACAAGTCATCTGGAAGGTTTTCCCTGGAGTGTAAATTGTCTAATTATGGAGCATTGGGAAAGAGAGTAAAAAAGTCTGTAGACAGAACAGAAATTGGAAGCACATCGTCTAGACCAGGTCTTTTACAGTCTGGACCTCGCCGCTCATGCCGAAGTCATTGACGACCTCTACTTCCCAAAGAAATCATCCACCACTTACTTACCTTCGTTCACTCATAATTGCTAGAAGAAGAACAGGATTTTGTTTTTCTTTCTTTCTTTCTCCTTTTTTTTCTTCTTTCTCCTTTTTTTTCTTCTTTCTTTCCATTTGATTATTATTTGATATTGTCCACTTCTAAGTTCTGTGGAGTTCTTCTTCATGCATGTTACATATCACTTGTACAGTCATGAGTTAATTATATCAAGACATTTGACCCGATTAAGGTTCTCGGCAGTGCCCAGTACGCGCGTGGAACCACCCTGCATATCGATAGATTCTTGACTTATCATCACTGTCTGCGCGCGCGCAGAGCCCCAATTTTTGGCTCCATATGCCATCATGTTCCTCGCCCTGACAAATTGAATTCCACCAGAGCGGGGTTTCGACCTCGGGACGCGGTACTCGGAGGGCGAGATATAAAACATCCCCACAGGCCATGCCACCGTTTCCTCAACGTGAACTGACGCTTTCTATTCTCTCGTAACGACTTCGACCTTTCAAACATATCTGCACAGCACCGCAAGAGCCAAAAAAAAAAAAGATCATCTCCCTCCCTCCCTCCCTCTCTCTCACCTGCGGTTCATCATTATCCATATAACACCACTACTACCACTACTAGCTCAATAAAAATGTCTTCCTCAGCAACCGTCACCGTCCTCTACCCCGCCAAGGAGGGTTATACCTTCGACATGGATTATTACCTCAAGACACATATGCCCCTCGTGGCCGAGAAGTGGACCTCCTTCGGCCTCAAGCAGTATTATGTGACCGACCTGCGCAACGAGCAGCAGCCCTACTCGGTGCAGGCCACCCTCATCTGGGACGACCTCGAGGGTTTTGCCAAGGCTGGTGCGGCATACGGCCCCGAGGTCATGGGCGACATCAAGAACTTCTCGAGCGAGCAGCCCGTCATCGTCAAGGGTGGGGTCCTCGCAACCAAGGTCTAGAGAGAACTTGAGAGGAGACGGCATCGGCTAGGCAGTTCTCTGCGCGCGCGCGCGCGCGCCCAACTGTTCTTTCTGCGAGAGGCCGGTGTCGCACATGTTTGGGGGTAGCCTGGGTGGATGGTCGAAGCACCAGATTGTGGCGCGCCATATCTTGTTGTTGGCTTTTGGACTGGGTTTTGCCGTCTCTTTGTCTGTGTATAGATTGGTATTGCGTCTGACTTCTTCGGCTGCGTTTTCATGTGTCTATCTTGAAACGACAATTGCAAGATTTGCAACCTCCCACGACCGTTCTTCTGTGACTTTGCTGCTGAAACATCCTGTGAATCTTCGATTATGTACGGCCGACCCTCTTAAAGACACCAAAGATATAAGACATTGTTGTGAATGGTCCTCTTCTGGCCACATTTCTTTTCTCACTGCACTACCTCCCCTCCAGTCAAAAAAGCGTCCAGATCAGCCTCCGCATCCGAGTCATCGTCGTCATCGTCATCGTTTCCATTGTCCATCAGGTCAATCACCAGCACCGCCCCATCGCTCAACCTGTCAAACTGGAAGCCAGCCTGCAACGCCGCCGAGGCATCAAACACACACCCAGCAATGTCCAGGCCTATGTCCTGTTCCTTGAGGGCGAGGCATACCGCCCTGACGTGCTCGTGATGCGCATCCTTCACCTCCTCTTTCTGTTGCTGCTGCTGCTGCTGCTGCTCGGCGTCAAAGACCAGCGCCACGTTTCTGTGGCTTAGACAAAAGTCATGCTTGACATCTGGGCTTGCCGCGAGGGCCTCGGCGAGCTTGGAAGAGTCTGTCTGTGCGCTGACGGTGAGGCGGGTGAAGATGCGGGCCTCTAGGAGGGTTTTTGAGGCTGCTCTAGCCTGGGGCGAGAATATGGAGACGTTGGGGGGTAGAGTCGGGGGTTGTGAGGTTGATGTCGACGGTGCTGCGTTACTGGAGGGGAGGGCATCTGCGCCCACTGGGTCTGTTGATGGCATTTTGTCGTTGTGGAATGGGTTGGCGTTGAGATGAGTGTCGCATCAAATTCTGACGTCTGCAAGGAAGCGGAAAGATGGTCAGGGTTAGATTAAAAAAAAAAAAATAAAAAAAAAAAATAAAAAAAAAAAAATAAAAAATAAAAAAATAAAAAAATAAAACTCAGCCACAAACCGGATCTCCCGCCAACCTAGAATAAAACTTCTACTGTCACGGGAGAGTACAAAAAAAAAAAAAACCCTGAGATTTGATAGTGTCCTTCTTGACAATATACTTACTTAGATTCGTGATCACGTTCTCTAGTGACTTTCCTCGGATGAAAGACGAAAAGATTTCAGTATCCGATACACTTTCATCCATGTTAAGAAGGAGACAAGTGAGAAATCAAAACCACCAAAGTTCACGAATAGTAAATGAACTACTCATATTAAATACAGTGATATATTACAATACACATAAGCCCCACTGACGACCCCAAAACCAACTTACTGGCCGAGACGATATACAACATCCTTGCTGAAATATTTGCTGATATCATTATCTCGTCCACAGTGCTCACACGTGTGAACGACTTTGGATCCCTCATGGCCAGGACCAAAGTGGCTGGACTTTGCACTCCCCACGCCAGACGCTGACGACGGCCCCGTTCCAGACGAAGCTGTGCCGCCGACCGGAGGGTTGGCAGCGGACCCAGTCCCAAGCCCACCACCGCCACCTCCTCCTCCGCTGCTGTGGTGAGTAGTCGCACCGCTAAATCCATGATCGGGCTCGAGCATGCTGCTGCGAGGCTCACCCGGGGCCGGTGCAGACTGCTGGCCATCATTGTAGCCTGCATGATCACCCGTATAGCCCGTGTTGTCGCGGGTGCCTGCCTTCTGGTGCCCACCGTACTCATGCGCTGCATACCCCGCCGCGCCGGCGGTCGCAACACCCGCGCCTGCCAGGCCCGCTCCGGTGTGATCATTCCGGAACGTGGGCGCGCCGCCACCATCACCATGGAGCCTGGTCTTTTCATCATAAATGTTGGTGTTGTTTCCAGCAGTGCCGCTGTTTCCTCCAGAAGAGGACAGGGGGATTCCCTTGCTGCCAGAGGACAGAGGATCGCTGGTTAGGCCGCTGGGTTGGCCAGTGGTGGTACGCGTGCCGGCGTGGTCTTGGCTGCCTGCGCCCGTGACCGAGTTGTACACACCGCCGCCTACGGCCTGGTCGGCGTGGTGGCCGTCGTGATGGTGTTGTGGATGATGCTGATGATGGCCGGTGGAGCGATCCGGCAGGTCGCTCGTCATTGCTCCTCCTTGGGTGCCCTGGGGCATGTTACCCCAGTACACCGTGTCTTTCTGAGAAGGGTCCCTTGTGGATGCTGAGCTGCCCACGCCAACGCCCGAGTCTACGGCGTGGTGGCTGGGTTTGTCGGCTGACGAGGCGTTGTATCTGTCCCTGGGGGCGTTGTGCCCGTCGATGTCCTTGTGCAGCTTGTTGTCATGGTGTCTCCCACCAGAGGTGGCTAGGTCTTGTTGACGTGATCAGTCATTTGAGCAGGCGGGGGCAATGTTAAGAAGTGAACATACCTGAGGTCGCGCCACCTGTGCCTGTCTGGCCCTCATTCCCGACCATGCTGCCGTGAGGAGCAGTGTACTGCTTTCCATCACCATGCCTTTGAGGAAGCTCATCATTTTGGAAGGTGCCTGGCATCTGTTGCGACTGGTGTGTAGTCGTAGTATCGTCATATCCGTCTCCGTGGTCGTCGCCACGAAGAGCCTCCTTGATCTTGGTTCCGAGACCCATGTTGTTTGTTGCTTGGGAAGACTGGTCTAGGCGTTTTGTTTGGATTGGATATTGATCTGTCTCTCAATGGTGTGATGGTAGAGTATAAGATTCTGATATGAAATCCTAGTGAATAGGAAGTGGAGCCTTGACCGTGGGAATATCGCCTTTATAACCACACCTGCTACTGGACATACGCACATAATTAATACAGGACAGTAATCAACACATATTGAGGATGACCACTAGTTCTCAATACTGACATCAGCGCATAGAGATATTCTTGTTTTCGAGTTTTCGAAGAAGAACCTCGTACGATGGTTCTCAGACATCATGATCTCATCATCAGCCGCTGTTACAATTAGACCTAGACTTGATTAGAGGACGCAACAGTCTCGTTAATTACCCCATCTTTTCGTTCTGAGATGCAGGGGCTGAGGAGGGGGAGAAGGGAACACACACCATGCCCAAGAGGCAAATGACGATGAATGAGGTCAGCGGTACAGGCCCGTTAATAAAGTTCCGACTTTGATGGGATCGCTTCAGTCAAGCCTAGCTGCATGCTGTGGCCCTTAGCTGCACCAACCCGTTGCAGTGGTGTTGTAATTTTGTCTGAGGCACATTTCTTGTTTTCCTTTCTTCTTTCTTCTTGTACTCCCGTACCGCTGTGGCTTTGATGATCAGCTTCTAGAATCAAAGGCACTGCCACAATCGTCATGGAGAAGTACTTTGTGTGACTTCGGTCGAAGCTGCCAAATTGATCGTTGCCTGACGATCGTTCCTCCCCGCACTAGAAAACAGGGTCTCGAATGAAGAACCCTAACCCTGAGTTCAGAGGGCCCCATGACATCACACTGACTCTGCTATTGTGGATGGGCGGATGTGCAGAGTAGGTGGCTTCTGCAGAGGGAGGGAGAAACCAGGAAAGGGGGCGAAGTTGATTCGACAACACTCAAACGTGAGAAGGCAATAACAAATCAACCCTCTTTGTTCTGTCTCCCATCAACTGCTCAGGGAGAAAAAGGGGAGAAGAAATCTTGACAAATGCTGTCCAAGCTCAAGAACCCGACGGAGAAGGGCGAGGCCACCGACTCCAAGCCGGGCAGCGATGGCCAGGAAGAATCCCTCGTCACCGTGCTCCCTACGCGCGACGACAGGGCGAACCTACTGCTCCTCGTCGCGGACTTGATGGAGGGCATGCGGGCGCAAATTCTCGACGCCTTTGACCCGAATAAAACTGAGGTCGACATACCGCTGAGAATCGGGCCCTCGCCGGACCAGCGACAGGAGGACGAGGCTGTGAAGGTTGAGGCAAAGCTAGCAGATCAGGCCGAGGAGGAGAGTCGAGCTCATGAGGGCCATGAAGAACAACTGAGAAAGAAGCAGAACAATGATGCAGACGAGGAGGCGTCTTCAGCGGCTACGGACCTGGGGAACCTAGCTCTGACAGACGATGAGAAGAAGGATGTGCCAGCAGATAAAGACGTGGCGGCGCCTGAAGCCTCGAGTACGGATACAGAGAAAGAACGGAAGATGGAGGAGAAGCAGCGAAAGGCGCTGGAAAACCGCATAAAGGACCTATCTAAGCCCGAGAACGTGGAGCTGAAGGAGGCTGCCCTCGGTCATTTTGACGACTGGCGAGACAGGGTCATGCAGAGAGTCGGCGAGGCCGTCAACCAGAGAGAGGAAGAGGAGAAGGGGGCCGCCGGCAGGACAGAGCAGAGGTCACGCCCATCGAGTCGTGAGCAGCCAGTCGCAAAGAATGGCGATGATGGGAAGGTGCATTTACAACAGATCTTTCCACCGCTGGAGACGCCTCTCTGTGTCCTGAGCGAGGCTCGGCGGGTTCTCATCATGCACTCTATATTACTCTTGCTGTTGGGGCTCGAGTCATATCCAGCAGAGTCTCGGGTGTTGATGCTGCGCCTGACGAGCTCCCTCGGCCTGTCAGCAGACATCCTGGCCCAGGACGAGATGTCCACTGCCAAGGGTCTCCTCGAGGTGGCCAAGCAGCAGATGAACGCCGACGAGGAGACCAAGAAGAAGGCAGCCGAGAACTCGACAGCAAGGAAGTGGAAGGTCGGCCTCGGCGCCGTGGCTGGAGCGGTCCTGATTGGTGTCACGGGTGGCCTGGCAGCACCGTTGCTCGCAGCTGGCGTCGGCAGCGTGATGGGCGGCCTCGGCCTCGGGGCGACCGCCACTGCTGGGTATCTCGGGGCCCTGGCAGGCTCGGCACCGCTCGTTGGTGTGCTCTTTGGCGCCTATGGCGGTCGGATGACGGGCAAGATGGTGGACGAATACGCCAAAGAGGTCGAGGACTTCGCCTTTCTGCCCATCAACAAGCCCTCCCTGTTTCAACGGGACAAGCAACACGGCGACAGGGACGCACGGCACCTCCGTGTGGCAGTGGGGATCTCGGGCTGGCTCGCGGAGGAGGACGAGGCTGTCCTGCCCTGGCAGGTCCTCAGCGGGCACAGCACCGAGGCGTTTGCGCTGCGCTGGGAGCTGAAGGCGCTGCTCCGCCTAGGCCATGCCATCAACACGTACATCAAGAGCTACGCCTGGAGCTTCGCCAAGAAGGAGATCCTGAGCCGCACCATCTTCGCCTCCCTGGCTTCGGCACTTGTCCTGCCCTACGGCCTGGCCAAGGCCTCCCGCATCATCGACAACCCGTTCAGCGTTGCCATGTCGCGGAGCGAAAAGGCCGGCGTCGTCCTGGCCGATGCGCTCATCAACAAGGTCCAGGGCGAGAGGCCTGTAACGCTCATGGGGTACTCGCTTGGCGCGAGGGTCATCTACTCGTGCCTGAGCGAGCTGGCGAACTGCAGGGCGTTTGGTTTGGTCGAGTCAGTCTGCCTGATCGGCGGGCCGGTCCCGTCTGACCCTCTCCTCTGGCGCCGGATCCGGTCTGTGGTGGCCGGCAGGGTGATCAACGTGTACTCGAGCAAGGACTACCTCCTCGCCTTCCTGTACCGCGCCAACAGCCTGCAGTACGGCATCGCCGGCCTGCAGGCGATCCCCGACGTGGGCAACATCGAGAACGTCGACGTGTCTGACCTCGTCGTCGGGCATACCCAGTACCGCTTCCTGGTCGGCTCTATCCTGCAGGAGCTGAACCTCGAGGATATCGATGCCGCCGCCGTCGAGCAGCAGCTGAAGAAGCTGAAGCGCCAAGAGAAGGAGGAGGAGGCGGCGCGGGAGAAGAGCGAGGCGGAGGGTAGGCCTGCGGAGGAGGAAGCTGCCGAGATGGAAAGGGAGATTGAGCGGAGGGACGAGGACATTCGTGTTGGGAAGCATCCACGCGATGCTGGAGAGCAGTGAATTTGACCCCCCCCCAAGGGCTCACGAGAATTCCCACCTGCACAGCCCTTGCCAGTACGAAAGAGCACCTAGAATACACTATAGAAGGAAAAATAAAGTATACGGATATTCGTAGTTATGAATACAAGTACTAAAACATTTAGGAGAAGGGAGAAATTTATGTTTGCAAATTATAGTCCCAGTGACGCATGCAGCCGAGTACCTCAGTCGTATCACACATGTATGTATGTCTTCCTGGTTGGCGATTAGGCTCATGTGTGCACGACTCGAGGCCGATTCGTCTACATGACTTCAAACTTTTACCAAGGTATTATTATATAACTCTTGAGCTCATACTTTGCTATCCCCCTGGTTGATTTGGATTTAGCAGAGCTATCATAGCAGTACGCAGGATATCACAGTATCTGTTCCTCAACCAGTCAGTCGGCGTTCCTCCAGGCCCTTTCGGGGATAAATTCCCTTTTTGTCAGGATCAGGGGCCCCACAGGTCGTCCCTCTCTCTCGCATGCCAGGCGTGCCAAGCTCTCCTCTCCCCATACCCCAGAAATCCTGCCACTATCGGATGTGGAGCCGGGCTGGAACTAAACAGAACCGTTACTACGTACATGCTGTGGAGTCATGGTACCCCTTGTGAAAGGCAGAGTACCTACAGAGGTCGAGTCCCATTGTGATGGATTGCTATGTATGGTACATAGATTGGGGCCTCGAGTCAGCATACCGCATCGTCGACGCGGGACCCATGTTCCATGTCACACGCATTTAGTAGCCGTCCTCCGGATAAGACGGCCAATCCGCAGCGGTCCCAATCCCATGGCTAACCTCAAGGACCGGGTTCAAGTAGTGTGAAAGTACCAACCAACCTCTCGGAAACAAGGAAAGATTTTGTTTGTACCCAGTGGAGTGTGTGTGTGTGTGTGTGTGTGATGAGAGAGACAGACCACGTGAGGGCTGAGTGATGATGGCGGGAAGGACGATGGCACGAGGGACAGGGCGAAGACCGGATCCGGGCGAGAAGAGAGAGAGAGAGAGAGCCAGTGTCTCAATCATGGGACTGTACCTACCCGCCTTGCCTGCTCTTAATCCCTCTTGCGCTTGAGGAACTCCTCCAGCTGGCCACCATCCATCCTACCATCCATCCCCAGATGACAGTCCTCTTGTGCAGTCATCCCCACATTGACTGGCTACTCAGCAATACTGTAGGATGGACAGGATCCATGCTGGGCCCATGCTTGGTAGGGTGGGAATGGTCCGCGTGAGAGATCCTCCACAGTTCCGGGGGTTCATGCGGGGGTTGTATTTATCGCCGAGCCTGACTTACCCTTGTCCTCTCCATCTTGTGGTCTCTTTTCCCCCCCCACCTTCTCTTTTTTTGGGGAAAACGACATGTCTTTTGCCTGGTCAATGACCGTGGAAGGATTCAATGATCAAGACCAGCCATCGGACGCCAGCCACACACACAACCAAAGACACCCCCATCAGCAGCAGCTTGCCAAGCAGCCACAGTCACCTGAGCTTTTTTTTAATTTTTATTTTGAAGAGAGAGAGAGTGTGTGTGTGTCTGTGTGTGTGTGTGATTCAGGAAGATGAAATGTCTTGGCTGACAGAATAGTGAGGCGAGGGTGTCTTGATGCTATCAGGAAGTCTCAAGTTGCCATGAAGAAGAGGGCTGTACTGTTTATTAAACACTCTGGTGCCGGCACAGGCTATTTGATCCCGAGGAGGAACCTCAAGAGGCCGTAGTTTCCCGGCCTTGAAAATGGAATGTGTATGCGAACCCGGGAAGGGTTTATCAGCCATGGTACGATAATGCGGTGCTGGAGGTACTCATGGTAAGGAAGGCGCCACGGATGGATGGCATGAGATAACCCCAGGAACGCCTGGTTCAGCTTCCTCCGCTCTTTCCCCAGCACATAAGCTGCACTAGGTTCACTTGGTGCGCAACCCCGCACGGTTGACCCTTGCAGGTTCTCGCGTCTCTCTCGAGTCTCGAGTAATTTATAGTTTCTTTGGTGGTCTTCTCTCTTTCTTTTATTTTATTTTCTACTTCAACATCTCCGTCAACAAGCTCTCACCTTTGTTGCATCTCTTGTCCTGTGTCTGCACACGAGTGTTGCTGCTTGGCACTGCCCGCTGCACAACTCCTCTCCTCGTCTATCCCTTCAACTCTCTCCCCCCTTCCCTCTCTGACGCGTAGCCTTGCATCGACGCAACCCAACTGACCTCATCTCAACCAGCCAAACATGGCAGACCACGAGAAGCCTGCTGTGGACCATGGCCAGGCCCATGACCACCACGCTGAGGGAGAGGGTGCTGTTGCTGGCCACCTGGGAGATGAGCCGCCACACCATGGCATGTCCGTTGGAGAGTACCTTCGTACTCGCTTCACCAGCCTGAAGCCTCCCATGACCAAGCTGCCAAACCCCTTCAAGCTGTTGATGATGCTCAATGCTCACCACTGGGCCTTCTTTGGTGTTGGGTTTTTGGGCTGGGTAAGTCTCGGGATCTCAAGAGCCAACCCCTCCTCACCCTCACACTGCATCTTCCCTGTTGCATCTCTGCCAGCAGCAGCTAGAGGCTGATCTTTTATTGTCCATACTATACAGACTTGGGATGCCTTTGATTTCTTCACCGTTTCTCTGACCGCGACCGATCTCGCCGAAACGTTTGGCAAGACCGTTGCTGAGATCACATGGGGTATCACTCTGGTGCTTATGTTTCGATGTAAGATTTCTGTGCTTATACCCAACGTTGCATGTGCCCGCTTGGAGCTAACAGCCTGCTCTTGTTCTTAGCTGTCGGCTCCATCCTCTTTGGCATCGCGGCCGATCGTTACGGAAGAAAGTGGCCCTTCATCGTGAACAACCTGTTGTTCGTCGTCCTTGAACTGGTAAGCCAGGAGACCAACTATCCTTTTCGAGAGCAAAGAAAGACAGAGATAGAGAGAGAGAGAGAGAGAGAGAGAGAGAGAGAGAGAGAGAGAGAGAGAGAGAGAGAGAGAGAGAGATCGCTCCCTAACAGCGGCTTCTTTATGTAGGGCACTGGTTTCTGTCAGACATATCAGCAATTTCTCGCCTGTCGCGCGCTCTTTGGGATTGCCATGGGTGGGCTCTATGGCAACGCTGCCGCCACCGCCCTGGAGGATCTTCCAGAGGAAGCTCGAGGCCTGATGAGCGGCATCCTCCAGCAGGGATATGCTTTTGGGTATCTTCTCGCTACCGCCTTCTCGCGCGGCCTCGTCAACACGACCTCCCATGGCTGGCGCCCGCTGTTCTGGTTCGGCGCGTGCCCGCCCATCCTCATCATAATCTACCGGCTGTTGCTCCCCGAGACGGAAGTCCACCAGCAGCGCGAGTCTGTGCGTAGGACGGCCCGGGTCGAGGGCTCGAGTGTCTCCAGGACGTTTTTGCTCGAGGGAAAGGTCGCGTTGAGGAGACACTGGCTTCTGCTGACCTATCTTGTCTTGCTGATGGCTGGCTTCAATTTTATGAGCCATGGTAGCCAAGAGTATGTTCTTTGTGTTCTCATGTTATGTGGAAATCCCACCCCCCCACCCCCCTCTTCCCTTTTTTTTTCTTCTTTTCTTCTTTCCTTTTCTTCCAGCTGACCAAGCCGCTGTCCAGTCTCTACCCCACGATGCTTGAAAACCAGTTTTTGTTTGGCGCCAATGCTGTGACCGTCACGCAGGTCGTCGCCAATCTGGGTGCCATGACCGGTGGTACGGTGATTGGCTACCTCTCGCAGAGTTTCGGCCGACGGCTCTCGATCATATGCATCTGTGTCGTGGGCGGCGCGCTCCTGTACCCGTACACCTTTGTGACGACCGAGCGCGTGATAGCCGCCGCCTTCTTCGAGCAGTTCTGCGTCCAAGGCGCATGGGGCGTGATCCCCATTCACCTGATGGAGCTGTCCCCCGGCGCGTTTCGCACCTTTGTCGTGGGCACGTCCTACCAGCTCGGCAACCTAGTCAGCTCGGCGAGCTCAACCATCGAGGCTACCACCGGCGAAAGGTTCCCGCTCCCCCCGCTGGTGTCGGACGGGAAATCAACGCCGAGATATAACTATGGCAAGGTGATCTGCATCTTTATGGGTTGCGTCTATGCCTATGTTATCCTGCTCACGGTACGTCCTAATCTCCTTTTTCTTTGTTCTTTTCCAGGCCGGACCCCCCCCCCCAAATCTCCCGCTGCTGACGCAAATTCGTGCAGTTCATCGGACCCGAGCACCTCCGCCGCAAGTTTGAGGTCGAACACGACGCCGACGTGCGTGAGATTGCCAACGAGGAGACCATCGAACAGGCCATCCACCGCCGCGAGAGGATGGGCATGGGGCTCAGCGACGAGGATCTGGCGGATGCTGCTGAGGTCAAGCGCCTGGAGCAGGCGCACATAGAGAAACCCACGGCGCAGAGCATGGTCTGAGAAGGGTGGGATGGCAGAATCATCAGAGCAACGTCTATTTGGATGTTCTTTCTCATGTTGAGTGATGTATACTGTGCCTTAATCACACATGCAAATTGGATACCCCCTTCTTTTTGAGTCAGACCACATGTGGTAGAGCATATGCAATCCTACGACCATTTCTTCTAGTTGACCACTCTCATTACTCGTGATATTTAAGCTATCTTCTCAGGCACCTTGCCTCTTTTTCGCCCTCGCCCCCCCCCCCCCCCTCTTTACCTTCCATGCCTCCTTCTCATTATTACGATTGTAAAAACAATAAACTAACCTAGGCGTTCAGATCCATTTGTCATGCATTCGGGTATCACGGTATCAAACCCAACCAACTGCTCCCCAACCCCTCCAGCTACACCGCCATCACCACCACCCCTCGGCGGTGTCTCTGCAGCCACCACATCTGATCAAGCAGCAGCCTTGGCCCTCGTCTCCCTGGGCAAGAAGGCCCAAACAACAGCGACAACCACAGACAGCGCCCCCGAGAACCAGACAGCCGCACCACTCGAGCTCGAGCTGTATCCTGCAATAATCCAAGCCACCAGACCAAATAACCGCCAAGAGAAGCTCACAACAGCAACCCCAGCCCCACGAGCAGGCGCACCAAACACCTCCACAGTATATAACGTAGCCACAGCCAGCAGCGCATACTCGAGAAACGAAAGCACACATTCAAACGCCAGCCAGGCACCCCGCGAAGGAGACGCCGTGGACGCGAGCATCAGAACGCCCGCGAGCAGCGAAAAAAGAGCCGCGGCGCGCCTGCGGCCCAGAAGGGGAACCTCGGAGAGCGCCGCGGCGACGAGGGGGCCGGGGATGGCGCAGATGGAGATGTAGACGTAGCGGCTAAACCAGTAGGGGCGGGTCACGGTGGTGGCGGTGACCTGGGTGACGTCGTGGGCTGTTGAGAGATAGGGCTGGACAAACTGGGCCTGCAGGGTGAAGGTGAGGCCCAGGGCGGCCCAGAGCAGGGCGAGGGCGGCGAGGCCCAACGGTCCACCGAGGGCGCCCAGCACGGCACTGACAGAGGCACTGATTCCGGCAGCAACTCCGCCTCGGCGCCTGTTGGCGATGGCCCGCTGGGCGGCGCCAGCCTCTTCGTCCTCGCCTTCTCCTTCCTCTGTGATCATGGACGACTCGACGCGCGCAAAGGCCGCCTCGTTTAGCCAGGTGATCTGGCCGCTGGCGTGGGCGATGTCGCGCGTCGTCTGCACGGCCTCGTCGTCGCGGCGGCGGGCGAGGAGGGACTTGGGGGTCTCGTACATTCGCACCGAGAAGCGGAGGAGGTAGAGGAAGAGGGTGATGCAGCCGAAACACCACCAGGTGTACCGCCAGCCCTTGTTGGAGACGTAGTGGCACGACGATGATGATGACGACGACGCGGAGGAGCTGCTGCTGGAGGTGCTGGAGCTGCTTCCCCCGCCGGTGTGGCCCGCCCGCGAGCTAAAGGACGACGCGGTCGAGGTGCCGTCTGGCCCCGTGCCGCAGGTGAACTGCTCGATGAACGCCCAGCCCACGGCATACGCGACCAACCTGCCCACACCCCAAGCTGCACCCTGCGCGGCGACGAGCCAGGAATGGCTGGCGGGGAGTGACTCGGCGAGATAGATGGCGTCAACGGCCTGGTTTCCACCCACAGCGAAGCCCACGACGAAAGCGACAACACACAGGCCCGTAAAGGCAGCCATGCCCGCGCCGACGAGACCCGCCATGCCCATGAGCACGATGGTGGCGGTGAACATCTGCTTGCGGCCAAAGAGGTCCGACATGACGGGCCACATGACGGCGCCGAGGGTGAGGCCCGCCGCGGCGCTGATCATGAGGTCTGTGGGGTTCTGGTAGGAGTAGTAGAACTGGGCCTCGTTGGAGGCGGCTGGGAGGATGATGGTGAAGGAGGCGAGCCAGAACTTTGATTTGAGCCATGTCAGTATCATTTATCGAAGGCAAAGAGACCAAAAGAAAATTGAAAATGAAACAGATAATTATAATTTACCTCGTCTAGGAACCAGCCCACCGCCGTCACAATCACCAGCAGCCACTGGTATCGGCCCATACCAATATCGAGAAGCGCCTCATTGAGCAGCTGTGCCTTGGCCGCGTAGACGGGGTCAAGCCCCCCGCCCTTGCTGGCCTCCGTCTCGATGGCCGTACCGACCAGGTTGCCGGCTCGCTTCTTGCCCGAGGCGATCTGTGCCGGTCTCTGCTTCTCTGCATCCGCCTGGATGGTCGAGGCCCCGTAGGCGCTCTCGGCGTCGGCTGCATGGTTCTTCTTCAGCATGTCGACGCCGTGCTCTTCGGCCTTGGTTGGGTGTGCGTCGGCCATTGTGATGCGATGATGGATTGGTATCACATCCAATGAACCCGAAATAACGTGGGAATTTCCCAAGGGTGGGTCAGGGTCTTTTTTTTCCTGTTTTTTTCTTTTCTTCTTCTTTTTCTTTTCGAGATATTAGGCGTAGTCCTGCTCAAGTGCCAGGGCCAGGCCTTTTATATATCTAAATACTACTTATCAACCTACTGACCGATATCATAGTATGTGACCATCGGGGGATGGGGTCACACCTTCTGGAGGGGTCGAAAAAAAAAATCCTTTCTTCCCGTCCAACAGAAAGCTACCACCCTAAATTTTCTTCTCTATACCGTCGTATCTACGATGCAAAAGTGTGGATACCGAGTTGTTCTAGGCCGCCTATGTCCGGCGTGATCCGGCCTGCATCAAGGTGTGCCGACATTGCCAGAGACGTGCATATCCGGCGACCTCCGGCAATCGCGGCCAATAACGCGTAATAAGTAAACTTGAGAAAAAAGGTAATCCCGTTGTGGGGGGGATATGAGGAGATCTTCCCTCGGAGTCCGCAGTGGAGGACCAAGACAAGGCCGGATCATCATATTTGTTGCAAAGAAGGTGGTATTCATGTGAGAACAGGTGATTTGCATTGCCAGATTCCAAAGGGTGCATATGCAGGACACGATGGAACTGTAACCCATGGTTTCCCCTCTTCTTAACTGCAAGGAATATACACAGAGACACGTTGGCTCGTCTTCATTCCACAATACATAAAAGTCCAGTGTCGCCGTGGCCATGTGATTATTAACTTCGCGGCTCAATGTGCCGTTTCCCTGCCGACGGAGATTTATTCCCGGAATCAGGTTCAGCCTTTTACTGCTGTTTGAGACGAGTTGTGAGTCGATGTATCAAAACACCTCGAAGACAGCACTTGGAACCTCTTTTTTGAAGGGCAAAAAAAAAAAGAGAAAAAAAAGTGGACCATAGGAAATCCCAGCGAAGGCCTACAGTACTTAAATCCGAACAAACGTCCCTTCACCCTTTGCTTGTTGAGAACCATATGCTCAGAATTGAGGGGTTTTCACCCATTTGGATCAAAGGCGCACGAGGGAAATGAACATGACAATGTCTTTTCGACATACTTTGTATGACTTGGACTTCCGAGCGGCTATATGTGTTTGTAGCTAGACGAGCACGTGACGAGTAATGATTAGTCTGACACATTACAGTGGAGGCCTTGCCTTTCCAGCATGCATTCCCATGGGTTTTGAGCCTCTCCTCATGGCGCCAGCATTGCTCCTCCAGCGACATCTGGACACTGCTGACCTTACTTATAGACCCAGTATAAATATATCGCCACCCTGCCCTATTTTGCCGTATCGGATGCCGTTGTTTCTTCACCCTTCGTCGGCCAGAGCACCCGCCCGTCAGGACACGACTTGAATCGATCGATCATAGGACCAGGAACTTCGTCGTGGTGCTTGAAACAGGCGGTATTCGCGAGGGACCATCGTTCCAGCTCGTCCCAGTCTCTGCACATTCGGACCTGTCCTGAGCCTGTGGTAGGCGTGTCCCCAGGCTGGAAGCCTGCATAGCGCGGAGTGTCGTCGGCATTGCAAATGACGTCTTGCCGCAGCTGATCAAGGCAGTGCAGTGCATGGCTGAGTGCGATATGCTGCGGCTGGTGCATCTCCGTATACTTTATGTAGCGGAAGAGAGTGCGCTGGAAATAGAAATACGTCACCTGATTAGCGGGGGGGACTTCTTGAGCGAGAAAATTGGATCAAAGTTGAGAATATAATAGTTGTACACTCACGAGACAATGCAGATTATGGAAGCCTTGGAGGAGGTAAACTCCCTTGTTATCGTCCCAAGGAAATCGCATGGCATGCGGAAGGCGATTCTCCTTCACAAATTCTGTCGACAGCGCGACTACCCCCGGGTCGCCACTGAGGGATTCCCATAGTTCCGCCGTGGCAGTGAGATTGGTGTTGGTATACTCAGTCTCTGGATAAATCTGGATGGGTAGGTTGCGTTCAAGTCCCGCTTTAACGTAGCAGAAATCGTCAGTCACCGACGAGTCTCGTGATGGAAACCTCAAGCTTTTCGAGATTCCAATCGTATCATACTTACCGTAGAATAAACGACTATCTTGCGGAGTGGTTGCTGAGAACGTGTAGAAAGTAAAAAGCAAGTTTATCAGGAGGGAGACTCCGAGAAAGTAGGCTAATGCTGATTTCAATTTTGAGACCTTATCACCGAGAGAAAACCGCTGTTCTCCGTCTGGATTTCTATCATTGTCTTCGCCCTCTCGATATTCTTCAGTCGAGTCTCGAAGGAGAGCGTCGTAGCCCTCAACAGAAGCTGTCATTGTCTGGAATTGGATAAGACGCTCTGGAAGCAGATATTGCGTCGGGAAAGGACAGATCTGAGAAAAGAATTATAAACTGGTTCAATTTATGTAAGTATTTCAAAGGTGAATGCAGTAAGTCATGGTGTATACACTCTTTATCAACTAAAAGTGTCATTAGACGGATGCCAGTTATTACTCCTCGGCGGGTGCAATACATTTTTTTAAAGCTGGTTCCCGAGTACTTTATAGTCTCGGCCTCCCCCTTCCCCCCCCCCCTCCCCCCGCCTTCTCTCACCCTCCTTCAAAACAGAAAAGTCTTACAAGGAACCATGCGCAACACCCACAATCTCCAGGTTTGAGAAATGCACTACACGCCCAAAGTATCAATCGTTCATTCACTCACAGTATCAGGCGTTCATTGAAGCCCCATTTGTCTTTCTGAGTTGGAAGTTGTTATTCTTTGAGGTAAATTTGAAATCACTATAGACTATTCAAACCATCTTTTCACTAGTCTACTGCCTACTACTTGCTGGTGCTCTCACGAGTAACTAGGTGTGGTACATATAGCGTTTCTTCCTTCCAAGCAGTGTTTTAAGCATCGGAATCAATCCAAGACTGGTCGACGGAAGCTGGATAAGCAACAGCCTCATCCGAATCCTCAACTAATCTCATTGTCAATACTGTCCACTGCCGTCGATATAGCATCTTGTAAAAGCCTATGGGACATTGTACGTACCAGGAAGGGCAAGGGCGCCCACAGCAGTCATTAGGTAGGTAAGAATGAGAGTAATCTTCATGTTGACAACGTAGCAGAGGTTCTGTAATGGGAGAAGTTGACGGGATGATTTAGAGCTTGAGAGGGTCAAGTAACTTGGATGCCTTGAAAATGTTATTAAATTGATTTCCATCGTCGAGATTTTATACATATGTAGTCATCTACAGTAATCCGTCTCCATGCTCTTGTTTGAGTCTTTGGACCCCATCCCTCCTCATTCAACGATTTTGTTTTTGAGTCTCGGATGCCGATATCGGGTCAGAGTGTCTGCATGCAATAGGACGACATTTATTGGCAGGAAGCTTCTATCAAGTAGTAACACTATGCGCTTACCACATAGTACTATTGACAGCCTTGTAACCTCGCACAGCGTTAGCGTTTACCAACATGACAGGATCATCGTCTCACCTACGGAATTAACCCCGCAAGAACACGTAAGAAGATCAGCTGATTCATGCCAGAGCTGTCAGGCTTTGCGAATCACTTTGATCAGGTACTGCCTGTGCTACGGCGGGAACGGCAGCTGATGACAGCCTCGCGTATTAGTCCCTGTTGAACTTTCTTTGACTAATGCATTACGACCGCCAACGTTGCACCTTGTGAATTCACCACCCGATGACACCCTTTGGAAGCATGTGATGGTGGAGAAAGATATGGGGGCCGGGCGAATTTGCGAATTCTAATGCGGTCTTTGGCTTTCGAGATCTGCAGCGTCGATAGAAGCAGCGTTGGTCAGAAGTCGTCAACAGTCCATTTGATTCCCAGCGATGAATTACACACTTCGCCACCGAGGCTGAACATATCCATGTAATAATCTTATTATTTCCTCTGCCCCATTTTACCTTCCCTTGCTCAAAATGACACTTTTCACAATCAGGTCTTATTGGTTTAATTTTTGTAAGTTACCGTAGGTTGGTATTTTGTTCAATGAGTACTACCCGGGTGGCGAAGGGCGAAAATCAATCCGAGAGTTGTGCAACACAACATGTAATATCTTTTCCCCCCCCTGGAGGTGGGGGATAGTTCCAACGGCCACAATGTCTGGGAATCGTTGCCCTATCAAAAATCGAGCAAGCCTGATCAAATTGTACTATTGAGTATCATCGGGGAAAATCGCCGCCCATCCCTTCTGTAGCCATCTTACCGCCAACATACAATATGTAGATAGATATAACCTCGCGTCATGATAGCATATCCTTGGGAGGTTGAATATTATTCATGCGAGAAACCTTTCAGATTATTTGCGCGATGCTCCCTGGCCCAGGCTGCCACTGCGGAATAGTCTCTGCATATACGAGGATTTCCCCATCCCGTGACGCCTCCTAGGGTATGATCGATGGGTTCCAAGGTCATATCGGCGGCACATGTCAGGCTCTGCCGTAGATAGTCGAAGCAATGTCGCACGTGAGCCAATGTAGTGTCTTCGCCCCCACTGCCTCGATGAAGGGCGGTGTAGTAGGAGTGGTGAAGGGACCACTAGATCGGCCGTCAGCACCGATATTCGCAGTGGAAAAGGTTGTGCAGTGAGACTCACGAGACAGTGCAGCTGGTGCACGACAGACAGTGTGTAGAATTGGGCGCTATTCGGCGGGTATTGAACTGTACCCTGGCCAACTAAACCATTGTGATGCATGTGTTCAGTCATGTACATGACGTGTCCAGAAAAGGTAAGGAAAGGGCTCAGCAGACGTACGTGGAACAATCGAATCCCAAGCCTCCGCTGTTGTTCTGTCGACTTGAGGGTCTGCCCCAAATGTACGGTTATATGTGAATGTTGTGTTGATGCTGGTGAAGACCTCCTTGATGTTGACCCCTGGTTGTTGAAGAATCACCGTCTTCATGGTTGAATCGGGTTTGTAAATGGAGAAAAGTGAACCTGTTGTAAACCCTAATAAACCAGATAGGAGAGCGGTCATCGATATGAAAAAGAGACCCTTGTGCTTGCCATGCCAGTCCCACGAATGAGTTGCCTCCTGAGCGATTGGATGATACCCGCGTAGGCATCTGTAAAGCATCATCTTGGGACAGGTGGTGGAAGTGTCTGAGGTGAATCATCAAACTGCAATAGAAACTCGGGCGCCTTTAGTAGAATATAATCATTTTAGGACGGTGTCTATCTTGGGCATACACTGTGCTGTCGCATCCGAGAATTCTTGCTTGGGCCAAATAGCCTAGAGGAAATACTGCCGTCACTGGATAGATGATCATGGATGATCATTCTTTCTACACCATACCAATCAATGCTGATATATCTTACTACACACCTCAAGAAATTACCCATTGTAAAATGTTTGCTTTCCTGGCCAATTTGCTACCCACGTCGTCTCGCCCCAAATTTGCGAACGAATGCAACATGCTGAACCCCAAAGACACCTTTCAAGAAAACGAGGAAATTCCTGATCAAATCGATGAGCCATTGCTTGGAGAAGAAATCTCACGCCGCCGGTCAGATACCTCATGGATTTTGTATCTTCACGGAGGCTTAATTTCACTGTACACACTACTATTCGTTCTCTTGATCTTTTTCATCCGTCGTGAACCCATAGCTTTTCGACCTGATCAGGCGTTTGCTACAACGAATCGCACTCAAAAACTTCGTAAGATCACACTGTCGGCAATCTCTTCATTCTTCCGATGCTCGTGGCTGTCCAAATGACTAACAATCATTTATTTTGCAGTGCCTGATGGCGGTGGTCTCGTCTGGGAACAACATCGGTTCCCTACAAACATTGAAAACAATCCCTTTGCTGGGAATCCACGGCCAGCTCTCGACAAGGCATGGCATGACCTACTTCACAGTGAGTCACATGATATGTCCCGCATTCTAAAACGATACTGCATTTCGATGATCTCTGACAACTCTGGCCCGTTCAACTCAGACGATAACATCAAAGTGCCGAAGAAGTATCTTGACGAGCACGACCTGACATCGATATATACAAAGAATGGATCCGAAGGGATTGTTTCTCTCAGTGTCTTCCACTCTTTACACTGCCTGGTAGGTCCTAATTATGGGCAAGAACACCTGGTCAGAGACTAGTGATTGACAGGAGCAAATGCAACAGAAAAAGATCAAGCGCATGCTATTCAAAGAATTTTATCATCATGGAAAATCAGACGTTACAATGCGACGGGAGGCCAAGCACGTTGGTGAGTTAATATAGTGTAGTACACAATTAGGGTTCATGCTAATAATAATCAAAATCAGATCACTGCGTAGAATACATCCGCGAAGCGCTCATGTGCCAGCCGGATCTATCCATGGTAACATTCCGCTGGATCAACAACACTGCACAACACCCTGATGACGAATCTGGGTTCTACCCAACCAATTTTGACGTCGATATGCACACTTGCGCGAATTGGGAGGCTCTGGATTCATGGGCCTCAGAGCGCTCGTTCAATTTGTTTGAGGTGGAACTGCTGAAAAGGCCTGACCCTAGCGAAGTCCCCTTCATGTAAATAATCAGTTCGGCAAAGATACATGCAGCGTTGGTGAAAGCAATGTAGATGGTGGACCGGTTGAGACCCGGAACTACTCTATTGATAGCTCATCTATATGCCCTCTCAAATGGAGTGTGTTTGCAAAGTAGTGGTGTGTTCATACAACGATCTCTTATTCCTTCAGCATTGCTTCAATAATACCGTCTGCACCCGCCTCTGGGGGAGGCCATGCCTTGATGACCTCGAAACCGGCCTTGTCGAGTAGCTCTCTCCATTGAGTCTCGGTCCTCTCCATCCCAGCGTTGAAAGCCATCATGACTATGTCAAATACGGCGGTGAACTTGTCAGCTCCCTGCTCTGGGATGATCAAATCGTGAATAAGGAGCTTGGAGTATCCTGGCGTCATGGCCTTCTTGACCTGCTTCAGTATGTTCAAACAATACGGCTCCGACCAGTCGTGCAAGATGTGGTGATAGAAGTACGATCGGGCGCCTGTCTTA
Source organism: Cryphonectria radicalis (assembly GCA_014849355.1). Taxonomy (NCBI): domain Eukaryota; kingdom Fungi; phylum Ascomycota; class Sordariomycetes; order Diaporthales; family Cryphonectriaceae; genus Cryphonectria; species Cryphonectria radicalis. Next base: position 191,133 of record JACWQW010000015.1, on the reverse strand, counting down.
GATTAGCAGGAATCGTTGATATGGAGGTATGTGCACAGAACCAGAATAAAGATGAGGTTCACCCTACCCTTGACAGGCTGTTCAGTGAAAAAGTCATAAGCCATAATCTCGATGGCCGGATCAAGATCCGCAAGACTGCCAGTCACGGGCTGCAGGTCTTGGAGAACCAGACGCCCTCGCCCTGGGTACTTGGCATGGAATGCGAGCACATCATGACCCTTGCCGGCACCTACATCCACAACTAGAGCTGAGTTGTCCTTTGCACCGTCAAGTAGACGCTCCTGAATTGGGAACCAGTCAACCCAATAGTCCCTCGCCCCCATAGTATTTCCCATGAAGGTGTTGAAGTCTTTGAAGACTCTGGGAATCGAGCTGAAGAGCTCAAAAGTCGTCATTTTCGTCTGAAAAGCGTACTGCATAAAGCCATCACGTGGATCTGTCGGGCAGCGATAACCGGCTTCGCGAAGATAGTTCGGTGCTTTCTGCGCGGCACCTATGATCATCTCACCACTGTACTATAATATAAGTATTCTATCTGGATCCGAGTCTCGTATGCCAAGTAGCAATATGACTTACACCATTCGATGCCCGGAGGCGACCTCCTCCGTGGCCATGGCCTTTGTGATAGGTGTAGCCTCCCATGTCTGTTCCCCAACTTCATTGACAAAACCAATGGTTGCGAGGGGTCTGAGAACTCGAACTGTGCTGATGTTAACCAAACTCTGTTCTCTTATATCAAGGCGAGGTGTCCTACCGATCAGGAGTTCTTCACCATTGGAAAGGGAGGCCAGCTTGTTGGAGGTGACAGGCCCATTGCTGTTTGCGATGTGCTTGAATAGATCCAAGCCGTCGGCTATTCTGGCTGCCGTAGCCAGGAGGGGCTGTGCACAATCAATATGTGCTGCTGATACCAGTATCAGAGTTGGGGGGACACACAGAAAATGCCAGGTCAACTGCAACGTTTTGTGGCTGCTCGAGGCTCGCCGTGATTCTTCGGCTCAAGCCAAGTGCCTCATTTCGTACGCTTTGATCACTCTCACCCGAAGACAACTTCGCACTCAGAGAGCTCAGCTGTTTAATGAGGGCGACTGTTTGGTCGGCCATCGCAAATGGTTCCTCGGAAAATTGGTAGAAAACAGGCTGATCGAGCGATCTCAGTGTTACCCAGTTGACAAATGTTGTGCCAAAGGTTCTGACTATAACACGTAGCGAGGTGGCTGAACACGATTCACAACGATGTCAAAATTCATGCTTTAATTATGTCCGGATGGCCCCCAACCGCGGTTCGGGAAATCATGCATCGATTTATATCCAATAGCTTTTCACTGTTCGTATCTTTGGAAGGCAACTTTAACCTAGAAATAATTCTTTGTGACATAAACGTTGCAGGGTACTTTGGGAAGGCTAAGAATTTTGCCCAGCCGTGCATGCAGATAGCAAACACGTAACAGCCCCTGCTGACCACCATCACGTAGAGTCATGCAGTGCGATGACACTCCATCGGCAGGCATACAAAAAGCCTCAGCTACTGAGGTTGCACGACCGTAATCAACAGCCTGCAGCGGAATCTGTTTTCGTCAACCGGTGTGCCGCGGAAATGTCTCATGCAGCATTGTGGGAATCTTTGCGTCTCGCATTTAAAGTGGCGCAACCTTTTGGCCCATAATCTGCAGCTGCAGCCTCGGTCGGTCCCCTCAGTGAAGCAAACAGTCTCGGTCTTTGGCGAACCAGAGCCAAGATCGTCGGGTCGGGTTGTGCAAACATCAACCTGGAGCCCAGAGAAGGGTCAAAAGTGACAGAACTTGGTAACACATGGCCAGTAAGCCATGTTTTCTGCCGAAAACGAGTTGTGGGGGACGATGGCGTCGCTAGGTCGGGCTTTTTTGGTCGGATTTCCCCCATCCTTTTTCTCCTTCTCCTCTCCCATTAACTACTGCTTTTTTACGCATTCAGAGCCCGCTGTCTCACCCGTTCCTGATGGCTGCATCTGAACAGTGCCGAAATCCACTATTCCCTTCTTTTTTCCGGGCCTTGTGTGCTGGTACCCTTTATTCCCATGGCTAGTGACTCGTCTCAGAATCTTGGACCGGCGCTTGTAGCTGTGGCCTGGGTCTTCAGCTTCATTGCCATCGTTATCGTCTCAGCACGTTTTTACGTCCGCAGAAATATCATTCAAAGGCTCTCGCTCGATGACTGGATCATTCTATTCACACTGGTGAGTTTTGATTAGTCTCGCCCTGTTGCCATCATCCTTTTCCTGCCTGATCAATAGCCAGAGGATTGACATATTTCGGTGGATGGCAGACCTTGGCGCTTGGGGACAGTGTCTTTGTCTCCATCGCCGTCTCGTGGGGCCTGGGGCAGCATGTCCAGAATCTCGATGCACTGCATCAAATGAACTCGATAAAATGGGTCTACCTATGTGAAATCTTTGCAATCATGTGCCCATGCTTCGGTCGGATCTCGTATGCCTATCTGCTCCTCAACATTGTGACCCCTACGAAAGTGCGTCGGAGATTTCTGTGGACTATCATCGCCGTACAATTCGTGGTCGATGTTGGGACAGTCATCATCAGCATGGCCCAGTGTCAACCCATACAACGCTTCTGGGATCACAACATCGACGGAACCTGTTGGGATGTTCATGTTCAGGAATTTACGGGCTTTTTCCAAGGATGTAAGGAAGAAGATTGTTTGTTTCTTTAACCAAAAAAGAGAGAGAAAAAAAGAGAAAATAACCCCACCAGATTATCCCCAGCTGATCGGGTTATAGCTGTCTGTTCGCTGGTAGACTTCTTACTCGCGGTATTTCCTGCAAGTCTGTTCTGGAACCTGAAAATGAAACGAAAACAAAAAGTCACTTTGAGTTGCATGATGGGCCTTGGCATCTTGTGAGTCCGTCCATCTTCACTTCGGCGCCGAGCTGTCTCGTCCCCCCCCCCCCCCTTCTTTCTCTCTCAAGATTTAACAGTTTCCGTCAGTGCCATGGTTGCATCTATCATCAAGACAGTCAAGCTCGAAGCTATTGGTAAGACGAACGATCTTACATGTAAGAAGCACATTTTTCCGGGGACGTAAAATTCGGCCCTTTCGCTCACGCACAGCTACTTATTCAGATGGCATGGCCGAGCTTGCGATCTGGTGGACGTAAGTATCAAGAACTCATTCAAGTCACCAAAAATATGCTCCCATACCTGCTTAGCGACAATATTGACACCTACCTATTCAGTCTAGAAGCGTATTTCGTCCTCATATGTGTGTCCATACCAACACTGCGACCAATTTTTGTAAAGAAAGGAAGTTATTGGGACCGTTCGAGGGAGAACCCCACTGGAAATAGCTACGGCAAGTGGCAACAAATGCCCAACAAGGGGAACGATAACAGCGCAGGAGATCAAGACACATCTTCGACGGTGCGGGCTGCAAAGCCTGCTGGCCTCCGTGCCAGCGAGAATCGCAACACTGAGAGCCGCAAAGTCGACGAGTATGAGCTGGGCCCAGTCCCTGAGGTTCAACAGGACCGTGCAATGGCACCATAAGAATGCGTACAATGAAGCAGGACGGCCATCTGTAGCCTCGCGTACAGAACCACTGTTGTGACTTGGGAGCAGGAAGATAACGTCGACTTTTTTGGGATCGAGCATAAGAATTTAGATGTAAACATGGCAAATTCAATGATGACCTTCACTGAGTCTTCTAGAAAGACTCAAATTCTACCCGTCGACACCTGCCTCAATCAATACGCTGGTTTGGGCGAGCAGAGCTAACCTCGTGTGTTTGAGAACCAGCCGAGCTCGTGTGATTAATACTGTCTCATAGTACCTTGGTCAGGCCAGGGCCGACTTTGACGATCTTGCTTGCCACCAGTGAGGCAGTTGAGGCGACCAACAAGGCACCACACCAGACAACCAGTCCCACCCAATCTCGGTTTGCTCCCACAATTGCCCCAGCGATTGGATTGCTGATCAATACGCCGACGCCTACCATGGCGAGTGTCATTCCTAGTCTCGTCCCGATTTTGCTCTTGTCTGCCGAGAGACTGACGACACCGGCAGCGGGCAGGCCCATGAATGTGCCGGCGCAGATACCAATCAATACGCAGTAGACGATAAGAGCCGGAGTGGTATGAATTGCCAAAAGACAGAACGTCAGGATGGCCCCGATGAAAGCGGCCATAGTCTGCACGTTGATGGAACCTATCTTGTCTGCATAGTAGCCCGGGACCGTGCGACCAAGCAGTGAACAACCATTGATGATCACGACAAGGTAGTTGGAGAGTCCCGAGGAGACATTGGTGCGGTCGAGAGAGAATAGTTGGATGTAGTATAGTACGATGTAAAGACCCATGAAGCCGAAGACTAGACCGAGATTCAATAGGAGGTATGGGCCGTCTGTGAATGCGGTGCGGTCGATAATGCTCCATGCTGCTGCTGGTGGTGCCCTGGACCTCATAAGGACGGCTGGAAGAACTGTAGTTCCCAGAATGATGAAACCGAGGACGCGAGTAGCCCAGTCAAAGCCTATTCGTGGCTGAAGCTGGTAAAAAACAATTGGGTATATGACACCTCCTACGCGTCCATGGATATATATTAGCCACATCTTTGGCAATCATTCAAAAGACGACGGGGACAACCAACCGAGAGCAGCGCCTAAAGACGAGACGCCCATGGCCAGCGCTGTGCGCCTGTGGAAATACTGGGAGACGACTGCAGGTGCTGGCAGATATAGACAGCCAAAGCCGAGGCCCATCATGACGGCCTGGGTCAGAAACACCTGCCAGTACTGGCTGGTGATGCTGGTGAGCATCATGCCTACAACGACCAGGACGAGACCAATACAAAGCAGGGAGCGAAGGTGGCCTGCGTCAAATATTGGGCCGGTGATAACGGAGATGAGGAACAGGAGGAAGGCCTGGGTGGAACCAATCCAGGCGATACTGGACGACGACTGGGAACTGAGAAAGTTGAGCTGGTAGAATGTTTGGAATACCCCGTACGCATTCATCAAGCCCCTATATTGGACGAGCAGCAAGGCCATGTCAGTGATACTTCGAAAAACCATAGCAACAGAGCAAAGCACTCTTACCATGTGTTCAGATTGAGGGCAAAGGCACCCACGACCTGCAGCCACGCGAAGAAGTCTTCCTTTGGAGGAGGAGAAGGCTCCTGTGTCTTGGGCTCATGCTGGGCTGGGTTCACATTCTCCAGGACCCCGCCAGGCTTGCTAGGCTTGCTAGGGCTGGTGGTGGCGGGGGTAGCATCCGTGCTGGTTTTAGGAGCTTCTCTTGGTGCCTCCGTATTCATTTCGAGGGTTTCCTCTCTTTCTTTGTTCTCCTGTTCTTGTATCTGCTGAACACCATGACAAACAAATGGTAATCGCATGTGTGTGTGACTCTGAAGCCACCTGCTTCAAGCTGGAGGAGGAAAATGGCCGAAAAAGGGCGGTCGAAGAGAAAGTTGTCCGTCTCACATATAAAATAAGCAATCTGGGCCGTGTCTGTTACATATGACGGGCGCCAGGGTCCAACAAGGGAAAGGGTTGTGCTACCTTAGGGTTAGGGTACGGATCAAGGTAATGTCATAGTACTTACTTTAGGTACTTCAGTAAAGTACTTGAGAGGTTCGGTGGAGTCCCTAGGGGCTTCCCCTTCCGTGCCTTCCCATTGGTGTTAGGGGTTATGGCAGGGAACCTGCTATACTAAATCCGGGTTAGCGCGCAGCCTTGCGATATCCCACGAATCATCTTCCCTTCTACCGTTTGTGACCTCCCATAGTGTGCTCTCACAAGAGGGTTGGATTTTGGTGGGTTTTTTTTTTTTTTTTGTACCACTGAGGCGGCTGCTGGTTATAAAGCATGATCTACTGAGACATCTCAAGGTAAAGCTTGTGTTGATGAGATGTACACCCTGATAGAACTTCAGAATGATCATGATTAAATCTCCTATTATGTTTTGCCTTGCGTCAAAATATCAAATTATCACCCAGCAAGCTGTTTCTTGTAACCTAGACCATCTGGGTCGGTAATTGCCTGATGCAAATCAAGCCCGTCTCAAGCGCTGTAAGCCAGCGATATCGTAATCATGCCGCGCAAGGGGCCATGGCAGAAAGTAGCAGTTGATTTTGAGCGAAGGCCACAAGTGAAACTGCTTGCAAGAACGCAGTGTACATCTGGGTCTAAGTTTCGGAATGTCGGAGTATCCAAGGTACAAAGTTCCCAGCCATGGGTTGACAGCTTTCGGGGCCGTTTATGTAACGGGGATTGAGGCAAGCACAAAGGCACCATTTTTCCAAGCAAGGTGTTGACACTGGACGCAAAGACCTAGTTTGACTTGTTGCCGAATGATCGGCTCCTTGTGGTGTTGGTCGGACAGAGATTAAGTTGCTGAGGACCCGGATTTGATACGTTTGGCTTGGCTCACCGGGTTTGCAGGCTGCGCTGCACCATGTCACGGAACAACTGAAGTTGTATCCTCTGTTGCTCGATAGCATTGTAGCTCCGGCTGGTAATGAGAGCTAGACAGACTGTTTGCTTCCATAGTCCTTTTGAGACTCTCAGCCTTTGTCTCTTTAGCAAGGCCCTGGAGTTGAAACCCCCTTCAGCATGTTTCGAAATCTGGTCAATAAAGCTATAACAAAGTATCATACAGCAAATCAGAATGTGATTGCCTAAAATCTATGTCGATGAATAAATTCCCAGAGCTTTTGACCATGTCTTTCTTTATAGATGAGCATAAATGGTCATACTCTTCCTGTAGATTCGCAACTCCCTCGTAAATCTGCATTAAATCATAATACCATCGATCCGTTCTATCTCTGATGACCGACCCCTTTTTCGCTTCAGTAAAGGCAATCCTGTATCATGTCCCGCTTCTTTTCCTCTTCTGCTAGGGACCTAGTAAAATGGGTTGGCCTTTCACGCTGGGCGCTGCCTAAGCCATATGACGGAGCAGTTCAGACATTCACCAATCCTGGAGGAGGTGCTGAAAAGGCAAGTAATTCAAGTTACTGATACAAGAGGCTTTCTTCGTCTTGCCCTTGCCACAGTTTCTGAGGTTAACTTCGGCACTGACAATTTGTATGCAGAAACTGGGCACGGTGAAGGAAGTCGAAATCAAGTACGTACTGCGACGATATATCTGGAAGCCCATATTACATTGATACTCGTACAAGTCTCTCACATTACTGCAGGCACAAACAAGGTGTAGCCGTTCACCGTTCAGCCTTCAATCCGGCAGACAAAGAAATAATCGTCCGTGCGAAGATCACAGGTTCAAAGGGGACAAAGACCTGTCACATTTACAAGGATGGAACAGGCACGACCGAGAAAGGGGATACAAGATGTTAACAAAACAGTACGCACTCCGCAACAGCCTTGGATTGCTTGCTCTCTGACCACATGTGTGTTTCTCTGGATATAGCAGTGATTGAAGCACCCGGGCAGTATACATCGCAGTGATACTATTGGGACTACTCTGCGTGCAGGCTCGGCCCCTTAGCTGCACAACCACGGGTCTTGTAGGAGTTGCTTTGCAGTCTTCCTGTCCTCTGGCCGCCACTTCAGCATTCCCCCCATAAAGTTCAGAAAGCTCTCCTTGTCCGTCCCTTCAAGGAAACCCTCACGCTCGCTCAATTCGACGAATTTGAGAATGGGGACGTCACTCCCATGGATCCATTGGCCTACAAATGGGTAGCATTAGCGCAGTAGCTTACCAGGGTTAACGGGATGGAGAGGGCTATTTACCGTCAGGCGAGAAGAAATTTTGGCTCCTGATGCCCCTTTCAAGTAGGTCAAGGGGTGGCTGTCCAAGCAATGCAATGACCTCAGCAAGATGAGCGCGGGTGGAATATCCTTTACCATCAGGGTCATCTCCATAGAAGAGGTCCCGACTCTCGAATAGGTCCCAGACCATGCAGCCAATATTCCATATGTCCGCAGGGTAGCTCCATTCCGCCTTGAGCATCACTTCAGGTGACCTATAGACGTTCGGCTGTGCGTTATGATTGCGTTTCTCGTCTCCAGCCACGGCCGCGCCAAAGTCGCTAAGCACTGGTCCGCCAAAGCTACGAGGAAGTTTAAACCGTCGCGATTGATAGATGGTCTGCCCGTTGACGATTTTCCGAGGCGAAGGAGTCTGCAGCTCGGCTTGCGTGAAGTCTTGTAGAATTCCGTCGTCCACAATATCATGCAAGATATTGTCCGGCTTAATGTCTGTATGAACAAGCCTACACTCTGTGTGGACATAGTCGAGCGCAAGCAGTACATGTTGCAATCCAGCCTTGAGTAAGTCTGTTGTGAACCGATGAGTGGGGTTGCGGCGTAGAAGGTCCCTCCAGCTATCCCACATAGGCTTTTGAACGATGCAATGATGATCCCCATCGCATCCCTCCACTGGCGGCTTGCGGGACGTGATGGTAAAAGTTTCCAGTGCTGTACGAACGTGTTGCAGCCCAGGATGTGAGGTATTGGTTTTGCTGATAAGCTGATAGGTTTTGAATTCCTCCTGGTCGCGACAGCCGCGTAGAAAGACTTTCAAAGCGACATGCTGATGATCCCTGGTCACAATTAATTAATTAGCACTTCTTCTCGTGCTGTCCTGTCCACATCAGGAACTCGACCCACTGGAGATTACGGGCCAACCACACGGTCGAAGTGGTCCCGAAGCCCAACTTACCAAGGACTTGGTATCTCGATTAGAAAATATCTCCAATTTCCACTGGACAGTACTTTCCCTCCTGGAACTCATCGAACTGCTCCTCCTCGAGCACCTGGGACTTGGGAATGAGCGCAAAACCGGACCTAGGAAATTGCAAGGGTGCCAGTGGCCTTCGGGGGATAAGGGCCTTTGCCCACTTCAAAAAGGATGGCATGATCTGGACTGTGTTGATGAGGTGGGGACGAAATTCAGGTGGCGCCGTAAAAGAAAGTCCAAAAGGGAAGGGAGTCAATAAATGCACGGGAGGCTATCGCAGCGATAAACGATTAGCAAGCGGTGGGTAGGGCCCAAGTCCCAATCGACCTACTGCTAAGTGTAGATATGCTCTTTCCTGACAATACTTATATATTCTGACTAAGTACACTTATCCTTTGAATACAGAAAATATTCTGTTGTGAATACAAGTGCTCACTAGCGGTGAAGCTATCACAGTAATATTTGAATGGTTTATGGTATTTAGATTAATAATTGAAGGGCTACGAAACTCCACATATTCACTAATAAGGAATGTGTCTTCATGTTCCCGTTTTCAGACTGGATTACTGCTTCACTTGGTGAGTTCATCACCTGCTCCTGGAAGTAAACAAATAGCTATTCTGTCCAGATACGGAATACAGACTAGGGACTGTCCAATTCTGCGTTGGGCTGCTCATCATGCTTCGTCTTGGCCAAAAGTCTTTATCATGATTCTGTCTTTTTTCGACTGAACCAAACCCAATTCATCAATCTGCTCTTCGACTTGCCAGTCGAAAGCGTTTACCACTGCAAGGACCCGCAGTTTTGCCTTCAAGCCATCGTCTTGGACCAATCTAACAAAGCTCTTTAGAAGGGCCTTCCGATGGAAATTTCGCGATGCTGATGGGAGCACGGACTGACATTTATCCAGGCGATCTAGAATGATCCAGATAGTTTGAGACGGGTCGAACATGTTGATTGTCGTTAACGCCACTTTTATAAGTAAGTCTTGTGTGAAATGTGGCTCCGCTCCGTTCGTCACTGAGCGATTGTATTCTGAGAGTGCAGCAAGCAGTCGGTCAAGTTGGACTTGTTCCCGGAGCGCCTTCCTAGCGTGCTCTATGAGACGGAGTATGATGAATGACAGCACGTATTGAAATGTATCGTTTTCCTCGCGCCTTCCGAGGACATAAAATGCCGAAGCATCATGGGATCCATGTGTGGTGCCCTCTAGCTCCGTAATGAAGTCGAGAGCGATTGGGGATAGCCAACAGTGAGCTGCCGACATAACTAGGTTGCGACCAGCAAGGACCAGAATGCAAGATTCCGAAGATGTCTTCCATGACTGGACCATGGCATGATTCTTCACCTTCCGAAGGCGATCATCATGGGTGAGTGGTGGGTTGTAGTTGAGCCTGAATTCGGCGTTGATGTTGCTTCGATATTGTTCTAGTGGGAGTACTTGCGCTTCCCTGGGACAGCGATCCATGTTCAAAGTTTGTCTTATTCTATCCACATTCTGATCGTCTTGGTTGTTCTCCAATCCTACTCCACGTCAAAGTCGGATAACGGTTGATAGAAAGCATATTGCATTACCTTCGATTTTGTTTTTGAGTTCTGGCGAAAGTTAGACAAGGACTATTGAAATGGAGCATGTGACTGACCGAGATTGAGACCCTTGAGAATGTCGACGTTCATGCTGAGTAGTTCCGCGCAGACAAGCTTGACCTCTTCAACACATTCTTGCACTCTGGCCGCTTCTGTTTTGAGAGGTGAGACATCGCCAAGGGCCCTGAGAAATCGCACTAGATTTGAATTTAATCAGATTTAGAGCAGTCAACCAAAATGAACTCAAGAGGTAACAGTGAGCAACCAACTGAAGCCGCCCATAGCAAAGAATTCCAACGCCGCAATACAAAAGTTGATAAAGCTGTCGTAAGTTTCCGCAAGTTTGGACTGAAAATGTTGAACTAGATCGTGATGAACATTGTGTGTACGGTCATATGATTTGATGCTATCGTATATATGGTGATACATTTTGATGCCTGGGAGCCGGTCCTTAATTGCCTGCAGTGTGATGTTGATCTGGGTCTCCATTCTCTGCCGGGTTTTCGCAACCTGTACCAACCAGTAAGCTGTTCGCCACATTGTATGGAGCTGGAACAAAGTATCTTACAGCAAAGCAGAATGTGATAGTCCCGATAGCTATGCCAACGAAGGGAAACCCAGAGTCCTTGGCACCATCGATGAGCGGGTCAAGCTTCTCTAAGGTGTCGTATGCCGAAGCTGCAAAACCCACAGACTTCTGCATCACATGTCTTGCACCATGCTCATGGTTCAAATCGAAGCTTTTTTTGGCATCTGAGGTCCTGTCCCAGTACGCTTTGAAGCTTTCAATGTTGTCAATCTTAAGAGCTTCCTCTTGTCAATAAAACTTTTTAGATGCCCTAATCTTTTGACGTAGGCTTTGTTGCGCTTCCACAGATTTTGTGATTGTAGCACTGCGAGTCTCGTTAGGCACTCGTTAACGAGTTTACTATTGTCCTTTACGACGTTTCCACATACCGGTCATGTTCGTTGAATTGTAATCGTGGGCCTGCCCGACTGGGTTGATGTCCGGTTTCGCTCATTTTGAGCGGTCTATCCTGCGACGAGTCCCACGATACTCACGGCGTGGTGAAGGCCAGCAGTCAGGAGGCAACGAAGCGGCTCTACGATATGTAGTGGGCAGATGAAGCTCGATCACATTTTAGAAACTAACAATGCTCGGAAATGGTTATTTGGAATCAGGTTAGCTCTGAGATCTTTGGACCATATTTCCACCTGGAACTTTGATCTACGGCAAGCTATTCCAAGACCACAAAATAATGCCGGCTCGTGGCCAGAGCGGCAGGATGATGGTGCGCCGGATTATTGCCCATGGGACCTTCAAGTCTGGTCGTATGATTGGAAGGACGGCACCTTTGGACGAACCAGCTTCACCATGACCTTTGAAAGCTTCGATGGTCATTTGCCCCTCACATCGTTACCATATTTCCCCTTCGAGAACCACCCCAAGTATGAGAATGTTAGGAAGACCCTTATCGAGCGTGGAAAGAAATTTCAGGAGCTCTGCAAGGCCACAGACTTATCCCGAATGTATGAATACAAAGGCGATGCTATCCCTGAGCAGAAGGGATTTTCTGGAATGAAATATGACGACAGTGTTAGTTGACCTTGATCGAATTGAGAAGAATCTGTACTAATGGAAAAATAGAACGATTCCGAGGACTTGATCTCTCCTTACAATGACCTTACTCTGGCAAGGTACTTTCGATATCGTAGGCCCTCAATTACAAAGTCATCCAAGGTAAGACTTGTTCCTCGAAAGAAATGTGAGCAGCAAGTATATTTGGTTAACTTTCTATCAGGTGGCGAGTAGAGTCATGGTCGATTATGTATCATACTTTCAGTACGGACCTAATGATGGTTGCAATGGCTCTTTGAAGCCAAGTGGTCAGGGGTCGGACTGCAGGTGCTCTGACTGTCAGAAGAACCTGGATTCGATGAACAGATACAGAACGCACTTCAACAAGAGTGAAAACGCGAAGAAGAAGATCTGGGACGATGAGCAATACCTCATTTGTCCACCTCGTGTGCTGGGGTACATTCTTCGAGACAAACAGTGGGCCCAATTGCAAGTGACACTGTTGTATCCAGTGCCTGAGGACGACAAGAAGGACGCGTGGAACTCAAGATTGCATCTTGCAGATAAAAAGACCAAGGACTTGCTCTTTGATCTCGTTCGCAGCCATACCTCTCCAACTTCGATGGATCAAGGCGAGGATCGGATATTGGAAGTGGACGATATAGTAGAGGGAAAGGGGAAAGGCCTGGTCATACTCCTATACGGTAAGCCCCAATAACCTCGTTCAATTGGCCCTCTTGCTGATGAGACCATAGCGGTAGCCGCTCGAAGGCCGTTGTTCTCCGTCAGCGTGGCCGACGTCGGCACAAAAGCAAAGAATGTCGAGTCGAATCTATCAAAGATATTCTCCTTGGCTACTTCGTGGCAAGCGATATTGCTTATGTTTGTCAACCCCTGATCATTTACAGACCCATCTTTTTCGTACTTACCGAGGCTTAGCGACGAGGCCGACGTCTTCCTCGAGAGCCCTGGACGGGGCCGTATAGTGCAGTCCACGGAGAAGAATGCCTTGGTTTCAGGTAAGCGGAATTTCTAAACAACTTAAAGGCTATCTTTATTTCAATATGTACTGACATCCTGAACCTTAAGTCTTTTTGCGAGTCCTGGAGTATTACCAAGGCATCATGTTTCTTACAACAAACCAGATTGCCGAGTTCGATATCGCCATCCCTTCCAGGATTCATGTCGCCATCCAGTACGAGAGCTTGAAGAGTGAGCAGATGAAGAGTATCTTCAATGGGTTTCTTGACAAGCTGCGAAACGACAATCTTGTCGATGACTTCGGGGAAATTCAAAGCTGGCTCGCGGAGGATGTGTTCGCCGAAAAGCTAGACGGCCGTCAGATCCGGAACATTGTTACAACTGCTCTGAATCTGGCACGCGCCGAAGAGAAATTCAAGCCCCGGGGCAAGGGCAAACTGACCAAGAGGCATATGAAAGATGCTTTCAACAATGTCAAGCAGTTCAAGACAGAGTTCGCGACACAGATGCAGCGGTACAAGGATAGCCAACTGAAGATGATCAAATAGCATCAGCACATATTAGGAATTGAATCCTTCGTCTGCCCTTAGTTTCATCATCGTCCACCACCTAGACGCAGCCCTCAAACCTCTAAGGGAAAGGTGTCTGAAAAGCCCCGGCCGGATAAAAATGCCGATTACAAGGGTATGAAAAGGGACCTCCTACATATGCTCGAGGGTGTGCCGCATTCCTGGTTTTCTCCCTTCAACACGGAGAAACAGGTATAGCAAAAATGTGAAGAGACCGTTTCCCCCGACGTCTTCGGCCAACAACCGAGGCACAGACCTGTAGTTTCTTCTTGTTTCCTTCCTAGAGAACTCACAATGGCTATGGACAATTTAATACATAGTATTCCTCAGGTGGAGAACTAACATTCCAAGTCGTGCCAGGATCCTACTGGCCACCATTGATGCACGTAGGGTTCAACAAACAAGCTTTCCGCCAAGCCGGACCATCTGCCAGATCCCTCAACCCTGTGGAGTGACGTCTTTATGAGATCTTCATCCGCCTTGTTTGGCCGGCTTCTAGGTTGCAAGCAGGGAAATTTAGAGCAGAGGGGCTCGATCGCTTCATGCGGGGCCAAGGTGCAGGTGGGTGCCAAACAGGCTTGTGTCAAGATTTCGGCACGGCAGACAGGTGGGCCCCCTCAGTTTCATCTCGTACAGTAACAAAAACCTCGACGGCAGCAGCCCTGAAAGCCATCCATTCTTCCACTTCCATCATGTAGTATTCTTATTGCTGTCTGTCTCCCTTGACAACACCAAGACAATCCACACCAAACTTCTTTTCCCTACCACCACGAAAGTAACATATTATTACACACACTCTCTCTCACCCACACAGTAGTAAATCATGACCGACACGCCGGAACAAGCGGCTGACGTCCGCTTCTCGCACCTCGAGCACGCCATCAGCGCCGTGACCGACCGCGCCAAGGACGCCCACCACGAAGAGCCCAAGGCACACCTGCACGTGCCTTCCAACACGGAGCAGTCCCACTCCTGGATGCGGCGTCTCTTCCCCTTCACCAGCCTCGAGGACATGGAGACCGCCTTCCATATGGGCAACTACGTCATCGACCGCAAGACGGGAGAGAAGAGCTTCGAGCCCATGTCCATGTACGTGCGCCTGGGCATGCACCTGCTCTACTACGGCAGCGAGCAGGAAAAGGTCCTGGAGTGGAACAGGACCAAGCAGCTGCTCAAGGAGCAGAGCGAGAAGATGGGCCGCGAGTACGACGCGCCCAACAGCGTCGACCACATAAAACCCTTTATCGAGAGCTTTGGTCTCGAGGGCACGCTGAGCCAGCTGAAGGAGCCCGACCCGACAAAGTATAAGACGTTCAATGAGTTTTTCGGGCGTGAGCTCAGGCCGGATGCGAGGCCGATTGCTGAGCCTGACAATGACAAGGCCGTGAGCAGTCTTGCAGACTGCAGGCTCACTGCATTTCCTACGATCGATCTGGCTACAAAATACTGGTAGGCGTTTATTATTATCAGTCGCATGGAAGCCCTTCGGACTCGCCAATAAGGGGGTAATCATTGACTAACAAGCGCGTAGGATCAAGGGATTCCATTTCACGCTCGAGAGGCTGCTAGGTGATGCAGACTTGGCCAAGATGTTTGACGGGGGCTCCATTGCAATCTCGCGTCTGGCGCCACAGGACTACCACAGATGGCACTCGCCCATCGACGGCACCGTCGAGTCTGTCAAGGAGATCCCGGGGTCGTACTATACGGTCAACCCGCAGGCCATCAACGAGCCAGGCGCCGTGAATGTGTTCTGCGAGAACAAGAGGTCGGTCATGGTGCTGAAGCGGGCTGCTACAGGGAGCCCTGTGGCCATCATCGCAGTGGGTGCCATGCTGGTTGGGTCTATCAAGTACAACGACGGGGTCGAGGTGGGTGCCAGTGTGAAGCGGGGTCAGACCCTGGGAGCATTCTATTACGGAGGTAGTACTGTCATCTCTTTGTTCCCGAGGGGAGATGTGAACTTCGACGAGGATCTGGTGCGCAACTCGACTGAACAGAATTGCGAGACGCTGGTTTCTGTTGGATGGAGGATTGGTGCAACTCCGTGAGCAGGAGACCAGTGATGATGAGACGAGGATGTGTTCATGAGCGAAAGGTACTACCAATTGGTTCTCAAAGTAATTAATAGAGAAGGAATAGGAGAGGTTTGATAAGGCAAACAAACATCTACCGCTTAACAACTCTATTTCTGACCTTTCCGACTAGAGTTTAGAGATGAGGTGTTGATCCGACAGTTCGCATCGAAGATGCAACAGCTTCCGTGCCAGAGAAGGAAGCAATAATCAAACAAATATCCACAATCTTGGTTACACAAGCCCTAGAGTGAGATTCTAGACCATATAGACCTAGGATCATCAGTAATGAAGTATTATTATATTTGGTGCAGCATGGTGGCGAGTTTTGAGAATTATTATACCCTGACACTTGTATATTCAAACAATTCCGCAGCAACTGAAGTAGAAAAAGTGATAAAAAAGGAAAAAAGAGAAGAAAAAGGAGAAGGAAAAAAAAAAGGGAGAGGGGGGGGGGAGAGTGGGCTCAACATACCGCGCAATGCTGGTCAGCATCTTCTTTAAACCCAATCGATGGCCCTCAGTGAGCCCTAGCACTACGAACTAATTATCAGCCAGATCCTCCACCCAGAGCGCCAGCGAAGGATTGTCAGAGCGGATGCCTGAGCGGATATTATATCCACCTCGTTGTGCCTAGTTCCACAGCGGATCACCGCTTACCACCGCGGAACATCGCTTATCTGATGAGCCCTGTCCTATCCCTTGATGTTTTGGTGGTTTTTTTCCTTGGTTATTCTTCTTCTCCAAGGACGTTAAATACTACCCAAGTAGCGCTAGCACACCAGCTTCTTCCTGTATCATCATGCATTATTCTCCCTGCACTAGCACGAGAATCTAGCCACTTATATATACGTATGTGCGCGCTCGCACTGCCCCCTTGCTTCTTGTGCACGCCAAGATATACAGAATCCGAGGGATTGGCTAGGGATGTTCGCCTTCCCCCGGTCGCTCCTGAAGCAGTGCGGCTGATAATTCCTGCCTGAAAAGAGGGTGTACGTTTGATGTCAGCCTGCGAATCAATGTAACTGGAGCGGGAGCCTGCTACCCGGCAGGCAACATGCTGGTTTATAGTGTCAGTTTTGTGTAACGCAGCAATATAATCCTGTGGAGGCAGACAGCTGAAGTAATTCAGTCAAATCATGACTACCTCCCTTTGATTCCCTCCCCCCCCCCCACCTCCTCCCTCTTGTGTGTCTCGGAACTTGTCATCCACTTCATATCAACAGATCAGAGCGTTGCCATCTTCAAAAGTAATTCAAGGAGAGATGTCTCTCAACCTTGACACAAATGCCTGGTACCAGGTCAATGTAACGATCAAGGAGAATCAATCTTTTCACGGAACTCCACTCTATGAGGATGGTCTGGTGAGTGGTCTCGTGGCTATAATCTTGAGTCTTCATAATAGCAAGCAGGACTAATGATTATCCGACAATTTACAGACAGGAGCAGTATTTTTTCAAGTCACCAACACAAGCAATACTGGCCAAAGATGGCAATTCTTCCCATACAACTCCTCTGTATACCTTCTCCGCTGCCAAGAAGGAGGCCCCAACGCCTACCTCGGTGCGACATTAGGCACAGGAAGCAACAAGGACCGACTCACGGGCAACACGGTGCCCTGGCTGGCACACTATAATATCTCTGACGACTCCATGTTCTGGAAGATCGAGCCGTGGGAAGATGGGACGTATTACTTTACCAATCTGGCCAACGGGACGGGCTGGCGGATGGACACGCTGGTCTCGGCGCTCATGGCCATGGATTCCAACATCACATCTGCGCAGACAGGCGAGCATTATACCTTTACGAGTATGGGTGTCATCGACAACAGCCAGTACTCCACCGTCAACGTAAGCTTTCTCCCCTCTCTCTTTCTTTCTCGTCTCCATTCATAATGAGAAGACCCAACCAAGCCTTCTTGGAAAAGGAGAAGAAGTCTGAGAACCTTTCTACTCGCAGATTTACCCAAGTAGCCATACTGCAGCACCTGCGGCACCGACAACAACCACAATGGACGAAGCCTCGGGCACATCAGGGTCGAGCCCGATAATTTCTTCCACCATCACCTCATTGCCCTCCCCTGGGCTCTCAACAGGAGCAGCAGCAGGGATAGGAGTCGGCGTCGGGATCATAGTGGTCATCCTCGCCGCTGTGGTAGGCTTCTTTCTCATGCGCAGAAGGAAAAACAGGAGACGTGTTCCGGAGCTGAATCAGACTCCACCTCGGGCACTGATTCAGGAGGACAAGTCGAGTTGGAGGTACGAGGAGAGGCATGAGCTCGGCACACCGAACATTGCTGCGGAGATGCCGGCAGCGGGGGACACTAGAAGCAGACCGGTGGAGATGCCGGCGGACTATGCGGCGATGCTTGATAATACACCGCCGAGTCGTGGTTATGGAAGGGGTTGATGATGATGTTTTGATGAATGGACAATTACATAAGCTGTGGGCAATAAGTCGGCTTCCACAGGGCGAGTATATGCCACCAGGGTTAATATCATAGAATGAGCGCCGGGATCTGGAGGAGACTTGGAAGCACGTTGCATGAAATAGCGAACTTACTTTGCGTGGGATGAAGGAAGAAGTGGTCCAAACAGTCTCGGGAGCACGGCAATGGGCCATTCTCAGACTTGCTCAGATGGCTGAAGCCTCGAGAAAAAGGCTATTGATCACAGCTCTGGCCGTCAGGGTGAGACCCAGCACTGTTCGCGCCTTCACGAAAGATCCTGCACGAAGACGGAACCGAGATTGAAAATCACTTCTCAACTGATATCGAGGTATTGTCTGTATATTTCTTGGGGGTGGGGTTATCGACATAATGTTGAGAGAGTATACGATAAAATTCTATTGGTTCTCACTGTACTCACTGTATCATTTTGTAATAGGAGAAAGACCTTATTTGAGTCTTTAAATAGAAGATTCTAGTTGGTTTCTTATTGAATCCTCTCATATCAACATGTTTCATCTTCCTGTTCGCTATCATACTCTTCCTTTGCAGATATTGACACCACAGATTTCTGGCTCTGTAGTAGTCCTACCAGCACCGCCTCCAGCCCTGCTCTAACGTGAGGATCGGGTGCACGATCAATACGCACCCTAAGCTCACGAATCCTCTCTGACACCTCGTTGTCCTGTCTTTTCTCCTCAGCATCATCCTCATCATCCTGAGAGTCCACCTCTTCGACCTCGTCTACCCACTCCAGCTCTTCCTCCCCAAAGGCCGCCTGAAAAGTCTCTGCCATGCTGGCATGCTTCACAGCAAACACCACCTCCTCAATCCCATCCCAAGCACGCCGAGGCCCACCAGTCTTTCCTTTCTGCTTCCCCTTTTTGCTATTCCCACCAAGCAGCACTTTCTTCCACGCCCTAGCAACCTCTCCGACGGGATTCCCATACGCACCACAACCCCAAGCCCCAAGGACAACCCTTTTCGCCTGTTTAACCTGAAAAACGCGCATCACAGCCCTCATCTTGTCTATAACAAGCTCCTTGTCCTTGACGTGAACATATCGCCCAAGCCCCGTATCTTCATCGACCTCAGTCTCAGGCAGACGCAGCATGGCAGCACTCACGACATCAACAAACCACCTGTCCCTCTTAGGAAGCAGATCACTCTGCTCTCCGTCCTGTGCTGCATTCGCAGAGGAGGACGATGACGCCATCCTCCTGAAGACGAGCACATCAGGGGTGTAGATACACCCTACCTCAGGCAGGCGGTAGAACTCGTCGCGCAGCGCTGGGAGGAGCGTGGTGGCCATGCACAG
Organism: Cryphonectria radicalis; assembly: GCA_014849355.1. NCBI lineage: Eukaryota > Fungi > Ascomycota > Sordariomycetes > Diaporthales > Cryphonectriaceae > Cryphonectria > Cryphonectria radicalis. The sequence continues at coordinate 171,889 of JACWQW010000015.1, read as the reverse complement.
GGACTCCTCTTGGCTGGTGGCGCCGTTGAGGAAACCGCCGCCTGGCGAGAGCGGCGATGCCATGTTGAGGATGGCAACTCTGCCGGCAGCGGTGGAAACATTTTTGTTGTTGTCGGGGCTGTGCTGTTGCTGCAGCAGCGAACGGGCAGCTGTGAGTGTGTCCACGGCGCGGATGGTTAGGCGCAGACTGGGTGTACTAGTTGGCAAGGTGGCGGAGGAGGAGGAGGAGGAGACGGCGGCAGTATTCGACTCGCTGGGCCGGAGGGGCAGATGCGGGGGCACAGAGGTGATCAGTTCTGAGGCCTCGATGCCCCTGCGTGCACGGGGATGAGCTGAGAGCAGTGAGGGGATCAGCTTGTTGGCTGTGGCTTTGGCCTTTTTTGCTCGTACATCGCGCCGGAATGCAGGAGGGGGGCGACCAATGGATGGTTCTGTTCTTCCCATCCCGTGTTGGGCGTGTGACTAATTGAATGTTCTATGGGATTGTTGGTGGAATCTGGGCTTGATGCTGTTGAGGTTGGAGCGGGACGGTTGATGGATGCGAGGTTGGTGGCGGTGGGTCTGAGAACTCGCCTTCCCGTCTCCTTGATGTCATACCAGGTACCTTAAGATCACTCTAGGCCAATGTACTTATCGGACCGGGCCGTGAAAGAGAGGCACGCGGGACAGTTTTCCCCATTAGTGCTCATGCGCCCCAGCCACCGCCATCATCGTCGTGTTTGGACCCCCGCCTCGGACTATTATGGCGGAACGACGCTATGGCGGCGGTGATGAGGATGATGGGTGAAAATAGTGACGAGGATGCTGTGGAGGAACAGCTCCGTTATCAGGACCAGGTAACTTACACGTGCAGCCAATCAGGGTCGGACAGAAGAAGCAGAAAGAAGAAGAAAAGCAGTGGGAGGGAGGAAGTTGTGTGACGGGGATGCACAACATACAGTCATTACCGTAATTTATGTCGCGTTTCCCCCCTTCTCCTGGTGTTGCTAAATTACCGCACTTCATCATGTATAACCTGCTCACATGCTACAACCCTGGAGGGAACACATGAGTGGTTCACATGGCTCAAATCATTTTGCCAGGCTTTGTGTTACGACCTACCTAGAACGGACTCGTCTCATGCGAGGTACGGAAGGGTAGGATGCAACGCGCAGGAGTATGGTATCATCAGTGATCTGCGCCCCTGGCCTAGACCTAATATACATCAAGTGCATGTTACGATGGACAATCTTTAGCTTTTTCTTCTCTTTTCTTTCGGTGAGATATGCATAGCAGCACAGTTTATCCTTGTTTCAATCATTGATTTATTGTTTATCCCGCCACAGGAAGCTTGTCGGATCAATATTTCTCTTTGTTCACCGAGATTCAACGCCGGACGGCACATGCAGTGTCCTCCCTCACTAAATATGGTACGATGGATGGCCCCAGTTCTTAACCCACGGATTTTAGGTTCTGTCCCTTGTTCTATCTGCCGTGATACCGAGACGCTAAGTACGTTTACTTTTTCTTCTTCTTGTTGTTTCCCTGCCCTCTTAATACGAAGTAGAACAGTTTATTCGGTACTATTAAGTACTAATATAACTAAAATGTACATGCTTTATATATGGAGACCAAGCCTCTACCTAAGGCGACGGTCCCCTCCGGAAAAGCAAACTTGCGTCTGTGCCATAATTTTAAGTACATATCTAATGATGCACGTCTGAGGGGGTTGAAATCTTGGATAAAATAAATTAAACAAAACAAAACAAACCCTGCCCTAATCCTTGCAGCCACTGCTACCCCGGATGCTTCCTCGTGCCCAAATCCAGAGACATGAACGCAAGATCATGGGGCATTATCTAGCATGGGTCCCAGCAACCCCCCAGACCAGCAGGCCTGGTCGATCGATGATGGGTGGGCAGAGATAATCGCTTGTGCGAACCGTCCTTCCCAACATCCGCAGGTTTTAAATCTTGATCGGCACATTGCCTGCATTTAATTAACTCCTGCAGTCGACAAGACATACACTGCAGATATGTGTGGTGCCGAGCTGCACGACAACCACCGTTACCCGGGCCGAATCTATGAAAGGATCCAACACACCCTGCCTTGCCCTGCCTTGAGGTTCATTCCAGCCGGGGGTGGTACCAGCCAGTCTAATCATGCTGTGTCGTGACGCTATATAAAGAGGCCTGCAGCGCCATCGTAACGTTCGAGGCTTGTGGGTTTGAGAGGTAGGCGCAATAAACAGCTTCTCAACAACTTTGCTGCTGGCCTTGAGAGCGCCGCCTTAGTTGACTGTCCTTCTCTCAGAGAGTGAACCGTGGAAGTTGTAGTCACTCGCTTTTTTTCTTCTTTAAATTATATTTCCCTTTCCCTACATAGTTGTATTATTTGAAAAGTGATCACTCGACAAGAGAGATAATCACCTCCGTACCAGCTTACCAATTAAATTACTAAGTAGATCATGCCTGTCTTTCGAGCTCGGCTCGTCTCAGCCTGGCTGATGATGACGGCGGGCCTCGCCTTCGGCCAGAACACCACCAACACCACCACCGTCAACAACCTCGCCTTCGTCGACCCCCTAATCGGAGCCAGCAATGGTGGCAATGTCTTCCCAGGTGCCTCTCTGCCCTACGGCATGGCTAAGGCAGTTGCAGACACCAACTCGGACAGCAACCAGGGCGGCTTCACCCTCGACGGCTCCAACGTCACGGGCTTCTCCCTCATGCACGACTCCGGCACGGGTGGCGACCCTTCGCTTGGAAACTTTGCCCTATTCGCCTACAGCAGCTGCCCTGGTGGGGACATCGACCAATGTGTGTTTCCCAAGATCTCTCGCGCCGAGTTTGGTAGTTTTAACAACGACACGGTCGTCGCGGAGCCGGGCTACTTCAGCATCACCCTCGACTCGGGCATCCAGACGGAAATGTCCACGACGCAGCACGCCTCCTTGTTCAAGTTCACCTTCCCTTCCTCTACTACTACTAGCAGTAGTGGCAACGATACCGACGAGCAGCACCCCTTAATCTTCCAGGACCTCACCGACCTGTCCGACTCGCGCCAGGACAACGGAAGCATAGCCGTGGACCCCACCACAGGACGCATCACAGGCAGCGCCCGCTTCCTCCCCAGCTTCGCCCAGGGCGCCTACGTGCTCTATTTCTGCACCGACTTCTCCGGTGCCGACATTCTCGACAACGGCATCTACTCCAACAGCCGCGCCAGCACCGACGTAAAGAACTTCACCATCTCGCGGTCCATCAACGGGTATCCCCTGCCAGGTGGCGCCTTTGTGCGGTTCACAAGCGCCAGCGGGCCCATCTACGCGCGGTCGGCCACGAGCTTCATCAGCTCTGCGCAGGCGTGCGCGCATGCCGAGGCCGAGATCCCGGAGTTTGATCTGGATACGGTCAAGACGAGCGCGCAGGCCATCTGGGAGGAAAAGCTGAGCGCCTTCTCGGTGGACTCTACGGGGGTGGATGCGTCGTTTGTGACCAACTTCTTTAGTGGGGTCTACAGGACGATGATTAACCCTCAGAACTACACGGGCGAGAATCCGCTCTGGTCGAGTGACGAGCCTTATTTTGACTCGTTCTATTGGTACGTGTGTGCTAAGTATTGGATTGTTTCTGAGGTGATTGAGCTGACTTGAGGACAAACCATAAAACAGTCTATGGGATTCCTTTCGGTCGCAGATCCCGTTCTTGACCATCATCGACCCCACCTCGGTGGAAGAGATGTTGAGGTCTCTCATTGATACCTATGTCCACCTTGGTTGGCTGCCGGACTGCCGGATGAGTCTCAGCAAGGGCTACACGCAGGTAAGCTGCCTCATTCATCTATATCTTCACTTTAATGGTTTTGAATCTGTGGGCTTTCTTGCTAACACTGGCCCCAGGGAGGATCAAATGCAGACAACATCTTGGCCGACGGGTATCTGAAGGGTCTATCCACTGGTATTGACGTAAGTTTCTCCCGAGAACCTCCATTTTTTTTCCCCCTCTCTTCTATGCTGACTTCAATTTCTTGTAGTGGAACCTTGGCTACGCAGCTGTTGTGAATGACGCAGAAAATGAGCCCTTTGATTGGTGCTGTGAGGGCCGCGGCGGCCTCGACTCGTGGAAGGCCCTCGACTACATCCCCGTGCAGGACTTTGACTACAAGGGCTTCGGCACCATGACCCGCAGCATCTCGCGCACGCTCGAGTACAGCTACAACGACTACTGCATCTCCCAGATCGCCGCCGGTCTCAACAACACGGCCGACCAGGAGAAGTACATCGCGTCCAGCGGCAACTGGGAGAACCTCTACAAGTCGGACCAAACCTCGTCGTTCGCCAACGGCACCAGTACAGGCTATACGGGATTTTTTCAGCCCAAATTCCTGAACGAGACGTGGGGGTTTCAGGATCCTCTGCAGTGCAGCAACATTGATACTTCAGGGGCAGCCTGCTCACTACAAAATACCGGACGAGAGACCTTTGAGAGCAGTATCTGGGAATACAGCTTGTAAGTCCTTTTTTCCTTCTCCGTTTTCCTTTCCAATTTTATCCTCTCATTTTGGATTTTCTCAATTCATGCGTAATTAATCCAATTCTTTAAAATTCTTTTTACAGCTTCGTCCCTCACAACCAAGCCGAGCTCATCACTCTCTTTGGCGGCCCTGACGCCTTCGTCAGCCGTCTCAACTTCCTCCACGACCAGGACATCACCTACATCGGCAACGAGCCCGCCTTCCTCACCGTCTTCCAGTACCACTACGCAGGACGACCAGGCCTGTCCGCCCAGCGCAGCCACTTCTACATCCCGGCCTACTTCGAGCCCACCCCCTCTGGCCTCCCAGGAAACGACGACAGCGGCGCCATGGGCAGCTTCCTAGCCTTCAGCATGCTAGGCCTGTTCCCCAACCCGGGCCAGGACGTCTATCTCATCACCCCGCCGTATTTCCCCAGCGTGAACATCACGCACCCCGTGACGGGCAAGACGGCGACCATACGCAACGTCAACTTTGACCCGACGTATGGGGCCATCTACATCCAGTCCGCCACCCTCGACGGGGAGCCGTATACCAAGAACTGGATCGACCACAGCTTCTTCACCGAGGGGAAAGAGCTCGTGCTCACCCTGGGCCTGAACGAGAGCTCGTGGGGGACGCAGGTCGCCGATCTGCCGCCCAGCCTGAGCGCGTACACGGGGTTCAACAGCACCGTGGCGAGGAGGATGGCTGGGGGGGCTGGTATTAGGTCGTACAGAAGCAACTTTGATATGTACCATCCCAGCTTCGGCAAGCTGTAATTAGTAGCAGGGGGAGGGGGCATAACATGTTGCATATACATAGCTGCATTGCATTAGGTAGATAGGCTTTTGAGACATGAATTTAAAAAAGGCATTTATTCACCTGTCCTGATTGGTTGGGCCCAAGGCGCAAGTTCAGTAATTACTTTGCCTACTGCTTGCTGCTTACTGCTATTTATTCCCTGCTAGATAGTCAGCTCATCATCTTGGAACGAAGCGAGAGAAAAAGAAAAAAAGAAAGAAGAGGAAAAAAAGAATGGTCCGCGCCCGGGTTTGAACCGAGGACCTCATGCATTTTCAGTAATCTCCCTTTGGAGAGATTGGGGCTGAACAGGCCCCCCAAAGCATGTATGATACCACTACACCACACGGACCTATTATCAGATGATTTGTTGTCGAAGCACAGGTTGCGACGATAGAACAAGGCTGTTCGACACTGGGATGGCTGCCTGGCTGGCTAGCTGCTGCCCCCCTAGTCACAACTTAGGAAACCAGCCAGCCACTTGCAATATTGGTCAGGAGGAGGGGAGAGACTGTCCAACCTGATTGCTAATTACCAGGCTTGTGAGAGGGACTGAGACAAGTCCGACCGACCTTTTTCTTTGTATCTCTAGAGTCTCTTTCAACAGACAAACATTGTAGCTTCTTGGTGAAGATGTCTGCTGTCCAAGTGCACACCACCCCGTGTGACACATTTCATCACTCAGCTGTGGCTCTTCTTTTCATCACCATTCAGCATATTCTTATTCATAGTCCTTCGAAATGAATGGCAGTATATCTTGGGCCTCAAACCTTGGATCATAAAATGTTGGGCAGCCAACAAGACTGGATTCGAGACAATCGATTCCGTAAAGGAGGGATGAGATACATATGCCCAGAAGAAAGAGCTGCAGTCTATAGAGCATGCACTCGGGAAACTCTACATTATCAAAGGACCGAATATAAGCTTAAACCCCCCGCCCCCCCATATGTTTGCAGTATTATGTGAGAAAAGTCTAAGGGGTCGGAAGAGCACCAGCACATTTCTTTGTCCACATCCACCATCAACCAACCACAGATCAATTTTGCCAAAGACATCTATCAGAAGAATCTTCCAGCTTGGCCTATCTCGATGAGAATGGGTTTGTATTTCACCGTTCCCCCGCACACTGCTATAAGATGGTAACACATCTTGTCCAACGAATTGGGTTATTACGTAGACAGTATAGGAATGATCGGCGTGTTTGAAGATGGGGTGGACGATCTACCAAACGCACATGTCAGAGCCCCAGGTCAATAGCACCATTGAGTTTGCGGAGCAGAACAGATGAATAATCTGAGAAAGAGAGCTAGCAATGAACTGGACATCCGAAAAGCACTCCCGGTCATTATTCTGAGCCCACTCCCCCTCATCTCCGCTGGCACGAGCCCATATTTTTGTTGCTCGGCTGCTCATCATCTTGCGTACACACGACAGGGACAGGTCACGAACGATGGTACCACACCAGCTGATCATGCAAACTAATGAATGCATGATTCACTCGGACGACGGGGCCCCGGCAGACGGTCAAGGACAGGGACTATTTTTCGCGGCATCTCAAAAATGCGGTGCGGAGAAATTGCACGACATACCAAAATGGCGGTGCGATGTGTGCGCGTCAGCGTTTCCCCCTCACTGGAGGAGGAGAAGGGGGGGGGGGAGGGGAAGGATCAACGTGGTCGAATATAGCCTGCGTTGGTTGGTTCAAGGGGGACAATGACAGGTATCGAATGCCAAGGATTTTCCCTTGCTTTTTGTCAGCCCACTTCATATTGGCTTGTGGCATTCAATTACTTGGAACTAAAGTGTGGGGGAAAGTCTGGGGAAACCCTGGGGGAGGGGGAGCAGCGCCCCCCACGCCCTCCCCCTCCCCCTCTCCCTCTCGGTTGTTTTACCTGGGCTGGGGCCCCAATGTGTGTGTAGGATGATCCTTCCTCTCAACAAAGGTCCAACAGCTTTATATTGTAGACGACGTTGAACCTGGTGTTGGCCCTCTTTCCTCTCTTCCTATTCCCAATCCGATTCCTCGTCCCTGACTCCGTCCTCCTCCTTCCTCTCTACATTCATATTTATTGCCATCTACACAGCTGTTACCATGAGCAGCAAGATTGATGATAGCCCACGGGCTGAACATATCCAGGACCAAGATCTCAGCGGAGATGAGAATGTCGATCCCGAGACCAGGGAGCAACTGCAGCGGCTCACGCCCGGGGAGCTTGCAGTTGAGAAGAAGCTGAAGACGAAGATTGATTTTAGGATCATGCCACTTACCGTCATGATTTACCTCATGAACTACATCGATCGGTAGGTATTTCTCCCTTCTGGCTTCGGGCATGGAAGATATTTCTTATTCTGTTTGACAACAACGAAATCCTGCCAAGTTACTGAATGACGTCCCTAGAAACAATTATGCTGCTGCTCGGCTTCAAGGGCTCCAGGAAGACCTGGGGATGACCGACAACCAGTATCAGATTGGCCTCTCGACCTTGTTTGTTGGATACGTCCTCATGCAAGTGCCCTCAAACGCTTTATTGAATTATGCCGGACGTCCGTCCATCTATATTGGATTCTTTGTAAGCAGGTCACCTCCCCCTCCAGCTCATCCAGCAGCCCAAACAGCGGTCTGGCGAGACGAGACGCCGAGCAAGGAAGAGCTGCGGCTCACGATTATCAACAGACAACAATTTGGGGATTGGTCTCTGCCCTCACCAGCCAAGTCAAGAGTCCTGGTGGCATCATTGCCGCACGATTTATTCTTGGTTTCGTTGAAGCCCGTGAGTAGTCCTTTCTCTTTTCCAATCAATAGTACCTTGATGACTCCTTACTCCTCCTCCTCGTTCTTTCTCTATCTCCCTCAAAAGATATCTGTGTCTTGACAACAGGATTCTCACATGCAATAGCTTTCTTCGCCGGCATCCTGTTCTACCTCTCCAAATGGTATACAAAAGAGGAACTCTCCCTGCGCATGGCCATATTCTATTCCGGATCCCTCGTTAGCGGCGCATTCGGAAACCTGATCGCCGCGGGTATCTTGAACGGTCTGGCTGGGGAGCGTGGATACGCCGCTTGGCAGTGGCTGTACATCATGGAGGGATCTCTCACCATCTTCGTGAGTTTACCTCTTCCCCTTCTCTGTTCCCACAACATTCATATATGTCTGCACTCGAGTCCTGACAAAGACACCCCTCGCCACCAGTTCGGACTTCTCCTGATGCTCGTCCTGCCCGATTTCCCAGACACGTGGAAGAGCCTTTCGGACGAAGAGCGCCACGTCGCCAACCGACGCCTCGCCATCGAGGCCGCCGAGGCCGACATCGACGAGAAACATGGCATGTCACACCTGCGCGGGATCAAGCTTGCCCTCACAGATCCCAAGACATACCTCCTCGCAATTGCATATCACGGCCAGACCGGCGCGGCAGGCATTCAGAATTATTTCCCTACCCTCACCGAGACCGTGACGTCGAACCACATCCATGCTCTGCTGCTTTGTGCCCCGCCGTATTTGTTTATGGTCATCTGGTCCTTTGCGCACTCGCGAGTTTCTGATCACCTCAAGAAGCGCTTCTGGTTCTTTGTGTACCCGATACCCATTTCAATTATTGGCTTCATCCGTACGTTGTCTGCTCTGATCTCTTTTTCTTGTCTTTCTTAAATGTGTTTCTTCTTTGCTGACAATGTACATTAGTGTTTATGACAACCAGCAGCTTCGGGGCTCGGTACTTCAGCCTCTTCCTGCAGATTTTTGTTTTCGCAATGAACGGCACGCTCTACGCCTGTAAGACAACCCCTCCGACCACTGTAAAAGAAAATCCAAATCCAAACACAAATCCTGACTAAACGTAAAATTATCACACCAGGGATCTCCTCCTCCATTCCGCGACCCCCCGCAAAGCGCGCCGCCGCCTTCGCCTTTATCAACTCCGTAGGCAACGCTGCCTCGATCTGGACCCCCTTCACCTACCGAGACCAAGACGCCCCCTACTATAGACCCGCGCTCGGGGTGTGCATCGGCCTGCAGTGCGTCGCCTTCCTCTGCGCCCTCACGCTGCGGCTCCTCCTGCAGAGACAGAACAAGAGCCTGGCGAGGATGGACGATTCCGGGGCCCAGCTCACGCAAAAGGACACAAGGAAGCTACAGCTGACGGCCGAGGTGGAGGGTATTACCATTGAGGAGGCGAGGAGCCTGCAGAGGGGGTTCCGGTATGTGATTTGAGGGTGGCTTGTCAGTGATGATGAACTCTTCTACGCATTGGTCTGGGTTAGTGTATTGTAGGGATCTTTGCATGACATATATGACTTGTTTGTCATTTCCTTTTTTTTTCTTTCTCCCCCATCATGTCGTAAAGAAATGAGAGAGACGCAATTGTTTGCTCTACAAAGGACAAATCTCGCTTTGGCGTACTTCATTTACGTACTTTGTGAGGTCGGATTGTTCCCAGTGGCGAACCAATATTATATTTCACAATCCTAAACTGCACCGTTCCTCCTACAATTGATGGATGGAAAAGACAATTGTTAGATTGTTGTCGAGGTAAACTCGTCGTCGATTGGCCAACTTTAACAATGACCGTAGCAATTAATCATGTACTCAGAATCACTACTGAGGACCGGGTTTCCCGACACGGCAGAGCCGGGATCCGCTCAACCTAATTCCGACATGACAGCTCGAATCACCCGTCTCTCAAAACTCACTCCGTCACCTATTTTCACACTGGCTTTCAACCAACTGTTCACAAGGGAGCTTTGCTACAACTAACCCTCTCCCACACGTCAAGATGGGCGTATTTGAGGGCGTATTTCCCCAGTGGGCCTATCTCATCGGCTATAACACCGTGTCTTCTTTGTTGTGGTTCTCCATATTTGTTTGGACGGGCCTGACAGCCGTGACGGACGGGTTGGGCGGTGTCTATCCCGCCGTGAGGACCCTTGTGCTCTTTGCGCAGAGCCTGGCTGGCCTGGAGATCTTGCATGCTGTCATAGGTAAGCACAAACTTCATCACATGTCCTTCTCTCTTCCCCTCTCCCACAACAGGACTTAAGGTCGTGTTCCAAATCCTGAAAGATCGACACCCTCGCTGACTAAAAGAAAAAAAAAACTCCCAGGCCTCGTCCACGCCCCTGTTCTCACCACCTTCGTCCAGGTCGCAGGCCGTCTCACAGTTCTCTGGATCGTCATCGAGGCCTACCCAGCCGCTGCCCAGACTACTTTCTACACCACGATGGTCCTGGCCTGGGCCGCTGCCGACGTGGTCCGGTACCTGTACTTCGCCACCAGGCTCGTCGGCGGGCACCAGTACGGAAGGTTGATCTGGCTGCGGTACAGCGCCTTCTACGTGCTGTATCCGGTCGGCATTGCCAGTGAGGTCGGTGTTGTGGCTGCGGCTGTATTGGAGGCTTGGAGGGTTGGGGATCGTAGGTTTGCTTGGGGTTATGTTGCTGCTGCCACGCTTTATCTCCCTGGTGAGTTTTTTTCATTTGGTTTTATTTTTATATCTTGTTCTATGGCTTCTTCCCCCCCCCCCCCCCTCTTTTTTTCTTTTCTTTCTTTTTCTTTCAGTGCATCTTCGAGATGATAAAAAGGCTGATGATGACGGGGTATCGTAAAGCTGCCCCTACACTTTTCAACCACATGCGCAGGCAGAGACGAAAGGTCCTTGCTTCTAACAGGAAGTAAAATATTTGTGCCATTTTAGTTTCTGTGGTTGAAGGAAAAGAAGGGAGAGGAAGGGGAAGCAGAAAAAAAGGAGGAAAATTGCCCAATCTTGGAGTAGCGCCGCCCTCTTCTTCCACCACCACCACCACCATCATCATCATAATCATCAGAGAAAAAGACCATGGATTAAAATGGGGGCAGCCCAAGCGCCTCCGTCCTCGATGTGCTGTTCGGGTCGAGGAACGGCTCCTCACCGATACCAACTGCCCTGTTCCCGAACCTCTCACCCTGATAATCAAACGTCGCGCTGTGGAAGGCACTCCTGTTATCCCAGATCGCTGCGAGTTGGAAGTACCCATGTCAGCTTTTCACAAGCTTCCTCTTTCATGTCTTCTTTCCTTCTTCCCTTTATTTTTCCCTTAAAAGAAAGGGGGGGGGGAGGGGGAGGGGGAAAGGACCACTTACCAATATCGTTCTTGTTGCGCCACTTGAACCGGACCTGCAGGTCATGGTTGTCGAGGATCATCCGATAAAACTTGTCCAGCAGCTCCTTGGACTCGTCGGCCTCGAGCTCGTTGATGAGCTTAGGGAACCCCCCCAGCGCGAAGATGCTCTTCCACCCCGTGACCGGGTTGGTCCTCACCACAGGATGCACCGCCGCCAGGTCCTTGCCCACATTCAGCGGGCTGCCCCTGGGCTGCTCATAGATCTCCACGTTCGGATCCCTCTCCGCAGCCCGAATGAACCCGTCCCCGATAAAAGTAGCCGTCAGCCCTTCAAAGAACTTCTGGTACGGCCGCGAGAACCGGTCGTACAGCTCATACCCGCTCGCCCAGCAGGTATCCCCGCCTGTCTCGGGGAGCACCGTCAGCCGCAAGGAGGTGTAGTCTGCGGGACAGGTCTCGAACTGGATGTCGGAGTGCCATCTGGCAGCGTCGTAGCGGCGCTTGTTGGGCTGGGCCTCGTGCTGGAACATCTTCTTGCGGGCGACAGAGCTGATGTGGCTGATCTCGTTATCGCCCACGCCGAACTCGCTGGTGCTGTTGAGGACGGGGTGGATGTGGAGGGTCGACGTCGACGGCTTGCCCGAGGCCACGCCCAACTTGTGGACGAACTGTTTTTGGAGCTCGTTGGTGAGATTGTCCTGGGCGCGGAAGAAGACCACGCCGCGCTGGGAGACTGGAGGACCATCGTCAGCATAAGTACTTAATTATGTACAAGCATGTCAACAACAACAAAAAGGGGGGGGGGGGGGAGACTGGAGAGGAACGAACTGGTGATGGCGAGGTCGCGGAGGAGCTCATCAGCATTGGAAGCGTTCAGCACATCGTCGACGATGTTGACGCCGAAGAACTCGCGACCAATGACGGGTGTTGTGTCCTCGTAGGAGAAATCCTTGAGCGCACCGCTGAGTTGTAGTGGTTTCGGGTAGGTCTTGGCCTCTGCTTGCGAGGAGTGGATGGGGAGATCTGAGGTGAGTCCTGGCGCCATGTTGATTGGTGAGGTGGATTGTTTCGAGGGATAGTGAGCAGCCTTGTATAAATATATAAAAAACCTTCAAGTTTTACTGCACTGCACAACCCTTTTTTAAGTCAATCAATTCAGAACAGATATTTTGCCCAAGTACTTCAAGTAAATGAACTTGAGTCTCCCGCTGCACAGAGGACGCTGGGAAAACGCAACGAAAGACGAGAAAAAGAAAAAAAAGTACGCCATAAACTACGATGCCTAACCCCCAAATTATATCATCACACTCACTTGTTCTTTTTCTTCTTCATATCCTCATGCGGCAATGATCTGAGGTGCGCACTAATGAAGAGGGGTGCGCCGCCATCCATCACGCAATGGTGGAGAGGGGATTCGCAACCCGCTCATTATCTCCAATCATCCATGTAATATTCTGTGAGAGCATACGTAACCCCGCTCAGATCTCGGATGTCGGGAGCGGAGGGGAAGGAGGAAACAGATACATGCTTTCTTGTCTGCGGGTTGTCGGATGTCGTGGATGATGCTTTACATGGAAGGTCTGGTACTACTTACTACCTATGACCCTTTTGACTCTTCCACAGAAGAATCAACAGGTCCTATCTCTCTCTCTCTCTAGGATCGAGATCCTACGAGGCCGCACCATCCTATGATCCTATCTCAAGAGAGTAAGTAAGTAGTGCTACCGACACTCTTGTCAACTGGAGAGTGTGACAAAATAGGAACAGCGTACAGAGAGACGTAGAAATTTGTATATGGGAGGAGTGCCTCAGCGACTTTTCTATCAACACCCCAGGTTAGCTCCAACATTTTCCCCCCAGCATGCCTTGCTGGCCCCCCCACCAGACGAAACTCCTCTAAAAGCTATCCGTACTCGACCACTTTCCCAAAAACCCTCAGACGTTGTTGCCGGGCTGACGTTTAGCCCCCCACAGACGAAGTCAAGCACTACTCCTCCTCGTCCTCGGCCTCCTCCTCTCCATTCTCTTCTTCACCATCTTCAGCTTCTCCTTCCTCTTCGGCGGCAGCACCATTCTCAGCCGCAGCAGGCTCGGCATCCGGCACCTCCACATCTCCGTCACCCACAGTGACGCCCTCCTTCTCTAGCCTCAGCCACTCATCCCATTCGGGGAAGAGATCCTCGTCGCCCTCTGCGCCGGGGAGACCGATCATCTTGGCGACGCGGCCCTTCTTGTTCTTCTCGAGCGATTCCTTCCATTGCTTGACAACCTCGATCGTAGAGCTGGGCTTATATGTTTGAGAGAACAGGACAGCCTCGGCCAGGCGACCTGTCTTTGTGAGTGTCTCCACGCAGCCGTCCACGTCGCCCAGAAGCCACTTGCTCGAGAAAGCAATGTTGTGGACGCCAGCCTCCTCGGCCTTTGTTGCCAGGCTGGCCAGACCTTCTCGATCAGCAGTAGATGAGTACAGGAGGAGGAGCGAGCCCAGGTCATTAGCATGTGTGAAGCACTCGGCGGCGAGGCTGACATCCCAAGCTGCGAGAGCGGTATCGCCGACTATATAACACGTCAGTAAATGCTCATCTTGGGGGTGGCGGGGCAGGGCATGTAGCAAGGGAGAACTACTCACCAGTCTTCCATCGGTGCTCGACGTTGGCCTCCTTGGCAAGCTCAAGAGCAATATCCAGACGGTTCAGGGCAAGCGCAAGTTCAAACTTGTGCTCTGGGTCTGTAGCAACTTCCAAGGCGAGCTCCTTGTGACCCTGTCCGTCCAGGAAGCGAGCAACCTTGTTAAGCTCCCCCTCTGGGACCGAAGGCAGCAGCTCCGAGGCGGCCTCGAGCTCATCCCGGAGCACGAGGGTCTGGTACTCAAGGACGGGGAGGGAGAGCGCAAAGGACGTCACGGCCACATCCTTGTCGCTGAGATAGATCCGAGAGTCGCGCTGGATATAGCCGAGGATGTACATTGGCTGGTCGAAGTGGGAGACGGTGTACGTCTGGTCGCCAACGAGGTAGTTCAGGCGGTTGGTGGAGTTGGTGTACAGGAAGCAGTCCCCAACCCACTCTCCAGTCCTCACGCCCTCGCTGATGTCAGTAATGACCTCAAAAGCTGCCTCGACGCCGTCTTCATCGACCTGTCCAGCCTGCACACCCTCTTGATAGGCTTCGCGGCTGAAGCGGAGAATGTAGCACTGTTTTTCTTATTGTTAGCGGACAAAAATCATACCTCCCAACTATGACTATCTCGCCACGACTTACTGTGTCCTCGCAGGCCAGAGCAACAAGCTCACCGCTCTCGCTCCAGTAGACCTGGCGCGGCTCAACCTCAATGCGTCTCACCAAGCCGCCGGTGGCCCAGTCAAAGAAGCTGATGCCCCCCTGACCCTTCACACCAAGCAGAACGCCGCCAGCCAGGCCGTCCGCCTGGAATCCGACGTCCAAGCCGCCCGGCTTCTCGACGAAGTTCTTGTATACCTTGACGCTCGTCGCAGATTCCCGGATGGCAAAGTCGTTCGAGTTCTCTTTCGACGCCCAGACAAAGTCCAACGCGGAACCGAACTGCTTGTTGCGCCAGGCCAAGGCAGTGTAGACGATGAACTCGCCATCGCCACATACCGCCACGAATCGACCGTTTGCTGAATGTGAGAGTGTGGACGGGTATACCTCGCAGCTGCCAAGATCCTTGGTGGTGAGGTGGATAGGTGTGTTGTCCTTGGTCGCCTCGCCGCCTTTGATGATGGCCGACACGACCTCATTGTGCTTGGCCCAGATCAGCTTGCCGGATCCATCCATGGACACCGCAGGCTCCTCGCGACCCAGTTTGACAACCACAGAACCCTCGTCGTATCCGACCGCGATCCCCTGCTTGCCCTTTTGATAGCTCACGCACCAAGCACGCTCGAGGCCGTAGTTGAGACTCTGCTCGAAGCGATAGGTGGATGCGTGCCATATCCTCAATGTGCCGTCTTCTGATCCTGAAATGATGACAGGAAGTTCGGGGTGGTAGCAAGCAAAGCTCACGTTGTTGGTGTGGCCCTCGAGAGTGGCGATCAGAGACTTGGTGGTGTAGTCCCAGATCTTGACCGTGCGGTCGTCACTCGTCCTGCGGGAAGTCAGCATCGTCCATACTAACACATGGCAGTGCTGGAAAATTGGAGGGCAGCTTACGTCAACAGATATGGCTTGTCGGAATGAGGATAGTAGTCAACGTAGTTGACGCCCTTTTGCTCGTGTGCTTCGAGCGTGAAGTTTGCTGTCGAGGACCCGAGTGACCAGATCTTGACCGTCCTGTCCAGACATGCGGATGCGAATGTGTTGGTATCTTTCGGGTTAATTGCCAGGAACATGACCTGTCCGTCCAGTCAGCACACAGTCACGGCCATCGAGACCTCACCAAGACGAGAGATCTCTCTCCCTTGGGGCCCTCCACAGCCTTGATACGCTCCCTTCCTTTACGCCCGTACACGGCAGCTAAGAAAGAACCTACATAGTGCGAGTGTCCCTCAAAGGTCTGCTGACACTTCCAGCCCATTTCCCAGTTCCACAGCTTGATTGTCATGTCGTCACTAGCCGTCAAGACGAAAGGCTGCGTAGGATGGACGCAGATCGCTCGGATGTAGTCGGGGTGTGCCTCGAAGCTCGCGACCTTCTCTGATGTGTTGTAGTTGTGGACCCGAAGCTGGCTGTATCACGGCGCGTCCACATTAGCATCCTTTCCCCGCTCTCCTGCCGCCCTCTTCTGTGCCAGTGTGGTCCTCTCCGCTGTGTACGTATGGATACAGGTTTTCCTCAGGAGTACTCACAAGTCATCACTGCCGCAGACTATCCAGTTCTTCCTCGCAATGAAGCGGCCCGCCCGCACGGGGACATCCGTCAGTTCGAATGACTTCACGGTGGTCTGTGTCTCGTAGCTCCATATGTAGACGTGGCCGCTGTAGAGGGTCGTGAGGATCCATGGCTATTGCCGCGGCAAGGTGTCAGCTTCCCATCCCAGTCCTGATCTTTTTGCCCCTGTTTTCGCAGATGTGAATCGGCATCAAGGAACAGTCGATGCGTACCTCGGTCGGGTGGAAATCAATGCCCTTTACACGCTCGCTCCGGGCACTTTGTAGGTGTGAGTCGTCAGTAATCCCTCCATGCTCATCGGGCGTCGCGCTCGAAGCATCGCGGTCTGTACATACAAGAGCTGCCTCTGTTCGTTGAGCGGTATTTTGTTAGCAATCATCTTCATCCGGGTCTCGCTAGAAAATTGCGAAGGAAAAATCGATAGCAAGAGAGGGTTGGCAGGCAAATCCAGCACGACAGTTGATGCTAGCTGCGATGGTACCGCACCAAACACTCCCTTGCAGCGGGGGGGGGGGGCGGAGTGGATTGAATTCTTGCGGCAGCCAGGCCCAAGACGCACCTTCACGTCCAACTTCATCTTGAACGACTGTGCCTCTGTAACTCGGACTGGGCAAGGGGGATCAAGCGCTTGTTAACGTGTTGCGATTCAAGGTAGCGGTGGCGGGGCGAGTATTGTTGCCGAGCGCGCTGACATTGAGAGCTGGCCCCTTCTTCGCCGGTTGAGGAATCGGACTGAACGATCAGTAAGGAAAGGCTCAGTCGTGTGAAGGACGAGGCGCAAGACTGTGGTGAGGAGGGAGCTATTACTGGAATCAGGTGGTGGTTGTTGTTGTTGTAGTTGTCTCGATAAATGCGAATGGTGCTGCCACGTCTGGGTACATGCTAGTGTCCCCTGGAGCTATGCATCCAATTGAGATGTGGTCTCTGCTGGGATGCTGGAAGCTTGTTCAGCCTCGGGGCAAAATGTGGCCTCAGGCACAACAGGCGCCACACTGCACAGGCCACACCTCATATTTACACCAATGAGAGACTCCATAGAACAAAAAAGAATGGGGAACTCTAGCCACCTTTTCAACCGAACATGCATCTTGGAATGTGCATCCATTCCTCAAATCTTGGACTGAAGCCTCACTAATCTTTCATTTGAAATAGGTTGAAGCAGATCTGAAAGAACACACCGAGTGTTGATCTGGTATGGGCAGCACAGAGAATTTGTTATCAAGCCTACTATGTCTGTAGCAGAATATAGGACATCATCTGGTCACGATCACCAAAAATAGCAAGAGTTGAATAGGTGTTTGCTCAAGTTGTTTTAGATTGGCTATCTTGCCAGTAGTCTGCTTGTCATCATTTCGCAGGCCATGCCTGAGTTCCAAGCATCAACAAGTCATCAAAAAGGGTATGCATTTCCATGATTCCATCCGTTCCCGAACACCTTGCCAGTTTCCCTAATTCGCAGCTCAGAACGCCAATGCATCATCCCTTCATCAAAATTGGAAAAGAAAAGAGGGGTGACCGTCTAGAGGACCTTAGTCCTCAGCGTCGGCCTGCACCTTCTTCACGATGTCGACCACCATGGGGTACAGCTTCTCCGACTTCTGCAGGCCGCAGACCTGGGAGACGATCTCGTCGGGGCTCTGGGAGGCCATGAGCTGGGCAAGCTCCTTGGACTCGTCGTCACCCTCGACGTTCTGGAAGCGGAAGGCCATCTCGGCAGCATCGAGGAGACCGCTGCAGTCCTCGCCCATCTCAGCGAGGTGAGCAGCAGGCCCGATGAAGCGCTCCTTGCGGCCGAGCTTGCGCAGGGGGGCACGACCGACACGCTCGACGGCGTCCTCGAGGTGAGGGTTGCCAATGCGGGAGATGATCTTCCTGACGTATGCAGCCTGCTCCTCCTCGGTGGTCTCGTGCTTGGAGGTGATCAGGGTGGAAGTATTGTCCAGGGCCTTCTTGACCTCGGCCATGATCTCCTTGTCTTGCAGGGCGTCGTAGACAGTGCGCTTCTTGCGGTTGTAGCCGTGGTAGGCTGCGGTGGCATGGCCGGTGTTGACGGTGTACAGCTTGCGCTCGATGTAGGGCTCGAGGTGGTCGACCCAATTGATGCCCTCGATGGCAGGGTGCTGGCCCTCGAAGGGGAGCTGCTCGACGACCCACTCGTAGAACTTCTCGAGCTTGACGTTGAGACCAGCATCGGCGTCCTGCGCGGGGACGATTCGGTCAATAGCCGAGTTGGCGTAGCGCGCGCGCTGGTTGTGGACCTCGAGGAGGTTCTCGGGGGTGTTTCTGGGGTCCTTGATGTGCTCAGCAAGGGCGGTGGTTGCGTTGATCATGTTCTCGCAGGCGATGACAGCAAGGGGCTTGAGATCATCAGAACGCTTCTGGATGCCCTGGGCAATGACGGGGGCGATGAACTTGAGGATGGTAGGGCCGACGGAGCAGGTGACAACATCAGCAGTGGCGATCTCATCGACGAGGTCATCGTGGTGAGTGCGGGAGTTGATAGCACGGTAGTTGGTGATGATCTCCTCGACAGTGCCCTCGGTGCCGACCTCGATGACCTTGTACGACTCGGTGTTGTTCAGCTTGTCAACAACCTCGGGCACAACATCAGCAAAGACAACCTCGTAGCCACTGTTGTGCAGGAAGCAGGCGACAAAGCCACGGCCAATGTTGCCAGCACCGAAGTGGACAGCCTTGAGGTTCTTGGTAGCAGGCATGGTGTATGTGTGATTTGGAGAAATGAAGATGGTATGGTGGGTTTCTTGTGTGATAAGGGATTGGCAGGATGGCGTCGTCAAGGTGAGAGTAGTGACAACGACAGTGTGATCAAGGGTACAGGTCTTGGTATTGACTTGGGTTTTGTTGATGGGAGGTAATAGAAGGAAGACAACAAGGAAGGGTAATCGATGTTGGTTTTTTTTTTTGGAGAAGGTGGGAGATGTAGGGGGAATGGTAGGTGGTTTGGTGTGAAGATAGACCAAGAAGGAAAAAAAAAAAAGTTGAGGGAGCGGATGGGCGATGATGTTTATATGGCTTAGGAGGAGGAAGGCCACAGGAGGGAGGGGCTCGTGAGTGGCTGCCCTCCCTCTCCTGCCTGTGCAGGGGGTGGCCACTCGTCCCTGACGTCGGCTGGGCTGGGGTTATTGTGGGAAACCAGAAGCGGGGCCACGCCTGCCGTTTGTGCTCCGTAACTCCTTAACAGCCGCCCAGCCAGCAGGGTAGGCAAGTGGGGTCGGTGCTAACAACTGCCCACCATGACGCTGGCAGAAAGTGATAGAAGGCCCTGCTCCCCCTCGGCCCTTCTGGGTGGGGCTCTACAGAGGGCCTGGAGGGCCTGGGAGGGTGTGACCGGCCAAATGCGTAGGCGTCCTTTGAAACGACCGCTAGTCTGGCCCAGCACAAAAAAAGGCCGCCATCATCAGCCAACATACCACGGCAGTCCCGCCCATCCTACCACCCTCACGAAGCATTCAGCGCCTCCGATTGGAGCGTGTCGCCGCTGGGCTGTCTCTGGTGAAAATCTGACCTTGAGAGGAAGTGGGTCTGGGAATTCGCAGTCATAGCATGGCAATGAAGTTGTAGTCATCGTGAGGCCTGTTGGATGAGTTCTTGTGGCCAGTCTTACGATTGTCGAGGCTCGAGATGGCTAGTCGTCAAAATATTTACAAACGCTGATACTATCGCTCGAAATACCAAGAAATCAGGTGTCTGCTTCACGAGATTTACAAGTATTCAGAGCCTCATCTCGGCATCTGAGGCAGAATTCGCCGAGATCTCGCCCTGAATGCTATCTGGACCTGCTGCGAGATCTGGCCAGTCACCGGGGGGCGACCGAGGGTCATCATGAGATGCGGCAAAGAGTGGGTTCTGACCTGGTGTTGACGTTCGAGCAATCAAGGCGCCTCATATATTCATGGCGCGAGATGTGTATATTGAGCGGCGGCCTGTTCGCGTACAGATTCCATTTTGCATTTTGTGTGCCCAGCAACAAGAATATTATTCTGAGACAAGGCTAGCCAGCCGGACTGGTAACCATCTTCCTCCCGTGCCTCCCTCCCTACCGCCTCTAGATGGAGACTTTTGCGAATCGGAATCGAGGGATGCCAATGTGCGGGCCGGTCCAGAACACAGGACCGCACCATGAGGAAGCCGTGGGAAGCCTCTGATCATTGCTCGTCTTGTCCATGATGTGGGAGACGGGTGCCACTGTTTGGGATGTTCATCAGAAGCTGGCTGAGATAGCCTTGCTCCACAGATTTAGTTCCCCTCTGTCAGGCAGTTTTGGCTGTCAATCTTGACATCAACCGCCAGCATCCGACGTACGTCACTCACATGATATCACCTTTGGAATTTTTAATGCTAATCATTCTTGTTGCTCATCGATGAACGAGATCCTGATCGCGCAGCCCCGTCTCAAGTTTTCTTCCCCAGATGTTCGCTTACAGCGCATGGGTGTCAAACAACGGAACTATTGGGGGGAACCTGCATATTGGCTTACAGCAATGACGTCATAGCACCTCAAGGGAAACGTGGTCCCTCCTTCCTTCCTTCTTGATTAGCATTTCGTCCTTTCCTAAGAGGCATGGCCAGAAGTTTGTTCGGCTATGAGCCTGGACCAAGTCCCACGTTTGTCCCTTTTCCCCGCCAACCGACCGGTTGCCATTTTCCCAATGGCGCTTTCTCCCACACTTTCCCCAGACGAGCACTTCAATGCAGATCGCTGCCAGATGACGACAGATTTCAATGGTATTCACTGATGATGCAGGAGGTACCCACAAACCACCCTCCCCCCCCCCCCCTCTTTGAGTCATGCGTGTCCAAAGCGTCTAGCCACGCCAGCTCGGATACGGTCACTGCCAAAATGACTACTCACGACGCCCTCACATTGCCTCATCATGCATGTCCTGAGTATCTGCCCCTGAAGTGGGGCTTACGGCGTCTTTTGTTGACTCTAGGAGTATCACAGTACCCACAATCCTGCCACCCGATCGTTTCGATCTCAAGATCTTTGCCGATAATTGTTTGTGCACCTTACTCGACGTTGTCCCCCCATCGGAAATATCTTACAGTGTCTTCTTGAACAGTCAGCGATGATGGGAATACCTTCAGGCAGTCTGTTGTCGTGGCTTGCTGGCCCCGGCCTGCTTCGCTGACCGCTGGGATTGTTTCAACTCTCCCCTGGCACCTGCGGCCTGTCGAGAAGGATCTCCAGCAACAGCTATTTCAGGGCGGTCTACATGTCTGACCGCCGAGTGACCCCCCTTTCAGAAGCTTATCAGAGCTCTGTCGTGCTCAGCCCCAGCGGAGAGCGGAGAAACAGTCACAACATCGCCAAGACAACTTGAATGTTCTCGTGGCTAGGTCAAGCGGTATCCCTTTATCTCCTATGGATATCTTCCTTCTTGCTGAGCTGTCGATATCATGCCTGGATTGTGCAGCCTGCTGACCGTCCGTCTTCCTCACAGACCAGACCAGACCGGACCAGACCAAGCACACAAGCGACCTCGTGTCGAGATGAATGGCCGAGACGGTGACCACGCACAAACAAGACCCCACCAGGGCATCCTTCCCACACAACTTCACAAGCCCGTGGCCGCCACCCGCTACTGGTTGCCCACCAATACCACCCCTCCCAAGTGAGAACAGCCAACCAAAAGATGTCGTCCAGAATCCATGTCGGTCTCTCTATCTCTCTTCTCGGGTACTGGCCCCGCCAAAACATCCGATTTTGCTCTCTTTGCATAGTACTTTGATCTCGCCGAGGACTCCATATACTCACAGTGTTACTGCCTCGCACGCTCATTCAATATAATGCAGTGTGCAATGTCTTTTGGCGGGGTAGGCGGGCCGCCCCAATCAAGTCTCTGCGCGAGTTTCGCGGTGGGTCCTCGTTATCTTGTTCCCCGTGGAGACCACTGCAGTTTGCAGCGTTCCCGTTGAGCCGTGGCAGGCTCTGATTGTACGGCTTCATTCACGGCTCCGTTTCCCCAGAGGCCCACTCCCTCCGCAACTTCATACCCCCCTCAAGTGCTGGAAAACGGACCGAGTCGGCCTCAGGGGGTGGGCGGACTGGATCTATCGTCCAATCCACAACATGGCCCATCCTCGATTCTGTGAAACGCCAGAACGCGGCTTGCTGTGCTCAAAATGGCTCTTTTTTCACAAGCTGATTCTGGCTAAATGCGATTTCGATCCTATTAGTGCCGCGGCGAGCATGTGGATTCGCCCTTGATTGGGCCGAGATGCCATCATGGAGTCGGGTTTGCCCGAGAATTCATCGTTCCGACTCCCTCTCTCCCAACTTTGCACTGCCACCTCGTCGGCAACCCATGTCCCACGTCGGGTTTCACGATATGGCTTCCGGCATGTGGTTTCTGGGGCATGTTCATTAGAGTGATAGAGCGGTATATCCTGGACCTCTTGAGGGACGGAAATTGTCTTCCATTGGGTCTATGGCCAGGAGTGGTAAGCCTCGGGTAACGACATGTCCCAGACATTGCGCAGACGAGATGATGGCACAAGCGAGCCACATGTGTCACGGCTTGAACATGATCGAAACCCTACGAGTGCGCACCACTTCCGCAAGGCCGTTGTCTTCAAACCCCTCGTCTTTCGGCCCTTTTCTACATACCCTCTCGAAGGGTGGTGGACGAGTATCCACCCTCCCAGCCTGCATAAGGCGGTTTCTTCGGAGGGCTTTTTCCCTTGTCCCAACTCCAGCGGTTCTCACGCTTTATGGAAGAGGAGGCCGCCCACGGATGTCTGTTCGGGCCGGATATGGTGCTTTCAGTGGTGATAGCATGAGTCGCTCGCTCCTTTTTCAATTGCATACTTAATTTTGGGGGAACAACACGGCAACCGCTAACTGGAGCAGATTTGAGCTGGATATGCTTTGGTTACAAGTCTACTCTCAAGTCTTCTCACGCTCCTTTGACGATTCCCTGCACGATCGACTTCATTGTTTCTCTGCTCTCCCATAGAGGCCAGAAGATACACACGCAGGCGCTGAACCATACCCAGATGAAGGACATGACGCACCAACCAGTGAATCCTGCCCTGCTAAATTCCCACTCGCTGCCGAACAATGTGAATGGCACAAGGATTAATGCAACGGCCCAATAAATAATATTGAAGGCGTATGCGAGCCTCGTAGCTTTCCGTGCCGCCTCTGGATCCATCGGCTTCGAGTAGGAGGCTTCAAGGAAGTCCACGACGGCGTTACCGGTCGGCACAACGGTTTCGGGCGCTGGGCTTGAAGGAGGCTGCTCCTCGGCGTCTGCACGTTGTGGAGGCGGCCTAAGATCGGCCTTCTCGATATCTGCGCCGCTGTTGGCACCTTGGTTGCCTGTGGCCCCGTCCGTACCGGAGCCAGAGCGCTCCAGTGGCACCCCATGCAGGATTTTGTGCAGCCTGTTTTTGGCCTCGGCGCTGTGCTCGGATTCTGCAGCTCCCCACTTTGCGGGAAATGCGTAGCTCAACGCGAATGCGGATATGACACCAGCACAACACGATGTGATGTTGCCCGCGGCGGCGTTGGTCACATCACCAGTCGTGTCTACGCTGATTGCGCCGCTCCGCAGCTTGGTCACGACAAACCAGGCAATCATGCCCAGGCCCAGACCTACCCACGGCGACACGATCGCCGCCACGGAGGACATGGGCTCCCACAGCAGGATCATACCTACCGGGATAGACGCGCCGCCCACTATCACGCCCAGCACCGTCAGGACCCAGGTTAGGTTGATTCCTACGGCGTTGAGCACGCAGCAGAAGGAGGCCAGCACGACCGAGAAGATGACGATGCCGGCGTGGCTCATGCGCACCAGCTGGTCCGACGTCGCCCTGGGTCTGACGTACGTCTTGTACACGTCGAACGTGATCAGGCTCGAGACGGCGATCAGCTCCGCGCTCGTGGACGAGGTGACCGCCATGAACAACAGGAGGAGCATAAGACCGGCGCCGCCTCGCCCCAGCAGCGCGATCGCCGCCGCGGGCGCCGAGAGGCCGCTCCCGTTCTGCGCCGTAGAGAGCGGGTCTGGGAACGTGGGGAAGGATGGGCTCGCCGTCAGCGCGGCGCAGCCGAGACCCATGGCCGTTGCGAAGCCAAACGGGATGCCGTACCAGCTCATGCCGCCGAAGAGGTACGCCTTGACGCTCGTCTCTGGCCTCGAGGCGATCGCGCGCTGCCAGTACGCCTGGTCCAGCCACACGGTGCAGAAGCCCGCGACGAGCAGGTCGATGGCGAAGACCAGCCCGTCGTTGGACTTGAACGTCAGATAGCTCCCGCCATGGGCGTTCCCGTCGATGGGCATGTCTCGCCCGGCCGCCTGCAGCAGGTCGTAGAACCGGCTGATACTTCCCACCTCGGGATTCGTGGCGTAGATGCTGAAGCCAAAGGTGAAGATGGCGATGAACAAGATGACGGTATGCGCATAGTCCGCGATGAACGTCGACCGCAGACCACCGGCGATCACATAAGCGGCAACGACAAACGGGATCAGGAAGCACGCGCCGTAGACGTTCACGCCGGACAGGGCGGCGACGACCTGTGACCCTCCCAGCACGAGGCACGACCCGACGAGGAGGTTCGTCGCCCAGGCGAAAAAGAGGTAGGTGAGGTGGTTGGCGCGCCCGTGGTGCGCAAGGATGATTTCGGGAAAGGTGTGGGCGCCGGGGGCCTGGGTCTTGATCTTGATCGCGATGAGGGCGAAGAGGAGGATCTGCGAGGAGCCCATGGCGGCGTACCACATCGGACCGCCGATGCCGTACGAGTAGGCGAACGTGCTAGACGTCAAAAGCGTGCTGCTCCACGTCCACGAGGAGACGATGCCTGCGGCGATGAGACCCGGTTTCACGCTCCGAGAAGCCGTGTTGAACTCCTCGGATTGCTTAGTCGAGTATGATGTGTACCGGTTCTGCAGGTAGGTGATCAAGAGCCTGTGCGGCGCGCTGTCAGTACGTAAACTCGAGAAACCTCAAAAATGATATAATCATCTACACGCGATCTAGCGTTGGTGAGAGGCACTTACATGAGCAGTGCGAAGAACGCACCGATGCCCACGACAATACCATATCCCACACCCTGATCCAGGACGCGAATGCCACCATCGCCGGCCATGTTTGAGTGCCCCGGTCGCAGGCTACAGCTATGTTCAAAGTCTCGGATGATAATGCCACACCTAGGATCAAAGCAGCCTGGGTCAACTAAAGGTGCAGACTCCTCTTCAAGGTGATCTATGAGATCAAATAATTATTCTTTTTTTTTTTTTCTTTTTGGAGAGACGCAGATGTCGAATGAGGAGATGAAACTGCCCGATACGCACTGCAGACGATCAGCGAAGATAAAACCCCTGCCTGGCCATTGCAGGCGGCGGCGTCTTGCAGTGTCTCATTCTGCCGAAATATGATCAACACACACATCCCTCTCTTATCAAGGTGAGATATGACAACAGAGTAGCATTCAGATTTAGATCTAGGTTAGTATAGGGTTTACTTGTATTCCAACGCAGTCCCATCGCTGTGAACGAATCAATAGTGACGCATACCGTCTAGACAGCTGTGTCGTGTGGATACTCATCCAGCATCTCACGGCCTTTATCTTCTTTGGAGGTCTTGCCACAGCGGCAAACGACCAGAGCCCCCTCGCCCAGGAAAATTATTCTTACGACCTTGCGCATACACTGATTTTATCAGAGGTTTTCTTAACAAACGCAGCATCTGATGCAACGCGGTAGTAAAAGATCAAGCCGTGATGTGCATTGATTTATGGCAGCAGATAAGCACCCCATGAGAGACTAAGTAAGTACTTATGCCGGCCTTGCAGATCCCTCCTCTCCCCCCTCCCCCCTCCCCCCTCCAAAATGTACGGGGCGCCGCCTCTCCCAGGCAGCTGGGATGTCTGCCGGCATATCATCTGTAATAATCTGGAGAACCTGTTCATCTGTATCCCACCTTCGGAGTCTCGATATGTTCCTCCTCCATCACAGAGTCCCTCTGGACGAGGATTTGGCGTGCAGCCCCCTTAGGGGGACCTGGAGGAACACTCAGCAGGGACCTCCATACCACCCCACTCCAAGACACGGAACTTTGTCTTGTCCTGCAGTCCCTGTCGGTCAAGTCCAATCTTGCTTGCCCAGTCGACTCGCTGGATGGCCCGGGCGACGCTGAGCCTCTTGCCCTTCCAGGGGTCCCATTCAGCCAGCATCCCGTCAGTCTTGACCCCTGCGAACAGCATGAAGACGCGTCCGATGGTCGCGGGAGGCGGGCTGACTGTGAGCTTGGCATCCCCGTTGTACACCTCCTGGGGGAGGAATGCGATGGCGATGTCGAAGTGGTTGCTGTGGTGCTTGTGGAAGTGTGGCATCCAGTGTGTCATGAACTCTTGACGCATGGCGGTGGTGAGCGTCAGATGATCCAGAGTGCTCTCGAGGTACTTGACGACGTCTGGGAATGCCAGGACGACCGACACCTCTTCTCTGAGCGCAGGGCTCGTGGAGGCGAAGTCGAAGTCAGAGGGCTTCAGCTGGCCGTATGGTGGCACAGTGTTGGTGGCTTCCCAGTACAGATAGGAGTATCTCGTTCCGGCCTCGTCCAGGATATAGCCATCCTGGTCGACACCAACGTTCCAGGTGACCTTTGACTTGTCAAGCACAGCTCCTGTGTGCTTGATGTCAACAACAGGGTACAGGGCGCTGAAGTCCCACGTCTCGGAGAGTTCGACTGTGACGGAGGCTGCGGAGATGGGTTCTGGCGACAGCAGGTAGATGGCGGGCTTGCCACCTACCAGCCTGCGCAGCACGTAGATCTGAGATCCATTCTGGATTCCAAAGTCTGAGAGTGGTACACAGCCGTCCAGCTGCTTGCCCGAGAAGACGACCCGCTGTATCTCTGGAGGTATGCCCTCTCGCTGTTGAATGACGGATCGGAGGTAATCGAGGTTGACGTTGTAACTGGGGAGCTGGATGGTATACTTCGCACCTGTTGTGTATCGGCGCACAAAATAAGCAACGCGACTCGATCAAAGGGGTAGGGAGAACTTACCAGTCGCACTGGAGATATACACCGATATGCCTCCACCGTTGTCTTCAGCTCGTTGGGAAGATGAAGGTACCTCAGCGGCGGGCGCCTGAGAAGTACCACCTTAGGAGGTGTCAGCTTGCCTTGGAGACGCGCCACCAGGATATCGAGAACGATCACATACCATGGAGTTGTCTGGCCTCGACGCGAAGCTCAGTATGATCCTGAACAGCGTGGAAGGAGGAGTGGTCCAGGCCAACCTCGACACTGGCCGTCTTGGGTGTAAAGTAGATGGAGATGTTGACATCACTGACGTCGGCCAGGGCGGGAAACTGCTGTCGCGCGAGGGCGAGCAGAAGTGGGTAGTTCTCTGGCTTGGATACCAGACGGCGTTGATCGCCGTGAACGAGGACGATGACGACTGCGAGGTCTGCCATTTTCGATTCGAGGTGACAGGCTTCAGGCTTCAGGAAGAAAAGACAAATGACCTCGCTCAGCTCAATTGGCGAGAGTAGATCGAAGGGGGTTGACGAGTCTGACGGTTCAAAGAAGGTTTCAGTGGATATCGACAGGGAAGGGAGGGTCAGCGGTGGAAGGGTGACTTCTGAGGCAGGTTAAATTTTACCTTGCACAATAACCTTTGAAGCAAATATGGAGGTGACGCGACATGTTGGGCCCTCGTGGATCTTTGCCCTTCACTTGCAGAGAGGGAAAGGGGGGGGGGATTGGGTGGTCACATGACAAAAGCCTATTGAGCTGCAAAGCTCTCCAGATGTGAAGTCTCTTTTAATTATTGCCAAAAACATACTTGCAACCATTCTTTGACAAATGTTCCAGAATACAAGATGACAGCAAAACAAAAGGCCTCAATCCCACATGCATCCACACTCACCCACACTCGTCGAGTAGATAAAGCCTTGCCATCCCCGGATCCCATGCGCCCCCAGCCATACTCCAGTCGTGAACGGTAGAGGCCCTTGCTTCCCAAAAGAAATTAAGTAACTGTTGATGAAATTCTGCAAACTGTCGACCAATTAAGCCACGCAGGTGGTCGACGAACGCCACTATCCCAGTGGCCATCGTCTAGACGCGAGAGTTCATCGTGACACCGCCACCCTATTAATTATGAGGTCAGCTATGGGCGTCTACAGTCAAGCTGATCGAGCATACGTTGTGGATGAAGCAGTCACTTACGAAGCCATATTTGTATAGGTACTCCTCGGCGTCCTTGGCCCTCTTGGCCTCGTAGGCCTTCCTCTTTGCTTCCTCGGCGTCGACTGCATCGGCACTGAAGACCGAGCTGCTGGACTCCTGAAGCTTCGTATAACTCCTCGGTGCGTCCTTCTGCGAAGACGGCTTTTTTGAAGGAAGCACGTTGCGGAGACTGAACGCCATGCTTGTTTCAGGAAGAGAAGATCAATATATAGGTGCTTTCGAACGGCCGGCGGTGGGAATCTGGCACTTCGGGACAAGCAGCTGACCACAGGACTGATGGACCAGGGCTGTTCAAATTTTGATGTTCAAGGGTAATACTGATGATGTTCGATTGTGAACAGAACGACTGGGGATGAGCATGGTTTTCTACTTCTTTTTTCATCTGACTATGGCCTGCTGAGGTGAGCTGTCCTCAGCTCAATTTTTCCCTGCCTAGCACTAAAGCACGTTCGTCATCGGATTATGACTCTTTGTGGAATAATATTATCCGCGCTCAAACCTCTACTGGCTAAGCCTCTCCTCCGCCGCATGACAGCGCGCAGTCTTCCCATCTCATTGGGGCTGTGATCCAGAATCTGTTCGTCCGTCTTACTGATATGTTAGCGAGAACCACGTATTGCTCCAGCAGAGCCCGAATTCCGAGGGCGGTGTGGTTGATTCTCAATCACAACGCCTCGGAGCTGCTCTCATCAGGGGGGGAGATCTACGCACATAATTGTCCCTGGACCAATATACCCGGGGAGGCTCTGTGTTTGCAAACGCTGACTCATGCCGGTGACACAGAGTTCATTCCGAGTGCCGATGGATTCCAAGGTTGAATTCCGACGTCCTCCTTCAACTCCGACATCATGTCACCACCCTCAAATGGGGTCTCTCTTGTTTGAACTTGTACCTTGGATTGCTCCAGCCTGCTACTTCTGGAAGCTGGCATCGGGCATTGTGCTCTCGATCTTTTGACTCGGCACCTATTGGCTTGACCTACCTACAGTACCCATTGGGACCACTCCGCAGACAGCCACCCACCCGTTCACGATGTTCCGCGGCGGCAACAGTACTGGGCCAGGGCTTGCCGGCATTCAGAAGACTGCCAATTGTACCCCGGTATTGACTGAGAAGTATCGTCGTAACGGCAAGCTACAGTCTTGTGAGCCATGCCGCCGGTCAAAGCTCCGATGCGATCACATTGTCCCGTGTGGACGCTGTGTCAAGAAAAACAGAGTGAACCAATGCTTCTATCATCCGAATCCACTTACGCGACAGGTAAGCAAGCCTGCCTGTCACTCTTCTCGTCTGCTGTTCCTCATTGGACGTCAATTTCAGAAGAGAGAGAGAGAGAAGAAAGAAAAAAAGGGGCAATATGGCAATATCTTTTGGCGTCTCTTGTGACTTTCTTTCCCATGGCAGCATTCTCCATCCTTCCGTGGCCCCAGGTGACCTCGACCATACTCCTTATCCTTGGTTAAGGCATCCAAACCTCAGAAAGAATTTGCTCAACAATTTGACAATTCCTACTCTGACAATCTTGACAGCGTCGTCCGACTCCGACAGATCCATTACCAACTCCTACCTCGACTTCCTCTCAGACTAGTCCGCATACAATCCTTCAGACTGTCGAGTTATACGAAGACCCTGTGATATCACCCGCCCCCTTGATTACACACCCATTAAATGCAGCCTTGCACTCTAGTTCAAGTCCTGATGCCAACCATGCTCAATGCCAGCCGTTTCACCGTGCAGCTTCAGCACCACCTCTGGACTACCAGAGACCACCTGATGCCCGCAGGAACACGGGCTTTGAAGGACCAACCTCTCATATCAGCATCCTCACGGAAACACTGGTTGCCCTCGATCCGGAGCCCGCCGGCCTGGAGACAGTAGACCAGCAGCAGAACATTGTCATCACCAACGCAAGGATCACGCAAGGCTGCTCGCTCCTGTCCTTTTTCAAGAACAGGAGTATGATCACCCACTTCATGGCCAAGTACTACGAACTTTGTGAGGGGGCCGAGGGGATCGTCATAGCCCCGATCATGAAAGAATGGCTCCATCAGCTCTGGTTCGTTCATGCCGACACGCTCGCACGCCAGGACCCTGTCAAGATCCGGAAGCTGAGTGAGCGTATCTGGCGGAATACCTTGACCCCTATCGAGTTCGACGGGAACACTACGGCGATGGAGTACGCCCGTGCGGGCAGCGGCCTGAACCTGCGGTGGGAGGTGTTGGGCCTCATCTGCTCCAACGTTTCCTTCGCTTTGGTCGAGACACCCTCGTCTGACCAGATCTTCATTGACCACCAGGTCAGCCGGGTCTGCCTGATAGACAAGATGAGGGAGATCGCAGAGAAGTGCCTGGTGTTTTGTCGTTATTGCGAGGTACTGGACGACATGTTCGTCTGGCTCCTCGTGGACTACTCCATCAACATCCAGGCCATCAAGGGTGACCGCCAGTACGCCACATATCGCGCCTCGGGCGAGGCACACAGCGCCGTCATTGCCCTGGGTCTTCACCAGGGGGTCAAGGCCAACAAGAAGGTGCCATTCTTCCTGGCCGAGCTGCGCAAGCTCACCTTCCTCGCGGCTTATTTCTGTGAGATCAGCCTCGCCACAAGTCTGGGGCGTCCGCCTCGGTTATCATACCGGTACTGCAACGTCGAGCCGCCTCTTGATCTGACCGAGTCCGAGATGGTTCAGACCGGGACGGATCTCGACGCCACACTCGCATCGCTCGACAATGATGGCTATAATAAGGCCGAGGTCTTGCGGAACGCCACAAGTGAGCCTCTCAAGATCCCGTTGTCCACACATCTAATTTTTCTTCTCTTTTCCTCTTTTCCTCTTTTTTCCCCCTTCTTTCTTTCTTTCTTTCTTTTTTTCCTTGCGCCCATTTTCCACCGTTCCTTAGCTTTTCGACAAAGAATGACTGCTAACCATTTCCACGCAACTCCCCCCAAAAAAGGCGTGCGAGCTTACGTCAAGTACGTCCACCGACGCGAAGACGTTGTAGACCTCGCACTGGGCCAGTACACGCGCGACGAAGTGCTCGCGTGCGCCAAAGCCATCCAGGAGAAGAACGAGGCGCACCTGGCGTCCCTGCCGCCGTGGGTGCGGGAGATCTTCATGGAGCCGCTCGACTTCAGCGGCAAGGACGCGGACCTCAAGCCGCTGCCGGCGGTGCGGCGGGGCGCGCTCCGGACAGGGCGGCTGTCCAACGAGATCCTCCTGCAGCGCGTGCTCATACGCAAGGCGGGGGCGAGCTCCGAGAGGCTCACGCAGGCGGCGCTGGCCGTGTTCCGCGACGTGCTGCAGCTCACGGGCCGGCACGACATCGCGATGCGGTTCCAGGCGAGCTACAACGTGTACCTGTGCGCGCACGGCCTGCGCAGCGCGGCCATCGTGGCCATCGAGCTGCTGAAGCAGGAGATGGCGCCGCAGTACCCCGAGAACCCGGCCCTGCCCAGGAGCCAGACGATCCAGGACCTCGCCGTGTTCGCGTCGCGGCTGGCGGCGGTGGACACGAGCGACGGGTCGTATCAGCTGTGCGAGCAGGGCCACCGCGTCATCTCCAAGATCCTCGACCGCATCCTGAGCCCGCAGGGTGCTGCGAGGCAGCGCGACGCCGCTGGGCGCTCGAAAGTAGATGTGGCGCAGGTGCAGCCTCCGAGCGGTGGTGGTGGTAATAGTGGCGGTGGCGGCGGTGGCGAGGAACCACAGGGGACAATGGCCGGCCAGATGGATGTCGATATGTCGTTGAACGCCATCGTGCCTCCGCTGAATCCCATGGCTATGATGACGGACTTTGCCGGGTACGGAATGATTGATACTGGGATTGGCGTGGGGGCTCCTATGAGCCTGGGGCAGGATACTGACTTTATGGCATGGATTCAGGGGATGAACTGGGAGCCAATGGACAACTGGGGTATGTAATAATTCATGGGAAGGCCAGACATGCTGGGTGTGCAAGTTCTCTTCATGCATAGTGATCACTCAAGACTTTGGATATTTATTATAGGGTTCATGTTTCCTCTACTAAGCTGACTTCACCTTCTTCACAAGAGCATATCAAAATCAAATCAATCGAAGTCATGTTGTAAAAGTTATGAAAAGCAGCAGTTGTTGTCTAGAAAATGCACCTTGTACCTTTCTGTAAAAGCATCGATATCCCCAAGCTTCCATCCTGTCAAGACTATCAGGCTCAACTAGAATCCTCAAAGAAAGCATTAGATGCAGGTGCCAGAGAAGCCAATCTCTGCTCGGAATTCTTTCCCGAAAGTATCCTACAATTCATCACCCAATGCGCACCCGGCCTGAAGACCAACAAGATGTGCACACCTGTCAAGATGAACCCCCAATTTCTTTTTTCTTTCTTTTCTTCTTTTCCCTTTTTCAGATCAAACAGCCGCCATGAGAGAAAAAAATGAAGAGAAAAAAATGAACGTTGTTGGCTGAGCAAGCCTGGCCATGCATGCATGATCTTCAATCAGCAAGATGTTATGGACCACCACTGCATCCACAGGAAAGAACACCAAGTACCCACCAGCAAAAAAAAAAAAAAAAAAAAGCATCACGGCTCTATTGTACAGTCCCGTGTACCACTGAAAGGGGGTTCCCATGTCTTGAGAAGCAGGGTGTGATGCTTGCTATCGACAGCAGCATAGGTGCAGAGAATGCTCCTCCTCCCTCTTTTTCCTTCCTCGAAATATGGTGGATAACTTTCAGCAGGCAAAACGATAAGTGACATCCAACCATAAAAATGGCCCCGTTGATGACAAGAACCATTTACCGCCACTCGCCAGTCCTGTTGTCGGCACCCCGAGTAGCTGGTACCCACCAGTGGTCATCAACCGAGTTCGCCATGCTGTGTGCTCCCTTCTTTGTCTTCTGTTTCTCGCCATAGTTGTTAGCCTTCCCCTTGTAAGCCTTCCCAACCCCAGCTACACCACCCTTTTGTTTTCCCCATTGATTGGTATTTTGGTTAGGAGCATACCAGATGCCGCGATTGTTGTCGTTGCCATAATCCTGACCCCAGCTATTGTCAGAGGCATTGATGTTGTCGTCAAAGGCGTCATTGCCGTCACCCGTGTGGCGTGTGGTGGCATTCGGCTGATTGTTCTGGTTGGTCTGCTTTGATTTCAGAGTGTTATTAACGATAGTCTTCTCGCCCGTGTGAGGAATCCTCTTGGACTTTCTAGCCCAAACCGACGCCGCCTGCGCTTTTGCTCGCGACTTGCACGGCGAGCCGGTCGTCGACTTTGCCAGGTCGAGGTGTGAGGACGGTGGCTTGGGATGCATAGTGCGCCTGAATCGTGTGCCCGAGGCGCCACCGGATGTGCGCTCGTGGTCCCAAGCTTGAGGGGAGAGTTGACCTACACTGCGAATGTTGCTCTCCCCGCCCCAGGGCACGCGGCTCCCTGAGGGGTTGACGCCGGCAGCGATGGGGGCCATAGCGATGTAAGGCGCTGGGAAGTTGCCAACCCGGGGTTGGACGCCATCCCAGGCAGCCTGGCTGTGGCTGTTCACGAAGCCATCGCCGCCATATCCGTGCTGGTGGGTGCCGGACAGGGGATCCACAACGACGCGAGCATGAGGGCCGGATGCCTGGTGACTGGCGTGTCTAGGAGGAGCGAAAGGGTCGTCGTTGTTGTTCTCTGAGATGGGAGCCATATGATTGTAAGCAGGCGAGTGCGATATGCGACTGGGAATGATGGGATGGGTAAATGGCCAGACGGGCGAGTCAGCTTGTTGTTCCCATGGTCGCTCACCCTCGACTTCAACATGATGACGACCCCAGCCTGAGGTACGTCTGGCAGCGATGAGTGTTGCCTCAAAGTTGTTGATGTTGTGCTCTGTCTTGGGACAGACCACTCGGTACACAGGAGAGGCGATATCGCCCTCCCTCTTCTGCTGGCACAGGACGCATCCGCATGGGTGGGTGCACGTGGAATCGCAAGCCTCCTGGTGCTGGTGCTGTTTCCGGGTGAAGGTCTCGCGGCCTCGAGGACCAACATCGTCAGCGACGTTCCAGGCCGCATTCTCCTCCTTTTTCCCATAGTCAGCGCTCTGCTCGTATGGGTACTGGTTCGACTCGCCGACACCAAGACCAACGGCTTCTTTGCAGTCCTCCAGGTCGGGAATGAGTTTTGCTGATCGGCGAAAGCGTTCCGAGGCGAATCCCCAGCCACTGCCCCAAGCGGCACTATCACCAGGCTGGCGCCCAGTCGAATAATTGTTCGACTCGCCATCTTTGAGTTCCCAGGGACGGGGTCCTCGTCTCACCTCATTGTTGTCCTCCCAAGCGCTGATGGGGGAGGGAGTGGCACCAGCTGCGCCGCTGTCTTGGTTTGTGGCCTCCATGGGCATCTCCTGGCGGTTTCGTAGCGAGTTAGATCCATCATCAGGCAACGGGAGGATGTACTCTTTGGTGATAGGATGCTGTACATTGAAGAACAAGACTGCGCCGTCATACAGGCTGTGGTAAGCGCTGTCGGCGAGCTCGACCCAACCGGTACCGGGGCCAGGATCCGCGGCCTGGTAGAGAATCACAATACTGTGAACCGAGCTCATGTTGGGGAATTGTTTGCGGGCTTCCTTGACCAGGTCCTTGTAGGTAGAAGGCATGGCAATCTGCCGCTTGCGGTCGCCAAAGCAGATGATGATGTACCTGGACATGCTGGCAACTTGGCTGGGTGGTCGTAGAGTCTGGTCGTGAGGATCGATCGAGGCAAAAAAGATTGCGTGTTCCAATGGAGCACTGAAGGTTGTAAGGGAACGAAGGAAGAAATAAATGCTTCGAAGATTGCTCGTTTGGCAACAGCAGGGAATCGTTTCGAAAGATTGATGGAAAGCAGTCGAAGGGGTCCACCAGGCTGCTGAAGTGACAAAACCACAGTGCACCTCGTTACCGTCACTAAACCAGGTGACTCAGAGTTTCCAACGGTGAAAGTCTGCAATTGATAGATTGCTGCCTCAATGTGCCCCAACCTTTCAGCGTGGTTTGCGGCCGATTTGTTGAGCGACCGTAACGCAACCAGAGAAGCCAAGAGAGCAAATTTTCCAGTCCCCCTGCTATGGAATGGATTTTCTCTTTCGAGGAAGAATCGGTCTTCTTTCAGAACCCACGTGGTTGCTGTTGTTGGACACTCCAGCTTCGTGGAGTTGTTTCTTCGCTTGTCCTTCCACAGCGCCGCTACTAGAAGAAAGAGACTTGGCTCAAAGTTCGAGTAACTTTGTGGTTGAGGGTAATTTCTCCGTACCAGCGGGAGATCTGGGACTTGGACATGAAGTGATCGAACTGAGGAAATGCCGAAAAGTAGTGCTTTCCTTGTCTGTGCTGTGTCTTGTGGATTTGGATGCGAAATATGGTTCAGAATGCTGGCTCCGTGAAGACCAAAGGCCTCTCTCTCAAGACTCAATCCAGGAAGGTGGGCACCACCCAAGGGAAGCTTCGTTTTGATTCGAGTACCCAATAGGTACAATAAACGCAAGAAGTAGTGATCTGGTAGGCGAAGCTTCGTCGAAAGTCTAATCCATCAAAACCGGTCAATATTTGTAGGTCCTTCTGGAATGCCTAGAACCCAAACTTACCTGACGGACCGATATGTACTGAAGCCCTTTGGAAGGAATTGCGTGCCAGCAAACAGTACGCTGAAAGGAATCGCTTTGACAGTAGAAAGAGTGCGGCTGATGGCAGGAGAGGGTAATGTGACGTGAGATACTTTTTGTTGAGGATCGATGTAGAACAAAAGCCGAACCCGGGTGTAGTAAGGCAAAGAACCCAAAAGATGACTGGGAAAGAGCGCGCTTGTGGCCCTTTGGGATGAGAAATATCTGGGGAAAAAAGAAATTAACGGATTGGGAAGAAATGCTCCAGAGAAGGCAATCCAGAGGAGAGAGGAGTCTCGATCTGTTATACCTCAACACTGTATTGCTGCAAGGAAGTTTGACGTTCAAGGAAGACTGTCGGATACTACCAAGAGGAAAGAGGCTGACAAACAGTTCGGCAGGGCAAGTTCTCAGTGTTGACTTGACGATCGTCAGAGATCTTGGACACGCCCACTCTCTCGAGCCTGCGTTTAAATAATTAGGAAGGAGGTTCGAAGGAGAGGTGGAGGCTTCCAGAGCGGATGCTTGGAATTGGAAGGAAAGATTGAGTGGCTTGAATGAGGAGTAGATTGTTTGTGGGGTAAGTTCAGTGACCGTGGTGTGGAAGAAGGTAGTTTCTGAGATAAAGTCTGGAAAGTTAATCCGGAAGCAGATAGACTCTTCTTGCTGTCCATAGACTTATGAAAAGAATAATATTCAGTCTGTGTAAGAACAAACTTCTATCAAGGGTCGGAAGCCTTGTGTGGTTTCCTTTGATTACACCAAGGCCCTGATGCAGAAGCATGTCGACATGAAGTTGTCTAAGTGTTGAAGCTGAGATAAATTTCGAAATAGAATTAGATACCTAGCTCCTCCCCCAGCGAGACTAGACCTCGTCCCTCGACATTCCTAGGTCACCATTAATCTCCTACATACTGCCTAAACAAAGAACAAACATACCATAGCACCAAGGTGCCAATTCCAATGCCTATATCACATAGTATTCAGGGTATAACATCCATCTTCAATCCTAAAGTTCAAGTACTAGTGCCCGCTCCCCTGCCTTGCCTTTTTTTCTCCTCGAGAGCCTTATCCCCCAACCTACCAGCTTTTGCTGTTGGGACTGAGGTCTCTCTTCACAGATGGCTAGCATCATTCGTCCCCAGGAATTTAATCCAGGAGAGCTTCTCTCTCTGCATGAACAGCGAGAAGACCGAGCTGTCCTGTACAGCGTGAGATACAACTCAAGCACTAGAACCACGCCATCATGTGGGTTTTTGGAAAAGCTCTCTCCTAAGGCCTAAGAGTCCTTATGACTTATATTCTTCCCAAGTCAGGACACAATCCTGGGGAGAGCATCGTATTCGATGCTTTGGCACTGCAGGTATCGATGTTCTCAAGATTTCTTCCTGAGCACATCTGTGTGTCTGTATCATACCAGGAAAACCAAATCGATCGGACTTGTGTATATGTAGTCTGGAAAAGATGTAAAATTTGGATATCAGTGTACCGGTTGAAGGATGAGTTGGAATGTCTCATGTTAGAATGTATCATCAAATTTGAGACTCTGGTCTCACCTCTACAAGCATAGTGCTCGGTGAAGCCTCTGCTGTATCCTATATGGTATCATGTCTATAAAGAGCATACAAAAGAAAAAGAGAAAGAAAGGAAAAGTAACGATCCCCCCTACAGATGCTATGCTATGCCACAACATGCTCGCCACTAATGGAGACATTGTCCACCACATCCTCGTCGTAATCGCCCCTGTCTTCAGCTGCTAGAATATCTCTTAACCTCTTCTTTACGTTATCGTCCTGTTCCATCTCTTGCCATAGTCCCAGATCCCAATCCTCCAGGTTTTCCTCCATCCAATTTGTATTATTGTATTTACGCCACCTCTTCCACCAGCCACGTCCCCACTTCCACAGACCCAGAATCACCATCGTGCGCTTGGCCATCTTGAAGCCCATCTCTAGTGTGAACAGTAGAGTTAACACAACAATGAGAGTGAGCCACCATCCCGGGTCTCGGCCAAATGTATCGAAGAAGCCGCTCCGGACGTCGTAGGGGCTGGGCGCTTTAGCATAGATGCCGGCTAGGAAGACTTGCCAAACCCACCACCCCGCGAAGGTGATGGAAAAGGCGGAGAGAACGACGGGGGATTTGTAATGCGTCTCTATGATCCTATTGCTGAAGTCAGTCGACATGGCATTGCTAGGCTGAGTTCCCAAGAGCAGAGATGGGTGATGATGGGGCAGGTTCTTACTCCCAAGGGGGTTGGTTAAAAGTGGGAGGGGCAGCACTTACAACAGCTTCCAGTTCGTCCAGATGATGCAGGCACTGAACACGAGGTCCCCAAATGCAAAGAGACCGTCGTCCCTCAAGCCTCCGAGTTGACCAAAAATCCCATTCCCAGCCCAGCAACCAAAAAACAACAGCACGCCCTCAACGCCGGCTCCTAGCATCCAGCCGATATACTTTCTGAAATCGAGAGCCTCACCTCTCTGTCCGTATACATAGAGCTCCGGCACCGCCAACAGCGTGTCGGCCTTCAGATCCTGCTCAAACACCCCGGGCACAATCACACAGAGACTCGTGAACAAGACGTTTAGTACCGTCAAGCTCCAGCTCTCGTACAGCGAGGTTCCGGTATAGCCAGTCCACCTCGTGAAGATCTCCTGCGGTAGGTAGAATAGCATCTCCTTCCAGAAGGTCCAGAGGACAAATTTGGCCGTGCGGAGATAATTCCACCGTCCATGAACCAGTAAGAGGCGCTGGAGGAAGCGGAATTGAGAGATTGCATAGTCTGCGACACGAGCAGCTTGTAGGCCTTCGCGGCCTGAGATGCCCACACCTACATGAGCCTCGGCAATCATGGCAAGATCGTTGGCGCCATCACCGATGGCGAGAGTGAGGGAAGGAGAAGTCACAGGGCGGTGCGAAGTGGTCTTGCGCGTGGCGCGCACGATGAAAGCCTTTTGAGCGGGTGACGCGCGGCAGCAGATAACGCTGTCGATGTGTGGAATCAGTCTGAAGAGCAGGTCTTTTAGTTGCGTGTTTGTTGAACCGCCCGAAGGGCTCTCAATTGAAGCGAGTGTGTGCCCGTCGATGACCACAACGGTGTGGGTGCTGGTTGCTGGTGTTGACCCATCTTGTGACATCTGCAGGTCGTCAAGGATCTCGAGCATCTGTGACTCGAGGTCACCCAAGGTCACATCGAGGATGTGTACCTGGGACTCTGGGAGACAGATTTGCGCTGAATGAGCGATGTTGATTGCAGTCTCGCGCTTGTCGCCCGTGAGCATCCAGATCTTGATGTTCGCCCGACGAAGCTTGTCGATCGTCTCCGGGACACCCTTCTGCAGTTTATCCTCGATGGCAGAAGCACCTACTAGCTCCAGGTTCTGTTCGATCAGGTCGCCAGCTTCTTCAATCCGAGCCTGTCTGTCAACGATGCTTGTCTCGGCAGCATGGTAGACCTCTTTCCACGCTTGGTAGTCTGCCTCGGAGATGTATTTGTGGGCGAAGAGCAGTGTGCGCAAGCCTTCCGTCGCAAAATCATCAAGGAGCTTGAAAGAACGCGTGAAGATTGTGGCCTCGTCGTTGATAGACGGATCGCCGAGGAATGCGAATTTGTCCGCCTGGCGACCGGCTGCAGAGCGCGACCGAGGCGAGCCAGGTGTGAGAAAAGGCGTTACATCAAGCGACAATCCCCTTGTAAGCGATGGTCGCGAGCGATCCCCTGCGCTGTACACACTGTTGATCTCGAACGATTTGCTCCTGGCAGAGATTGGAGGACGAAGATTGGAAGCGGCTGCACTTGACCTGTTGCCTCCAATACTGCGACGGATTGTCAGGCTCGGTCTGCCGCCGAAGCTGTTGCGCGGTTCCTGCTGCAGACTTTTCCTCTGGAGTGCGCGCTCCATGTCCGCGCTCTGGCGTACCTCTTGCGCTTTTTGAAGCGCAACCTGGGCCATTCGCAGGCGTGGCAGAATCATGGAGTCAGCGCCCTTGGAGATCAGCCATATCCTGCCGTCAGGACATCGTAGAATGATGGTCATCCGCTTCCGCTTGCTGCTGAACTCGATTATATCGAGAATTTCGTACACTCTAGTGACCTCTGATCCATCCGCGTTCGAGACCCGTAGGGTGACCTGCTGGGAAGAACGTTGGACGACCGTATACCCGAGCTCCTGAGCCGCTCTGACAAGGGCCAGCTCATCCGGTGACGAGGCCTGATATTCGATCTTGTCGTCCTTGATCTCTGGAAGACAAGTATGGCAGAGAGCCATGGCGAGAATGTACTGCACTGCTTTTCGAGAGAATGTTGCCTGCGGTCGATGGCGTATAAACTCGAGCAGGTCATCCGTTGTGACATCAGGCTGGGCATGACTTGCACGAGCAGTAGGTCTCCATTGGGATGATGACCGTCGACCAGAGGTTGGGGATTGAACAGTGTCATCAGCCGGGCCGGTCAGAGTGATACTATGCCGTGCCCCGCTATCAACCTCCAAGGATTGTATATTGGAGGAGTCCTTCTCCTGGCTCAGCCCCGTCTTCACGGCGCCCCCTGAGGCGTCTTGCTCCTTGCATAGATCTGCCTGGTGCAACCATGCTGTGCCTGCAATCGTCACCTTCCTGAATTTCATGATATTTTCCGTCAGGGTGCCCGTCTTGTCGGAGAAGATATACCCGATCTGACCCAGGTTCTCCAGGATTGTGTTGGTGTTGCATCTTGCTGGCGTGTTGGTTGCCTCGTCGAACATACCCAGATCCCCATTTAGCATCAACATCTGCCCGATCTTGACGATCTCCAGACTCACGTAGAGAGCCAACGGTATTACGTTATTGAACATGATCGCATAGCCGATGATGATGTCCTCGCCCGGAACCGTATATCCGTCGAGATACCAGGCGTGGCTCTCGGTGGATCTTTGCCACAGGAGGTAGCCAATGGAGCAGCCCATGGTAAGACAGATGACATAGAATACCAGGCTGAGGACTACCCTGTTGTAGACCCTCTCGAGAGCCGGTCGTTTCGCCCTAGGATGGTGGTTGGCATTCATGCGGATCTTGCACTCCTCGCCGGTATTGATGACAACCCCGATCGCGCAGGGCGTGTTCCGAAGAGTGCTGCCGCGGTAGACGACTTCATTGAGAGTAAGAGGCACCGTCTTGCCGCTCAGGGTGACACGACCGTCGAAGCTGTATAGGTCGGCATTGGGGT
Organism: Cryphonectria radicalis; assembly: GCA_014849355.1. Taxonomy (NCBI): domain Eukaryota; kingdom Fungi; phylum Ascomycota; class Sordariomycetes; order Diaporthales; family Cryphonectriaceae; genus Cryphonectria; species Cryphonectria radicalis. The sequence continues at coordinate 130,612 of JACWQW010000015.1, read as the reverse complement.
CTTCCACCACGAATTCTGCCTTGCAGGCCATGAGCCCCGGAATCGTGTCGCAGTTGCGGAACTCTGGCAGGACCTGCTTGCTCTTGAGGTTCGTCTCGCCATCTAGAGCCATGGTCTCGACGTATGCAAGCCCATTCTCGCCATCGGCATGAAGCAAGACGAGGTCGGCAGGTATGTCTTGGTCCCTGCTCAGCTTGACGACATCTCCCACCCTCAGGTCCTTCCATGCCGCTTCTGTCCACTGAACACCATCGACAACACCTGAAAGGTCCGGCTCGAGTGCTCTACCGCGCTCGTGGCGTTGGTGAGTGAGAAATCTGTGGACTGGGCGCCCAAATCCCCAACCGTACTTGGTTTCTGAACTGGATGGGTGATCCACCCTGCGCAGAACGGTTACGGGTTGCGCATTCTCGACCTTGTCCAGCCGATGTCGCTTGTAGTCATCATAGCCCTCCTTGACGATTGTCAAGAGGACAAAGAACAGCAGTGGCAGGATCGTGGTGACATTTCCCGTGGTGCTGATGCCGGGGATGGTCTGTGGTATGCCGATACAGAGGAAATAGAAATTTCCCAGGCGAGAGAACTGGAAGAACAGCTGTTTGGGGAAGAAATCGAAGACATTGTACCGCGATGTACGGATGGCGTTCGAGATGAAGGCGTGGCCTCGCCTCTCATCAACAAGCTGCGGAGTTTGCCGGGAGGAATCCAGATTCAGGGGAATCCGGCGACCGTCCCTGGATGGTGGCAGAGGCTTCTGGCGCAGAAGGAATTCAACAACAAAAAGCTGGTAGCAGGCCTGCATCCAGGCCTTCACCTGTCGGCGCCGTGACTGTGTCCTTCGATGAGCGCCATGCGCAGCGGATCGTGGGTGGCCATGGTCTGATCTGGATGAGGCGGAGGCGAGTTGTCGGCGCTTCTCGGAAATTGTGCCATCATCTTGAACAGCATCTGCGCCGTCGAGGCTGTTCATGACGGGTTCGAGAGACAAAGGGGTGACCAGCTCATGGCTTCGACACTCAGGAGAAGCGATTGCCAGTGCGAGCTCTTGTTGGATGTATGAGTCGACCAAGGCGTTCCGTCGAAACACTGTCCAAGGAAAGAAGGTGGCTGTTGCTCCAGTGTTTCCGGTTCGTGCAAAATCTCTTGTTTGATTACAGAGGTTTCATGTACATTGCAGAGCGGCGCCGCGGCGGTGAGCAGAAGAGAGACGGCAAAGAACAAAGATCCAAAGGGCACAGTATATACAGAAACGAGAGTATGCAACAATGCAAAAACGAACGTCCAAGTCGCGCAAAGCAGAGAAAAACCAAGGATACGACGTCAGATCAGCAACAGCAACACGAGAAACGAGAGGTGGGCAACATCTTGGCAGTGCTCCTTCCTCTTCCTGCCGGTCTCCGGGTCCAATCTTCGACCCACATACAACCAGGGATCTGACGTGCTTGGGTACCCCTGCTGTGGGGCCTCAGAACCCTAACCCTTCCGACTTCTACTATGCGCCCTTTCTTCCAAATGTTCAGTGCATGACTCTTGAGGCTGCCCCGACATTCTGGACATCTTCTTCTTGACAAGTCCATTGCGCGTACTGACGCGCGGACCAGGAGATATCGCTCACTTGCATACCTCAGTATAGTCTTGGCCATTTTTTGTAGGACTGTACAAGTGTAGCATAGTCATCGACTTTACTATGTCTTGCAGATCTTGCGCCATGCTGCGCCCCTGATGCAGTGGCGTCTTTCGGTCTCTCTTGGGGGGGAGAAATCCCAGCGCATGTCAATCTCTCTACCCAAAAATGAGGTGAGAAGGTCGAACTCGGGCGGCTCAAGAGGCTACTTGACATACGTTTTGACAACTCCATTGGCTACATCGCGACACTCCTCTCGCTAACCACGATATACCTAGTGTCACATACCCGTTTCTTCCGCCCCGGAAACAAAATGAGAGGAGATGAGCCTCTGAGCAACCACCCTGCTGAGGAGAAGGTTACCTCTATGCCCGCGGAAGTCGACGAGGGAGCCGACGTCAACGAGCTTGATCACTCTTCGTACGGGTTTCACATTAAGGGACGCCCATATCTTGATATGGGGAACGGCCCGGTGATGACTGACCATGGGATAGCATCTAGTCGTAAGGGCGAGGTTCAAGACGGGTGAGGTATGAGGAGACTCGAGCCGACGTTTTGAGGGGGGTGTGCTCAGGTGAGGACTGTCCCACACACCTTTGGTAATGCTTGATAGAATCGGTCTCTTGGAATTTAATGCTGAATAAGTAACACTCCTCCATGTATGGTTTTATTTTCGTCTTTTCCTCCAGTATCATCATCCGAATTACGACTCCGCTTTCCGCTTCTTTGCTAACCTCGAAAAAAACCATATTCTTTCATGACTTCATCAAGGCGTTGATCGAAAGCAAACGTGACATGCGCGTATACCACAGGCTGTCCTCGAGAATAAATCGGAGTTAGCGTAGTAATCAACCTCTTCCTGAAAAATCAATCAAACTGGGTACGAGATTACCCACGAGTATTCGGAAACCGAGGGCCTACAAGGCAGACTTTGCTGTCCGGACCGGTGACGATGCCCAACTATTTTTTTGATCTTCAATATTTTGACCCTCAATGATCTTATGTCCTGCATGCCGGCCTTCTCATCATGTTGTGAAAGGTCTCGCCTGCTCTGATGGAAGCACAGTGCCATTGGGGCCACTTCAATGGTCCTGGTGAGGGCAACAAGGATGAGGCCGTCAAATCAGAGATGAAACATTAATGCTTGCGGGGTTTCCTTATGCTCCCTGAGCAGTATGAGCGTCTTGAGGAAGCCGACTTCATCATGCTCCGGAAGCAACAAGGCGAGCACACTGAAGGGTGTCTGGGTGGAGGGGTTCCGGGGTTCCCAAGGGTCTTCGTGATTATGACATCCTGTGAATGGTACGATAGCTCCCTCCAGACATCAGAACGACCTCACAGGAAGCAGCTCAGGTGATGCCTGGTTCAAGAATTCCTCAACGACTTAGGTAGTGCCTGACAACTCCGAGATCGAGGATGGGCGTGGACGTAGAAGAGCTCAGCTTGGACTTTGAACGAAGAGTCTGTTGAGACAAGGCGGCATGTTTCAAGGGAAGACTCGCATGTACCAAGCGAGACTGACAACCGTTGTAGTGGCAACTTGTGCCGTTGTTATGTCCCTAGACAAGGCGGAACTTCTTTCTTGAAGACAACCAGGGTTCCGACCACTCCCATGGTAACTGTGTAAACATTGCAGTTGCAAGCCAGCAGAGCGGAGGGATGGCAAACATGTGAGTACTTTTGATCTAGCTGGAATGTATTTATGAGACCAAAAAAAGCTTTCGCCTCTAGGGATGATGATGTTTGTTCGAGCGGCTGATCTTCAACCGTTGCGCAATCACATTTGAGACATGCCAGTCCAGACAGGAATGCCGCCCTAGCCTTCCCACAAGGGAGACATCACAACAGTGATAACATTGATTCATGCTGTCATAAAGAAGAGACATTCGCCAATCTGTACTGTGGTATCTGAGTTTCTGTTCTAACATTATGCCAACTCATAATCTTGATCAGCCTTTTGCTCGACGACAATATGGAGCTCGACATCTACTGGATCACATTTCTGACCCTCCTTCCAACCGTTATCCTCCTCCTCGGACGCAACTTATTTCTAAAGGTCCTCACATTCATTCTTAGGCTATGGAGACGCCCTGAACAGCAGGAGAATACCCAGAAGCTCGGCGAAACCGTGGACCCGACCAGCTCCCTCCTCTCCAAGGACGAAAAGCCAACAGGCCCACCCACAACCACCTCACCCCCCACCCAGCTCTCGAAACACCACGAGATAGCCCAGCTCCACAAAACGTTCCTCCCCATCTATCTTCTGGTCATGTCCTCCGAGTGGCTCTCCGGACCATACCTGTACCCGCTGCTCCGTGACGACCGCGCCCTCCCCGAATCTACCGTCTGCGCACTCTACGCCACGGCCTACACCTCCGCGGCTGTCTCCGCCCTGGCCACGGGATTCCTCGCCGACCGCTACGGGCGACGCAAGGCCTGCCTCGCCGAGTGTGTCATCCACTCCGCAGCGTGTCTGACGGTGATCTTGGGCGGGGACAGCCTCCCCGTTCTCTTCCTGGGGCGCTTCCTGGCGGGCACGGCGCTCACGCTGTTGTGGACCGTGTTTGAGAGCTGGATGGTGACGGAGTGGAATGCCAGGGGTCTCAGTGGGGAGGGGGAGAATGGTGGGGGAGAGATGAGCAGGATGTTCGGGCTCATGACGACGGCCAACTGTTTGACTGCTATCGTCGGTGGGGTGGTGGGACATTGTATGGTTTCTCAACTTGGGTCCAAGGTGTGGCCCTTTGGTGTTGGAATAGTGAGTTTTTTTCCCCCGATGCTCGAGATGGAACTGGGTTGAATGCTTGCGGTTGACAGTTGATAATAGGTCATGGAAGGCATTGCAGCGGTGTTGATGCTGAGAAATATGGTGAGCTCACCTCTCCTTGGGTGAGGAATAGTGTGTTGCTGACAATACGGCGTAGAATGAGAATTATGGCGTGAAGATCGAGGATAAAGACGACGGAGTGGATCCAATTCCAGAGATGACTGGACGTGGGCGTCTCGGTGGTGGGTTTTTTTCTTGTTTCGTTTTCCCTCTTCATAAGAACAGCATGTTTTGCCCCGTCCAGACGCTGACGGACATCCCTCTAGATGGTCGCCTCTGGGCTCTGGCTCTTGTGACCTGCTGCTTCGAAGGAACCAACTTCCTGGTAGTCTTCTTCTGGCCCAGCGTCCTCCAGGACGCCCACAACGAGGCACTCGACATCGCAGGGGAGGTATACACGCCCCAGCTCCACGACGTCCCCTACGGCGTCGTGTTCGCCTCCTTCATGGCCGCCATGATCCTCGGCGCGCTGCTCTTCAACGCATACTCTGGGTCAAACCTCTTTCGAGAAGTTGGGGCCAGCGCTACCAAGTCGCCCCTCTGCCTACTCATCAGTGCCGTCATCATCGCTTGTCTCAGTCTGCTCAGCCTGAGCGCGCTGAGGGGCGAGGTCGCGCAGTTCTGCACTTTCTTGGTGTTCGAAGTCGCCAATGGCGTGTACATACCCAGCATGGCGTACATACGCGGCTTGGTGGTCGATGATAGGAGTCGAACGGGTCTGTATGGGCTGATGAAGGTCCCGTTATTCTTGTTCGTCATACTCGCTCTGGGGATAACGGCCGAGGGTAAGTTACACCATCCCCCCTCCCTTTTTTTTAAAAAAAAAAAAACAATAATGGATGCTTTGGCATGGCACTCACCCCGTATTTCTGGTACAGACAATAGTGCAAGACGGATCATCTTTGCGTCTGCGTCGCTGTGTCTCCTCCTCGCCGTCATGGCTTTGGTGCTCGGATTTCTAGGAACATTGAGATCTCGGAAGGCGAACTCCAGTTTTGCACAAGAGGCTACAGGTGCGTCTGTAAATGCCCCTCTCATGGATCACGAGAAGGAGCCCCAGATTGCCACAGAGAAGGTGATGGTGCATGAAGCCAGAATGTAATATCGGGGTGATAAGAGAGATGGTAGTAGGACATTCCAAGGGTATAATTTGGTTGAATTTATTATCAGCTTTGCGATCTCGTGAGATGAGACTTTTGAAGGCATCGACTATCGATGGTCAGCTATTTGTTCTTCCTCGTCGGACCATTCCCCATTTTCATCGGCATCCTCGTTCGTCTTGGCCTCCGCATCCCCCTCCAAGCCCTCGCTGTCAAATTCGTTCTCGTCCATGTAGTCGTAGGCATCACTCCCGAGATCATCGAGATCCATCTCATCTTCATCAGATTCCTCCCCATCCTTAGTACCCTTGTTCGCCTTCTTCGCGGCCTTCTTCTTTTCCACATTCTCTCGCTGCTGTCTTCTCCTCGCCTCCTTCTCCTGCCGCCTCTTCTCCCACATCTTCTCTAGCTCCCGGATCTCCTCCTTCGACTTGTGGATATACTCGTGCCACATGACTTTGCCGGCACACATGCCCTCCTCGACCTTGGTCAGCCGCAGCTTCATGCGCGGGCCCAGCTCGACGAGTTTCACGGCGCGCCTTTCCACCTTGTCGTGGCTATTCGCCTCCGTTCCATCGTCGTCGTCACTGCCCTCCTCCTCGGCGGCAGCGGCAGGGCGGCCCCTGGGCGCAACCTTTTTCCTCCCGGCGATGTCCATGACCTCGACCTCGGCGTCCGTGTCGACCTCACTCCCGCTCGTCCCATCCGTCGTATATCCATCGCCGTTCTCACCGCCAATCATGTAGTCGGCAATGTCCTGCAGCTTGCTCAAGTTCGGCAGCTTCCCTTTCCTGCTCTTGCTGTTCATCAGCCTCTCGGCCGCATTCAGCCTCTTGACAGCCTTTGAAACACCCGTTACTTTGGTCGTGATGGCGTAGTGCCGGAAGTTTAGCACATAAGAGCCGTCATTTTTCGAGGATCGTTCACGGTTGAGAAGGAGGACGCGGCGGATGGATTTAAGGGGGGCAACCTGCGGGTTGATTGGGGGGAAGAGGCCGTGGAAGACGGAAGAGGCGAGAGTTTCGAGGTGGCGCGGGACGTTCTCGGAGGCCTTGCCAGGTTCACTGGTCATCTGGTTCATGACGAGCTGCAGCACAGGTCAGTAACTTCACAGCACCTACAAGAAGGAAGAGGGGGGGGGGGGGGAAGCGCAGAAGGAGAGTAGTGGGTGAGACATACCAAGGGCGGAGTGATGTACTCCTTGCCGCCTCCCTTGGGGTGCCTCTGCGCCCGCCTCACGTCCTTGGCGAGCGAGTACTTCTCGACCCGGAAATGCAGCGTCGGGCCCTGCGGGGTGGTGCAGACCCTGAGGTTGGTGTTGCCCGTCTCGCTCCTCGAGAACAGCAGCAGGTGTGTGACGCCGAGGGGCCCGCACATGGTCACGTAGTCGCGGAGCCTGTTCGCCTTCCTCTCCTTGAGCCTGCTCGCCGTGCCCGGCTCCATGACCCTGCGCACGTCCGTGGCTAGCTGGGAGATGCTTGAGCCGACCTCGCCTGCGCCGATGCGGATCACCATGCTCTTGGGGTTGTTCGGATCCAACTTCCCCGGGCCAGACGCCACGCCCGACTTGCTGTTCGGGTTGGCGGCTGCATGGGTGCGCTTCTTTGTGCGTCGTTTCGCCATGGTTATTGTTGCTATGAGGGAAAAGGAAGAGAAAAGAGAGGGGAGGGAAAGAAGGAAAGAAATCGGTTCCTCTCAAACGTTTCTAGGGGCGAGTTGAGTTTCTCAATGGTGTTTATACTGCGCCTTAGCATTTGAAAGTTTAGTGTCAGTCCCCTTCGAAAATTTAAGGTGGGCCCTCGATAAGACAGGGGATCTGCAGTGCGATAAGCAATCTCGTACTAGGGCGGGAGGGGGCTTCAAAAAGCTCCACCAAAAAGTTCACCCCGTCGGTTGTGGGTCTTGGTTTTCCCCCCCCCCCTTCTCTCTCTCTCTCTCTTTCTTCCTTGGACAAGAACAACATCCATCAGTCAACGCCTTTGATACCGACCAGCAAGATGAATGATCAGGTGGTGAAACGTCAAAAAACCTCACATGTCTCTGGAGGGCCCCGAGCGCCATCAATAGATAAGTTCAAGGCCAAGCCAGAGCTTGTGGAGGCAGAAGCATCGGCGTCTGGCGATGGTGATAGCAGCTCGGAAGATGGACAGGCGGAGGGAGCCGACGAGGAGGTGCAAAAGACCTTTAAGGATCTGGTACGGACCACCCCTCTAGGTATTCACCTGCCCATGGCATCCTCTGACAAAGACGTGACAGGGCATCGTGGACACCCTAGCCGAAGCATGCGCGACTCTCAAATACGAACGACCGACACAGATCCAAGCCGAGTCTATACCAATCGCGCTCCAGGGCAGGGACATTGTCGGCCTCGCAGAGACTGGTTCCGGAAAGACAGCAGCCTTCGCACTGCCCATCCTGCAGGCCCTCCTCGACAAGCCACAGCCCTTATTCTCCCTCGTCCTCGCCCCGACCCGTGAGCTGGCCTTCCAGATCGGCAAGACCTTCGAGGCACTAGGTGCCATCATATCTCTACGAGTCTGCACGATTGTGGGAGGCATGGACTTCACGCCGCAACAGATCGCCCTGGCCAAGAAGCCACACGTCGTAGTCGCAACGCCTGGCCGGATATTAGATCACTTCGAACGCACCAAGGGTTTCAGTCTCCGCGCCTTGAAGTACCTGGTTCTGGACGAGGCAGACAGACTGCTGGAGCTTGAGTTCGGCCCAGTCATCGAGGTGAGTATTCTGTATGGAGGATGGATGGTTCCATGTTGCAATGTGACTAACGAGGCGCCAGAAAATCTTGAAATTCCTCCCGCGGGACCGAAACACTTTCCTTTTCAGTGCGACAATGAGTTCCAAGGTCGAGAGTTTGCAGCGCGCATCCCTCCGCGACCCAGTCCGGATCAGCGTCAAGGCTAGTAAGTACCAGACCGTCAAGACGCTGATACAGAATTACATCTTCATCCCTCTTGTCCACAAAGATACCTACCTCGTCTGGTTCTTGGCGAACGAGTTTCGCGGTCAGTCGTGTGTCATCTTTACGAGGACCGTGAACGACACGCAGCGCCTCGCCATCCTTCTCCGGTCCCTTGGGCTGGGTGCTATTCCCTTGCACGGCCAGCTCAGCCAGTCGAACCGGCTGGGTGCGTTGAATAAGTTTAAGGCCGGAAGCCGCGACATTCTGGTGGCGACGGACGTTGCGGCCCGCGGTCTCGATATTCCCAATGTTGATGTAAGCTGACCTGAGACCCCTAGTCATGCCCCCCTTTTCTTTTTCTTTTCTCTCTCTCTCTCTCCCTTTTTTTTTTTCCTCCTGCCCCCACGTTACTGACACTAGACAGCTTGTTGTGAACTATGATCTGCCCGGTAATAGTAAGACGTACGTGCACCGCGTGGGACGGACAGCCCGTGCGGGCAAGAGCGGGCGCGCTATCAACATTGTGACACAGGTGAGACCTCCGGATGCCGACGACTGTGGTCACGGGCCACTGACAGTGATTTAGTACGACGTTGAAATCTTCCAGAGAATAGAGGCGGCACTAGGGGAAGAGCAGAAGGAATACCCCACAGACAAAGAGGAGGTATTTGTCTTCAAGACACGTGTCGAGGAGGCACAGAGGGAGGCTAGAATCGAGATGAAGAATCTCCACCAGGACAGAGGAAAGAAGGGGGCGGTGCTCAAAGGCAGGCCGAGGAACGGCAAACGCAGCCGCGATCATATGGACGCCGAAGAGGGCTAGTGGACAACTATTGATCAGCAGATAATGGGTCTTCGAGTAATTCAGACTGTTTGCGCATCCGGCCTTCACAGGGAACACGTCCCAAAAGAGCTTGTTTTCCGGATGTAACTTGGAGGATAATTACGTGCCCCCAACGTCTGCCCGGGCTGCCTTTCTTGAGGAGGTCTGGACAGGGAGGGGCAACATTTGTCGCTGTGCTTACTGAAAAGTACACTTTGGTAGTATTGCATTTCGGCCACACTAATCACATCTCATCAGATGCCACTCCTACGATCTCAGCCCTGTACGCTCGTGGGCTTGGTGGGAGGCGCTGTTTGCCCCTCCTCCACCCTCTTTTCTCCCTTTCCCCCAACCCAGGCTTCATACAGAAGACCTGTCATCAACATATGCATCGATCGACAGAAGTTTAACTCAAAGATGCGACCAGACAAGCCACACAGAGACAAAACTAGGTTGTCGGTCTAGAGAAGCCTACCACGCCCGATCGGAGGTGGGGAACGGAGTTGGGATGAACGGGCTGCAGCCCAAAAGCTGCCGTGCATGAAAATATCACATGCTGCTGCAAGCAAGGCCCAATGCGTAGCGATATCCGCTGCGCCCGCCCTGCTCCCCCCCCTCTTCGCTACCGCTCAAGGAATTTTCGCCCGCTACGGGTATCGCGCGCCCGATCGTTCGGCTGTGGGCTGAATGATCTTGGCCTGCTAAAAACACACAAACTTTGTATTGTCCACCATCAATGGACGCCGCAGTTTTTTCTTCTTCTTCTTCTTCTTGTACCTTTTGGTCATTTTCCAAACAGCCTACTTTTACACGCCATCAATCTCTGTAGATCGGCTCGTCGCTCGTCGCTGTAGCGTAAAGGGAGATCAAAGAAACAGTACAAAGCTGAACGACCACATGGCGCCGTCTCGAACTTTGTAAAGAAAAGACAACTAGACGGTCCAAATCCCATGGTCGTTGGTACCAGGTGCGGCCGTGCTCTCGCACAGAACGGAGCCCAACATGACTTTATGGGTGTGTGGAAGAGCAGGACTCTCGGTCGCATTTGCCACTCCACCACCGCGACCACTTTAACATATCAAGAAGGTTCAGCTCGGTTTGGGGGCGCAGCACGACATTCAGGATGGGGTCAACAGCGGACAGCTTGTTGTTTGGGTCAGCACTACTGTACGGTCTCGGCACTTTTTGGTGCATTTGTCTGGATGGATTCCAGAGACTATTATCCTCTCTTGCATGGCATGTTGGTATTTTCGGCTCAGCCTAAGTCCATGGCGTAGGAGCAACAGTAATCCTCAGCATCTTACCCTCCTTGGGTAGGAATATGACTTCTCATCCGGGTCCCTGGACCGAGAGAACCAACGCCCCCCCCCCCCCTCTTTGACAACTTTTTTTCTTCTTTTCTTTTTTTCTCTTTCTTCTTTTTCTTTTATGGCTTCTTTCAACTTTCTCTTCTTCTCATTCGCCTTCGCCTTCTAGAGAGTGCCTTTTGTAATTACACGAAGTTTACTACTACTTCCTGAGAGTCATCTTCACCTACCAAGGCGAGAACAAGATTCTTGTCCTTCCACCACCCAAGTCGATAATTATCTCCACATTCTCTCTCTCTCTCTCACCTTCAACATGTCATCGGCCTCACTCTATCTCAAGATCACCCTCGGCCTCGTGGCCATCGCCTCCGCGATCGAGCTCGCCTTCATCTCCGCCACCGTCGCCTACCTCGTCCAGATCAGCAAGCAGCACCTCATCGCGACCAACTCCACCACCAGCAGCGAGCCCGTCAACGTCCCCAGTCTCCCGGCCAATCTCTCCGTTAACCAGGGCCACACCTCCAACGGCGCTGCAGGGACGGGACTCATCGTGATCGCCCTCGCAGGCAGCCTCGCCCTTCACCTTCGCGGCCGTCCGGGATACTACGCCTCGACCGCGACGGGGCTCTTGAGCCGAATCTGGTACCGCCTCTGGCTCGCCCTCAACGTGCCCGCGCTGCTCCTCACGCTGGGCGCGCTGGCGTATGTCTTTGCCGTGACGAATGCACACGCAGGCCAGCGCATCGATGTCGGGGTCCTCCTGGGCCTGGACGCGGGGAGCAAGTACCCGCTGCTGGAGTGGACGCCGCAGGGTTGGTTCCAGGCGCTGCTTGAGCTGGACCTGGTTCCGGGTGACGTCGACATCGGGGCGATCAGGACTCATCTTAAGATCGCCAAGGGGTGGGAGTACAACCTGATCCCGTTCTTCATCGTTCAGCTTGCCGAGACGGGGTGTGCGCTGTGGGATGCGAGGCGGAGGCGGGGGGAGGATGCGCGGTATGGGCCTGCGGTGGGCGAGAAAGGCATGGCTTATGGGGGAGGGAAATGATAGTTGCGTGATGGGCGGTGTGAGATATGCATTGTGAACGAGATTAACGAGTAATTAGATCACTCATGGGCCTCAAGCTGGTCAAATCGACCGTGTTATCCTTGAATAGATTTCTCGTTGCATGTCTATAAACTTTTTAAGAACCTCCATACATCGATACTGGGATGTATATGTGCTGTGCTTAGGAGATTTTCAATTGTATTAGTCATTTCAGGACTTCGTGTCCCGGATTCAACGACACCTCTGCCTCCAAACTCTTGGTGAGAATATTTGCATATACTTAACAAGAAAGTAAGAATGAGCCCATCGGTCACTAACTGAAAGACCCTTGGCCATTCTATAGATGGACTTGTATGTTCGCCAAGTGTAAGGACCATGCAAGTATATAGTGGCTCGCGGAGCTTTTTGGGTTGGCACTGCTGGGTGTAACAAATAATATCAATAGGAAAGCCTCCAAAGTTTCCATGTAATTGCGGTCTGTATCATGGAAGGCCATGCAAAGCAACCTCTTGTTGCACATTTGCTCCTTGGCCCGCGCAAAGCACCTTTGTTGGTGGAATTAGACAGTGAAGCATATATGAGTTGTTCTGAATCAAAGTTTTTGTTAAATAAAAATAAAAAATGAGACAAAATGAGAAAAAAGAGAATCTCTGGGAAGATGGAAATCCGCAGCCTCAGTTTTATTTACTCTCTGTAGGAGTTTTTCATCATAGGCCATATTTAGGAAAGGACAAGTCAAAGTTTACAATCTCAGCAAAAACTCGCATACGCCTTCCTGACCGCCTGTCGTCCTACAAGGACCGTGGTTGAGAGAATGTATCGAGAGATTGTTTGATTTGTAAAAACTTGTAGGAGGAAGAAGAAGAAGAAGAAGAAGAAGGGAGAAAGAGAGCCAGAGACTACAGGGAGGGCAAGCCAGATTTATATAGGCGGAACAGAAAAAGCGATCGGGACACACGCCGCGCACCGCCAGTGGTGACGGGTTCACCTAGACTATGACTCCAAGAAGGTCGTTAATATTACTAACGTTGTTTAGCATGTGATTTTCTTTCACAGCCAGTTGTACTAATTCAATGGGATGGGCATAAAAATTAATAGAGCAAGTGGGCGAAAATTGTTCAGGAAAAACACTCTGTTCAGAATCGTCGAGCACACCAGACCATCCACCCCACCTTACCAACCTACAGCACTGCTGGTAACACTCGATAGGTAAGTACTTATGCAGCCACTCAACCTACAGGCCTAGTTCGCCAGATTCTTGACGGAAAATCGAGACAATGGCATGAAGAGAGCGGCAGTCCAGGAGCTAATCGCCGACAACAATGACGCCATACCCGGCTCGGACTCACCATCCCGAGCTTCTTCTGAGTGTGTGTGACGAGGGAGAATGAAGACTATGTATATATTTATCCAGTGGCTGGGGAACTTCGACCCCGCTCTCATGGAACACTCACTTGACACTCAACTTTACTACAAGTTGTGAATCATTTTCTCTTGTCTGCAAGAATTCATTGGCGTGCCGTCATCCAAAGACATCATTATTTCTATTATTTTTTCTTCCTTCTTTAGATATTTGGAGAGAAAAGAATCCCTTCTGATACATCATCATGGCGGACAAACCTCTGGCACCCAAGCTCAAGGAGAGCCTGGCCAACTCCCTCTGTGAATTTCGACAGCTTGGGAAGAGTGGCCTCCGCATTTCCGTCCCGATCTTTGGGTGCATGAGCTTTGGTGACCCGAGGACACTGCCGTGGGCCATCGGCGAAGACGAGGTGAGTTTCTATTGTCCCAAGTCCAACCTCATCGCCTGCTCGAGGCTTTCAGTGATTGTTCCACAACATTTCTTCTAACCTGATCATCTTCTTCTTCCGTCCCCTCCTCCTCCTCCTCTCACCAGGCTCTCCCCCTCCTGAAGGCTGCCTACGACAAGGGGCTCACAACTTGGGACACGGCCAACGTCTACTCGAACGGCGTCAGCGAGGAGATCATCGGCAAGGCCATCAAGAAGTATGAGCTCCCGCGCCACAAGCTGGTCATCATGACCAAGTGCTACGGTGCCGTCTCGGAGGACCCAGAGGGCCGCTACGTCGTCCATAGAGACGCCTTCCGGGCCTCCAAGGACTACCAGAACCACTTTGGCCTGGGCCGCCTGGCCATCTTCAACCAGGTCGAGGCATCCCTCAAGCGCCTGGACACGCCGTACATCGACCTGCTGCAGATCCACCGCTTCGACGACACCATCCCCATCGAGGAGACCATGGAGGCGCTGCACGACCTCGTCAAGTCCGGCAAGGTCCGCTACATCGGCGCCTCGAGCATGTGGGCCTTCCAGTTCGCCCAGATGCAGTTCGCCGCCGAGAAGAACGGCTGGACCAAGTTCGTCTCCATGCAGAACCACTACAACCTCCTCTACCGCGAGGAGGAGCGCGAGATGAACCGCTTCTGTGACGCCACCGGGGTCGGGCTGATCCCCTGGGCGCCTCTGTGCCGTGGCCACCTCGCCCGCCCGCCGTCTGAGTTTGGCAGCACGCCCAGGTCCGGGGGCGAGAAGCAGGAAAGCCCGGGCAGCCATGGGACCGTGGAGCCCGACCTGACCATCATCAAGAGGGTTATCGAGATTGCCGACAAGAAAGGCTGGCCCATGGCTCATGTGGCTCTGGCGTGGATCAACAAGCGGGTGGCCAGTCCCATCATTGGGTTCAGCAAGGTCGAGAGGATTGACCAGGCCGTGTCGGCGCGGGGCAAGGTCCTTACTGAGGAGGAGGAGAAGTACCTTGAGGAGCTGTACGAGCCGAAACAGATCCAAGGACACACGTGAAAAAGTTTCTACTAGGACTGGGATGAACGGAACCTGCAATTTTCTGGTCGCAATGTGTTAGTCACTGAGCTCATGGTTCCCATCTTTTCCCCTTGAGAAACTTTGGGTAAAATATTCCAGTGTTGATAGGCACGGATAAGTCATGGAAATCAGAATGAAAAGAGACAGAAGAAATGAGTTCCTACATGCTCCTCCCTGAACTCGAGCTTTCTCTCCCGCAACACACGTTACAGCACAGGCTGCTGTCCTTCAATCATGTGAACACGCATTCACTCTCTGATCAACTCTTGGGCCCCTGCCTCTGAAGCATCCTACATGTCTCCAGGTTAGTGCAATGATGCTGTTCGATGTCAGCTTAATAATTATTGGGCAACAAAACAACGTTCTTCATTTGGTAAAGAGGGAATGCAACAAAGAGAAGAAAAAGAAAAAGAAAAAAGACCAACTCCGTCTTCTTGCCTCAGACTCTCACATCCTCCGGGCAGGACGTCTGTTCCGTCTTGGGATCACCGTGCGATCCACGAGATCGGCCGACCACCGCACACATCTCTCCCTCGAGCGAGCCTTCTTTGCCGGGCTCTATCCCTTCTCCTCCTCTTTTTTCACCCACTCCTCTTTTTTCACCCCCTTCTCTTCTTTCACCTCATCCTCCCCCTCGTCCATCTCGCTGAAGCGGCGCTTCGGGATCGGTTTGGGCGGCGTGATGGGGGTTATGATCTGCTTCGGCATCAGCGCGGGCCCGTAGGCTTGCCAGAGTTCCACTTTGTAAAGAAGGAACAATTGGTGGCCCTCTGCAAAAAAAAAAAAAAAATTGTGGTCAGTATTATTGTGTATAACGGAACAAGAGTGAAAGGAGGGTTCTAGTACTTACCACTGCCTTGGGGAAGAGGGATCACGTCAGCCGCGCCTATCATGGGGCTGACCAGTTGGTCTTTGCCTCCAGGCAGACGCGCCGCCCACTCGCGGTACTGCACCATGCGCGACGCAGCCCGGTGTGCCCAGGTCTCCATCGTGCGAGGGCCGTACTTCTTGGAGAACCACGTCTCCCCGCGGAGAGCACATCTCTCCAGCCCCGTGAGGACGTCCCGAATCTCCTGGAAACGGTAGTCTGTCTCGACGGTGGGCTGTACAGCGGGAGGACGGTAAAAGACGAGGTCGACCACGAAGTTGCGGAACTGTCTGACCGTCTGCGGGCTGACGGCACCCGTGTCACCGCCGCGGACTTCGCGAATGACCATGTTCCATAACAAGACGTCGAGGTCATGGCTCAGGCGCTTGGCCTCGGGGCTGCTCCCGTCATATTGGATGTGCAGGTCAGATATGTGTTGAAGGACGCGGAGGAGGCGGAGGAGGTTGTTGGTCACGACTTCGAACGGACGGGTGAGTGCTTCGATGAGCTCTTTGCCTTTGATCCTGAGGTTCTGGATGGAGGCATCGCCCACCTCGGTGCCATGAAGTTTGGCTAACGCACGGCGGATTCTCTTTTCTTCGTTGGCCATTCCTCTTGTAGTGGTGAGGGTTGGTGAAGGTGGCTCGGGAGGGGAATCGGTGGTGTGTTGTGAAGTAGGTTTGCAGATGGAAGATTGAGAAGTTTTTTGGAAGCTTTAAATACTAAATGAGAGGGAGCAAAGTCAAAACATAGATTTAGGCACTAGCATATCGAATCAATAACAATCGATCGTAGGTTCCCGTGTTCGTATACAAGTGAGCTGGCAACGCGTTCGCCTTGATCAACAACAACAGAATCAACAGCATTACCCCAGAACAAACCTCTTGAAAATAAACAACAGGCCACGTTGAATAATGTTTGAAAATAGCCATATTGCACAAACTGATAATTACAACAAGACTGACTACTTTCAAAAAGTACAAAAAAAGAATCAAAGGCTCCTGGAGGCCAGGATTGAACATACAGCTGCCTATAGCGGTCTGAAAAGTCCAGGGGACTGTATCTTATAGTACAAGTGGGATTTGGAGTTAACCACCTCGACTAGTTGTCCTGCAAGACACAGACGAAGACGAGAGGAGTTGAAAAAGAGGATGATTATATTAACTGTAAGTGACAACATATTGAACTTGTTGTAGCTGGGATGAACACTGACAATGTGATTAATTATTACCTGCAGGGAGGAACAAATCATACCATTATAAGAATAGCCCCTGAGATATTACCTCCCGTCTGCCCTCTGGAATAGGCGAGGAGCTCTGAATCATTCGCTATAATTAAGGAGTTTTGTGTTCCGCCTGGCCGGAACCAGAAAAAGGTACAGTTGCAATTATGCAGTGATACGACTTATGCAGCTAGGTTTCCTCTTCAGCAAGACTATTTACGCCATGTCAGCATTTGTCACAAAAACGGAAGATAAGTTGTGCTTTGAGGCCGGATTGATATATATTCTAATGTATGTACTACCACATGCGATGGCAGAATAGGAAACATCGGAGACTACCGGTCCAATCAGAGCACCCGTGGACATCGTCAGTAAGTACGAATACGACCCTCCTTACCTCGGTATAGATACTTAGTATGCAATGTATACTCCTTGGGCCATCTCCAAAGTCCTACTTATCCGGACTTGAGGTCTTGTGATGGCTATCTACGTCAACACTAGTGTTAATTATCCCCGCTCTATTCACCCCAAAAGGACCAGGTGAAAAACCTGGAAAGTTCAGCCTAGGATGCATCTCCAACATTGCCACACCAAGAACTAGCAAGGAACGTACACGAGGGAGAGGGATTGTCGGAGCACGCCGACAAGGACAACTTAAAAAGTACTTAAAGGATGCATCATAGCTTGAGATTATTAGATAGTACGTCTCCTAGAAACCCCGCGTAAGACTGAAGAACTTCCGCTTTTCTCTCCCAGTGGTTGCTTTTTATACGGAAATAAAAAATGGCCTCACGCATCTTGCTCTTTTTGATATCAACATGTGCTTCTATGCAGGTCCTCGCCCTGCCGACAACACACAGCACACAAATACGGACAAGATCTAATACCAACAACATAAATCTCGCCACACCAATCCTACCATCGAGCGATTCCTTTTATAGCCCAACAGAAGGCTTTGAAACGGTTAGTCCCGGGACAGTCTTGCGTATACGTGAGGCGCTGGGGAATCTCACAACCTTGGCTGGCGTGAATTGCTCGGCAGCCTACAACATCGTATACCGGACCACCAACAGTCGTTACAATGCGGATTATGCATTGACCACCATTTTCGTGCCAGCCAACCCAAGTTCAGCCCTTTTGTCATACCAGGTCCCTTACGACTCGGCCTACCTGGATGCTAGTCCTAGCTACGCCCTCTACAGCACCAGCGGCGCATCCTGGATGCAAGATATCAGTACAGCACTGTCTCTGGGGTGGTTTGTCAACGTCCCAGACTACGAAGGCCCACTGGCATCCTTCACCGCCGGCGTCCAGTCTGGACATGCCACCATCGACTCCGTCCGCGCGGTCCTCAACGCGAACGCAAGCAACGGTCTCGGCCTGCCCCCCGACACTCGCTCTGCCATGTGGGGATACTCGGGCGGTGCGCTGGCCAGCGAGTGGGCTGCCGAGCTGCAGGTCCAGTACGCGCCGGAGCTGAGCTTCAGCGGCGCAGCGCTCGGCGGTCTCACGCCCAACGTGTCGAGCGTCCTGTTCTCTATAAACGGGCTGGTAGACGCAGGGCTGGGCCCGTCGTCCTTCCTGGGCCTGTCCAGCCAGTACCCAGAGCTCAGACAATTCCTGCTCTCCAAGCTCAAGACCACGGGCCCTTACAACGCGACTGGCTTTCTCGCTGCTGAGAGTTATACCAACGCACAGGCGGTCGAGACCTTTGCGTTTCAGAATATCACGGATTATTTTGTGGGTGGTATGTCTGATCTGCTGGGCCCGCTCGCACGCAGGGTCGCCATTGTGGAGGGCCAGATGGGGTATCATGGTGTCCCGCAGATGCCCATCTACGCCTACAAGGCTATTGCAGATGAAGTGAGTTCCGTAAACGACACGGATGTATTAGTTGAGCGGTATTGCAATGGTGAGTTTCCCCATTGGGCGGCTTGCCGGCGCCACAAAAACTTGCTTAAATAACTCCGAGGGAAAACGTGGCTAATCAACACTTCTCACACCCCTCCCCTCCCTCCCCTGCAGTTGGAGCAAACATTTTGTACGACAGGAACACCATCGGAGGACATGGAGCAGAAGAGATCAATGGAAGGCCCGCGGCACTGTCATTTCTGCAGAGCATTCTCAGTGGTATGAATGCGACAGGCTTTCCTTCTTCTGGGTGCAGGACCCAAGATGTCAGTGTGAACATCACGGACTCGGTATTTTGAACACCGATTTTCATAGCTAGCATAAATTGCACAGCAAACCTCTACCATCGACAGAAAGAGAAATGTTCACCAAAATATATTCAATTACATGATATTACGCTGAAGACCAAGATTCAATCCAAAGCAGTAATGACTACCATTATTGCTAATAACAGTTAATAGTATTCTATGCATATTTACAAACTCCAATTGCATTTTGCCTCTGTAGGTAATATGACTGCTCTTCCACCTCAAAACTCTCATAGTTTTGCTGGGTACATCTGCCCAGCCCAGCCAGGCTGGGTCTTCCAGAACCGCAGGAACTTGCCAATCAGAGCTTCGTCTATTCCGATGCCCCCGGCCAGCCGGGGCGAGACCTTGCTTGCATTCGTTATGTCCAACTTCAGCGCGGCGGACGCGTCCTCCTGGCCATCATCATCCGTCTTCCTAGGAGATACTGACTTGTAGAACTTGAGCAGGCGATACGGCGGGTTCTGAAGCACGTTCGAGTCGGATTTTTCAAGACGATCCACCCACTCGGGCCACGGGATGGTCTCGAAGGTTAGGCCGTGGCGCCTCAGGGCGGGGAGAACATCAGCTTTCCAGAGGACTGCCTTGGCGTTGGCGACGTGGTACACCGCTAGTGACGGAAGCAGAGCTTTCGTGGCGCTATCGGCGTGGTCCAGGAGGGCAATGTCGGCGATGGCCGCCCCCGTCACGTCCGAAGGGAGCCAGCTGTGCTCCTCGTCGTGGCTTTTAGCTGCTGGAAGGGCCCCGATCGTGCACGCGGCTGCCACGATCTGAGGCTGTGCTTCATTCACGTTCCACATGCCGTGTCTCGTATCGCCGCAGATCTGACCTAGTCTCACGATGCTCATCGGCAGGCTGGCCCTCGCAGCGGCGGCACAGATCTGTTCCGTGGTCCACTTCGCCAGGGCGTAGTTGGTACCGTTCGCTGCAGCCTCGAAGTCGTATAGTTTCTCGCGGACAGGAATTGGTTTTGCGCGCATGATTGCACCGACAGTCGAGATGAAGACAAAAGCAGGTTTCTTCTTGAACTCAGACTGCAGGGCCAGGTTGATCAGATCAGAGGTGCCTCTGCAGTGAGGCTCAAAGCTCTCAAACTTCATGTTGAAATTGACAGCCCACGCGTTGTGAATGATGACTGTGACTGATTGTCGGAGTGTCTCATAATCGTTCTGCGAGAGGCCCAGCCTCTCAGGGCTGTACAGATCGTAAGGGATGGGTATGATCTTCCGGCGTTGTTCAGGGCTGAGGTCCTCGACGAGATGGTTCTTGATTAGAGCATCGTCTAGGCGCTGTGAAACAAGGATGGACTTCTTTGATCTGATCAAGCAATATACTCGGTTCACAGTTGGCCGTTGGACAAGAGAGCGCAGGATGTGACAACCGATGCCACCGGTTGAGCCTGTAAGAAGCTGTTATAGTGTTATAGTGTTATCGAAGGCGTCAGCCACAAGGTTCACTCACGCCGCCAAGCATCGCAATAAAGGAGGTCTACAGCATCATGTTGTTATGTGAGAGCGTACCACAACATCTCCAGCCTGAGGAGAGTCGATCAGCCCGACTCTTTTCTCTGAGAAGTCCGAGAACTTTCTTATCCAGTCATAGGCGATGGCCTTGACGTCTGAGTTCTGGGGGGATGCCATTGCGTGAGCCGCGTACAGAAAACAAAACCCTGGAGATGAGTGGTGGCACAACGATGATCAGTTTAATGCATGGGGAAAGAATACGTATATTTATATAGGAATGTTTTACATCGACTGAGTTAATCTCGTGATCATCACCATCTCACGTGGACTGACATCCTGAAGGAAGACGGAAACAAGTAATATCATATCGGATGAGGTCGACTCACTTCCAGTAGGGATCCACATCAAAATGCCTCGGTACAATCCTGTATGACGACCAGCACTACAGAAATGGGAGGGGTATCAGCTCGACTATGTGCTGTCCATGTTGACACGGCGCTAATGATGATTCCATGCACTCTTCTCTACTTTCCTTGAAGCACTCCAGAGGATTGGTGGGCTGTTCTTCCCCAGGGAAACGCCGCTGCGACGAGAGGCCCTTTCGTGGCCGGAACGCGCGCTCCGCTTCAGTGGCAGCTGGCAAACGAAGACCGTGGCAGTAAAATGCAAATCGCTACCAAATCCAGTGGAAATCGAATATTCAATCCAGGATTTCAGCATTATAATAGCACCAAAATTGAAACATAAAAGTCTACTCTTATTGTTTGAGTGCTGGAGAGTCTTTCAAAACTTTCTCTAGGATTTTGAGACTTTTCGTTGCTGAGATATGTTGTCGAGGTCTTTCTGAGGCCGCTCTTTTTTGGCCAGGGGTGTGTGTGCACATGGCAGATAGGCGATTACTATATGAGCAAGGAATATTTGCCTACAAATAGATATTGACCTGGGCAAAGCCATTGAGACCTTTGGTGAATGGAGCTATACCTTCTCACTGGCCTGAGAGAGTTTCTGTTTTCGTCACTGCAGATTACCCAGAATCTTTTTTCATAGCTGTCTCTTTTGACAGTTTCGTATCCTCTCTCGTCTTGATTCTACCTCCATCTCACTTCTCCCCATCCTCAAGCCCACTCCTAGCTCAGTAGTTGTTTCCCCTGCATTCTCTCCCCTCGCAGCCGCTCTACCTCTTGACTCCTATTCAGGTCGGGGCATCTTCTGCTGTTGTTGTCACACACATTGTCATTTGTGACCATGGTAAGCATCCTAGACCCCTGGATTCCATGGCGTCGCAGTCTTAAGTGGTAGTTTTGTTCCTCTTTGCTGGGGGAACTCGAGCAGGCTCCGGCGAGATCAGATAGCTGTGACCTCAAGCCCTAGGCCGGAGTTGTTGCTGCCTTTGCTGCATTGATAAGTCGCAAGGACGCAGTGGCTAGCATGAGCTGCAGCAATTGTGTGCGCAGCAGAAGTTGTAGCAACCGTTGATGAACAGGCTTTGCCCTCTGCAGCTGCAGCACACTCGCCAGCGTTGTCCAACTGAAAAGAATCGCATGTGTCGATCTGGACAGACATTGGCAATCGCTTTTCCTGCACAGAATCCAACTACTGCACCTGTGAAATGACATTTATATATAATTAGCACTACTAAAGACACACGCACAAAAAGAGAGAGGAGAAAGAAAAACAAAAAGAAAGCTTTCTGCAGGAACATTATGAAAGCATCCTAGAGATCCCCACAGGAGAGGACTCGAGAGTGCAGCTATAGATTATTCCCACACACACTTGTGGTAGCAAAAGCCTTAGGCATGGACCTTGGTAGTAAAGCCCATGTGATGGAGGAACTGAGTTGGAACAGGTTGGAGCAGTAACTGAGATCGTCCGTTAGACGTGGCCAATCATTCACCAACTGAAACCCCATGATTATTCAGACCTATAGACGGAAAACGTGAATACTTGTGAGCAATTTGTTGAGCAAGAGGGGTAATGAGCGCCACAATGAATACCGGCTGCCATCTTGTTGGCAATAAGGCTTTTTCAGTCTGGCCATCGAATCTCGGTGAGTCATGGTTTATTAACCGATGAGGACTGCTCCAGG
The DNA here is from genome assembly GCA_014849355.1 of Cryphonectria radicalis. Lineage (NCBI taxonomy): Eukaryota > Fungi > Ascomycota > Sordariomycetes > Diaporthales > Cryphonectriaceae > Cryphonectria > Cryphonectria radicalis. Next base: position 108,266 of record JACWQW010000015.1, on the reverse strand, counting down.
TCAGTAATGGCTCCGGCGACACTTGCACCGGATTTGATGCCGTCGGCAGGGAATAATAGATTGCAGCCGGTGGTGCATGTCTTGAGCAAGTTTTCACGCACGATAGATAAGGGAGGCTGCAGTGGCTGGCTTGGTGAGATAAACAATATTATCTCGTCCTTAAGGCTACAAGCTGTTCCTACTAGCCCCAATAACAACTGAACTGAACGGCGAAGCTCTCTACAATATCACAGCACAGCCCCACCACCAGAGAATATATACGAGGAGGGGGGGATGAATGTATTATACACTACCACGTAGTATATGGCATATATCCGATTCGTGCGTCTTGCCCACGCGAGATGCAACATCCCTGCATAAACTTGCTCAACGGAACATGCACGGTTGACGAAACATGCTCAGGCTACCAGTGGAACTCGGTGGGACGGCCCCATATTCTCGGAGCAGGTCTGTCCAACCAGAGGGCCCTGCCCGGTGGGAATATTTGGTACGCCCGGCTATTCCCCCAACTCGCGTGCCGTGGCGAGTTTGGATGTTTAAATCTTGCGCAGGATAATGAGGGAATCCTTAGGAAAACTTGCTCTGTGGGATGGAGGGGGGGCACTTCTTTTTAATAGACAGAGATAGAGAGAGAGAGAGAGAGAGAGTAGGGTAAAAGGAAAGGGAAAAGAAAAAGAAAAAGAGCTCGAGCGTAACAGACCCTCTCTTTTTCTCTCTTCCCCTTCTCTTTTCTGTCTCCCGTCCCTGGCAATCGGGCACAAAGGAAAGGGAAAGAAAGAAAAAAAAGGTGTTAATTACAGTCACCAAGGCGAGACTCTCGTGACCAAAACCTTCCCTTCCCTCCGGGATAATAACGCATCCTCCTACCATCAGTCAGATTTCCTCTTTCGGTCCCACCGCGAGACCTCCTCCTCGACAAGATGGGTGTCCCGTGGCTGTATTATCCGCTTATGCTGCACATGTATCGCGACCCAGGCGAGTGCGATCTGACGCCAGAACAATGTGTATACATGAGATATACCTGGAGGAACTGGTGAGTCTTCTCGGCGATCAACGGTTTCCTTGTTAGTGAATATCCGTGAACCTCGTGTGCTGATCACTAACTCTTTCTTCTCCTCTCTCGCAGGTACATAGCCGACTACGTCTACGGCCGTGGGACGGTCTACTTCTTCCTCATCACCATCTTCCTCTGCACCAGCGGCTTCCTCGCCCTCAAGCACACCCCCGTCGGCATAAGGACGCGCGCATGGTGGCAGAAGCTGGTAGCCATCTTCCGCTTCTCCGCCTACCGCCGCTATGAGGTCCTCGGCCGGTGGCAGACGCCCACGCTCGGGGTCATGTTCCTCCTGGCCATGGGCTTCGTCTTCTTCACGGCCATGACCCTCGGGCCCAGGCCCTACTACTGGCCCACGACGGCGGCCTTTGGCGACTCACCCCCCCTGGCGACGCGCAGCGGGTGGCTGGCCCTCGGCGCGACGCCCTTTATCATCCTGTTTGCGGCCAAGGCCAACGTGATCGCGACGCTGTCGGGCGTCAGCCACGAGAAGCTCATGGTCTTCCACGCCTGGCTGGCCTGGGCCGTGCTCGTCCTCGCCCTGCTGCACACGTTCCCTTTTATCGTGTATAATTACAAGGAGGGCATGATGACCATGCAGTGGACCACCAACTTTTCGTACTGGACTGGGGTGGCTGCTATTGTGCCGCAGGCCTATCTCACCTTTATGTCTGTGCCGTGGATCAGGTCAGTTCTTTTCACTTTGCCCTCGCGCTCCAACCCAGGGTGTGTGGTTGTTCAAAAATAAAAATAAAAATGGACAACGAGAAAGATAAATGAAACTAACACTTTTTTTTTATGTGCCCTGCAGAAACGCCTGCTACGAGTTCTTCAAGGCCACACACTACTTTATGGCCATCGTCTTCATGGTCTTCTTTTTCATCCACTGCGGCTTCACCCTCTCCTCGGCGTACGTCTCCCCCCCCCCCTTTCCCCCTTTTTTTTTTCTTCTTCTTTTCCTTTTGTGTCTTCACACACACACATTTCACCGAGCTTTCTAACATCCATCCGCAGTGACTACTTCATCGTAGCCGGCGTCCTCTACGGCCTCTCGTGGTGCTACTCCCAGATGAAGACCTACTTCGACCACGGCCTCTACAACCGCGCCACCATCACCCGCCTCTCCCCGCGCTGCCTCCGCGTCGACATCCCCGTAGGCCCCCTGACCCTCTGGCGGCCAGGTCAGCACATGTTCCTCCGCCTCCTGAACCTCGGCGCCCACCACGCCCTCACCGCCCACCCGTTTACCATCTGCAGCCTGCCCGACCAGGACCGCCTCGTCGGCGCCCCGCGCTCCGTCATGACCTTTTACGTAAAACCCCGCGGCGGGTTTACAGGCCGGCTGGCTGCCATCGCTGCGGCACGGGGGGGTGGTGGTGGTGGGGATGCTGGTGACGGCGGCGCCGCGACCACTGTCCCCGTGCTGATGGAGGGTGCGTATGGTGGGCTGCACGGGAGGCCGCTGACGGCGTACGACCGCGCGCTGGTCGTGGCCTGTGGTTCTGGCGCGGGATTCTCGCTGCCTTTTGCTATGGAGTGGATCGCCGCCGCCGCCACCGCCGCTGCCGCTGCTGCTGCTGCGCGGGATATTGTTGTTGGTGGTGGTGGCGAGAAAGATGTGAAGGCGGAGGAGGTGGCGGTGGCGGCGGCGGCGGCGGCGGCCAAGGCGCCCAAGAAGATGACCCTTGTCATTGTTACACGCGACACCAAGATATTGGAGTGGTACGACGCGGCGCTCTCCGAGTTCCTAGAGTCCCAGAACCTGGAGATGGCCGAGGGTGCCCTTGAGATCAAGGTGCACCTGACCTCGGAGGAAGAAGAAGACAGAGACGCCAACGCCGGCAGGAGACCACCCTCCTCCTCTTTGAAGGATGAAAAGGTCGAGCCCCTAGCGTCATCTTCATCCTCATCCTCATCCTCATCCTCATCCTCATCCCGCCAGGAGACACCGACGACGAAGACCCTGGGCTTCAAGACGTTTAAAGGACGACCCGACCTGGCGGCTGTCGTGCGTGATTTCACCATGGCGGAGACTGGGTCGGTGGGCATGGCTGTCTGTGGACCGTCGTCGGTGCTGGCGACCGTGCGGGACGAGGCTGCTGCGGCCGAGATGAGGATATTGAAGTCGGGTCCCGGTGCCAAGGAAGTTTATCTCTACTCGGAGATGTTTGGCTGGTAAAAGAAAAGGAAGGGCGGACGATGCAAGGCTGAGCCTAGATCAAGTCCTACATAATGAATAAGACTACGAACTTGAAATGTCTTGCTTCTCTCTGTGACCCCCCAGATGACCCTTGTCCTGTGATGTTTGGTTGCTACTTCTCACCCATCATAGTCGTCATCATCATCATCATTCTCATCATCATCATTCTCATCATCATCATTCTCATCATCATCATTCTCATCATCACGATGTATGCTGGACAAGAATAAACATCCAGATAGCAAGGGTATTGTGATTTGATAAAGCTGTACTGCTGTCACCTCTTTACCTCTTTGTAAGGCTTGAAAGATGTCTAGTCTGTCAACAAAAAGAAAGGGGGTATGGGGCCATTCCCGATAAGAAAAAGGGGGGGGGGGAGGGGGGGAAACTTTCATAGCAGCAGGAAATATGATACAAGAGTGCCTGATCGTACAGAGAGACCAGAGACTACGCCTCCAGTCTCAAAAAAGCACCTTTTGAAAAAAATAAAAATAAAATCACCCTGGCCCACCAGATATCTTATAGTCAATGATCACCACCAACGCCTGAACAGGGAACGAACCGTCCCTCCGGCCTTTTGTCTACTACACTGGCCGTAGGTCTTTCGAGTGCAGGGCCTTGGTCCATCTCGGAAGCTTGCGATCTCTTTCGTATATGAAGCCGCAGTTGTTGCACAATGACTGTAAGGCCATGTTAGTTTGGTTCTTCTAGATGAGAGACATAATGAGGCCGCTCAAGTAAGTAGTAGTAGGTAGAGAAAAGAAGACCAAAAAAAAAAAAGACTTACCCTCGGCCCACGGGGCCCGTCGCGGACGGCCCAGACACAGGTCCCCCAGATCTCACAATGAGAACATCGCCAGGTGAAGCGCTCATGTTCTGCAAGCGCCCCGCCCCCGCCATATCCACCTCCCACGTCAGGCGTGAATCTGCCGCCGCCGCCTCCCGGCGTCCCCGCCCTCGCCAGCGGTGACAGGCTTCTGAACCGCTTCTTCTTCTTGCTCCGCTCGCCACGGCCCATTCTCTCCTCCTCCTGCTCGATCAGGCCGGCAAAGCCGAAGCCCGAGGGCACCCCGCCTATCATGCCCGTGTTGCTCGAGAATCGCGCCGTCTCCCTGCGCAGCCGTCTGATCTGGCGCTCGCGGTCGCCCTCTCGCTTCTCGATCTCCTCCTTGCTGAGCATCTCGATCTTGGGCTCCCAGTCGTCGGCAAGGTGCTCCGGGTCGTACCGCCAGCCCGCGCGCTCGCCGTGTGACGTGATGGCCGCATCATTAGGGAAATCGGTCGCGTTCAGTGCCGTGGCACCTACCCACCCCGATATCACGCCGCCGGATTCGCACGCCTCCTTCTTCAGCCGCAGGACCGCCTCGTAGATGGCATGCGTCATGGCTGGGACCCATTCGCCAGCGAGGCCGAGATCGGCGCACGTCTGCTTGGAGAAGGCCTCAGCCGTTCCGGGGGGGTGTAGCAGGGACCATTCGAACTTGTCCGAGTAGAGCTGGTTTCCCATGTTGATGGTGAGGTTGATGATGCAGCGGTACGTGTCGTCAGGGTTCAAGTCGTCCGAGTCGTCGGCCGAGACATGCTCTGCGGTCGCAGCCACCCGGGCTGTTGCGCCCTGGGCTGGCGCGGCAGATGAGGATGCGGTCGGGCCGGGTGTCGAGATGGAAAGCCTCGAGGGCGTCGCTGGGAGGTGGGACAGGTGACTGCTTCGCACGGGGGTGTCGGCGCCGTTGGAACCCAGCGCTGCTGGCTGCGGCGTCGCAGGTATGCTGGTCCCGGATTGTCGCAGGGGCGGTTCGGCCGAGGACGTCTGGGAATGGAACAGAGGATGCAGGGCAACTCCTGCGTACTCTTCCAGCTGCGTGCGGATCTGCTTGCTGATCTCGGTGATGAGCTGTTGTCGGTGGGAGGGAGGGAGGTCGAGGTCTTGCACGAGCGTCGCGGCGAACTGGTCTGTCGTGATGAGGGTCTCGTGGAGATTCCACAAGAACGTGTCCTTGAGCCTGTAGGGCAGCGTCATCTCGCCCATCCTGTACTGCGGCGCATTGTAGTCGACGCCGGGCGCGCCCTGAGGCGGGAGGGGATGCGGCGGCTGAGGCATGAAGGCTGGAATGTCGAGGTCGATGCGGATCGGGATCAGGGTCAGGGGCAGGCACGACTGCGCGTAGCCCTGCATGTCGGAGAGGCCCTGCTTCGACTTGTTCATCCAGTCGCGGTATATGCCCTGCATCTCCACAGGCTCAGACGTTTCCTTGTTGACCTTGTCGCTGGGGTCAACCTTGGTGGTGCTGTCCTCGCGTCGCAAACTGCGCAGACCAGTGGGCCGCCGTCTGTCGTCCGAGTCCGAGTCTTCTATGTCATAACCGTCCTCTGCATAGTTGATGATCGTGGTCCCTCGCTTGGTCGTGCGCGCGAGGGGGTTTGTCGGCTGCGAGGAGGGGAGGACGGGCGTCAAGAGGGTGTTGGTGTAGGTGCGCAGACGGGGCGCGTAGGTTGAGAAAAAAGCCTGCGGCTCTTCTTTTGGGGCCGCCATCTTCGCATGTGAGGGCGCGGTATCGAGAACTGTTTGATGAGACTGGGCGAGAGAGCCTGTGAGGATGGTCTCTGTTGGAAAAAGATTCAAGTCCGTCCGAAGGGATGGGAAGGTCGGCCTTGGGTCGCCCCAGAGGAGCTTCGAAGTGTGGTGGTGCCGTCAATTTACCACTCAATGATATCAAGACTGGAGAGCGGTGAAGGAGAAGTGGAAGAATCAGGAAGAGAGGGAGTGATTGTTGGATGAGAAAGTGGTTGAGTGTCTGGGATTTGGTTTACCTAGATTTTTTGCTTGCAGGTATGGAATGGTCCATCGCGTCCTCCAGCCAAGCTGAGTGCTGAGTCGCGCCTGACTGAGCAAGGCTTGGGGGAAGAGCTTGGACCACCTGCAAAATCACGCTAAAAGACAGGCCCCCTCGCTGTGCCCCCCCACCAATGTCACCTCCAGTAATGGCTAGGCTTGCCAGGCACGTCAGGCTTAGGGACCTCCCCTCCCAGGGCACAGCATACAGGGGGTTGCCATACATCTACAGGGGGTGTCATACAGTAAGACGTCACCCTTATAGGGGGGGAGGGGGGCTCTATGAGTCCACCAACAAGGACAGAAGCAAAGTGAGAGTGTGTCTGTCACCAAATTATATTTTCATCCATTCGACCAACCCTTTCTGTTTGTGAAGACTCTACAACGAAATGAAGAAGACTACAAAAATATTGAAAGTCCCTTGTGTACAGGAAGATGATGTCTTGTCTGCCCCTTTTTTTTTTTCCACCTACAATTCTAACAGCTGCTTCTGCTTCTGCTTCTCCTCCTGCACCATCATTTCATGTCTCATCAAACCTGCAGATTGGTTAGTACACACAGTCCCCAAGCCAGAAAAAAAAAAGAGTCCTTTTCTCTCTTTATGCACCCGTACTCTTCTTGGCCTGCTTCCATTCTTCCACCCAGGCCTTGACAAACTGGACCTCTTCCGCCTGGACATCCTTGATCGTCGCCGGCGGGAGCGTGGCTGTCGTCTCGTTGGGGAACAGGCCGTTCTCGTCCCAGTGGTGCACCGCGTCTGGGATCAGGTGGACAGGCTCGTCCGTCGTCGAGTTCCTCTCCGGCAGTCCGATGGCGAGCGGTGTGGCCTGGCGCCAAGGGTCATGCTGCCCGCCGATGATGGCAAGGCGCGGGTACGAGATGTTGAACCCGCCCCACTGGTTGATGCGCTCGATGTCCGAAGGGGTGGTGATGTTGAAGGCCTCCTTGCACACGACGGATTCGTACTCGAGGTTGATCAGGCGCGAGATGAGCGGCAGCTGGTCCTTGGGCACGCCCGAGCCCGTCTGGAGGTAGCCCCATTCGAAGCAGTACTGGTACGGCCAGGACCGCCAGGTCTGGCTGAGGTCGTCCAGCTCGTAGAAGGTCGCGTTGTAGTTGGTCAGGCACTCGTCTTGCGTCACGCCCTCCTCGGCGCACGAGCTGACGACCTCGTCGTTCACGAAGCCGATATAGTTGAGCAGCGGGCCCGTGAGCGCAGCCGTCTCGTTGGCGTACCCGGCCGCCTTGAGCAGCGCAACCACCTCGCTCTGCTTGGAGGACGTGTTGTTGTACAGCAGCGTGGTGCTGCTCACGGCGTCGCAGTAGGTGCCGTACGTCGTATCGTTCTCGGCCGGGTCCCAGTTCGTGCTCTGCAGCCCAGCAATCCCGCCCGAGATGGCATTCGCAAAGTCATCGCTGCGCGTCACGTTGCCCAGCCCAAACACGTCCTTGAGCTGCTGCACGTAGTCCGTCCCGTTCTTGCCGATGAGGATGTTGTCGACGACATTGGTGAGCTTCTGCGTGTTGGTGGCGCAGTCCCCGGGGGCAAACAGCTGGGCCGCCTCGTAGTACTGCCAGTAGTCGTAGATGGCCTCCGTCACACCTGAACTCGAGATGGCGCCCCAGTAGATGTCTGGGTACAGCTTGCGCAGGAATGCAACAAAAGCGCCCGCATAGCTTCCCCCGTATGCAATGTACGGCACGCTGGAGGGCGAGAGATCAAAGTCCTCTAGCCCTTCAAACTGGACGTGCTCTGCAAAATACGCCATGTCTGCCAGGGCTTGGTCCGTCGTCAGGAAGCGCAGGTTCTCGGTGCTGAGATCCGGGGTAGGGAAACTCGTTCCATAGTAGCGGTGCTCCAGAATAACGCCCAGTCCGCCGGTGGCATTGGCGAGAATGGACACAATCCCCTTTTGGAGATACGGCAAGCGGTCGACACCAGAATCCTCGCCACTTTGGAGGACGATAACAGGCCCGCCCTCTTGGTAGTGGCTTGCATCGAACCAGTATCTCAGATTGAAGGTGCCATTGGTCTGGGTCCTGGTCAGCGAAAAGCAGAACAAGGCATGTACATATTTGGAAAGGAAAGGAAGGGGAAAGAAGAGGAAAGAAGAAAAAAAAGGTCGCAGGGACAAGAGATAATGGCACACATACATGAGGCTCGTAAATCGAGTCATTGTGAAAGTGATCAATAGGCACACTGAGATTGTAGGCCGGATACAACAGGCTCGGGTCGATATCGCGGGACTGCAGTCCCCCGGCGAGACCTCGACTATACCCGCGTTCCCGCACCGCAGCATTGTCCGCGATCGCCTGGAACTGGCTGACGGTAAACTTTGTCCGCAGGGCATCGGCAGCACCAAGCCCTAAAAGGGCGGCAACAATACTCTTCCACGCCATACTCGAAGACAACAGTCGCAGATGACTTTCTCACGACAGTGGGCGGAGGGGGTTCAGATGCAACCACTTAAATGGCTCAAGACCCCCAAGGGGAAGGGAAGGGGGAAATAAGCTCGGCAGCTTTAATAAGTAGAGAGAGGGCTCAACTCACCAGGGGTGGCACTGACACCATTCAATAGTATGCAAAGCAAACAAGAAAGAGGCGAACGGGCTATGACTGGAACAGGTAGTAACATTCTGCAAGGAGGAGCCAACGGTCCTGAACACCGAGAGAAGCTCGGCACACACAGCTACACCATTCTCTCTGCGGGAAGACGATGTCTCTCTGTGTCGTGATATGGCGCAAGGGCCCCCCGTCTGGTAAGCAGGTGTTCACTGCCGGTGCGTTGCTACCTCCGTTTAAGATTGCCACGGGCGATTAGAAACGGGTTGTGCTACGCTGTAAATGGAAGGTGATGTAACGGCCCGGAGACAACCAGCCACACTTGTATGGAGTGATCGTCCCAGCGGTGGGCGGTGGGACAAGCCTGTCAGCCCTAACAATCACTGCAGACAGAAGCTCTGTAGCTACCATGCGCCCCTTTTCGCTCCCTTGCTAAGCTCAAAAGGAGAAGGAAACTGCGGAGAGGACAGAGGCAGGGGAAAAAAGAGAAGTGCGAGCAGCATAGTAAGAGCTCAGAGAAGTACCCAAACTGAACTTGGGTCGGAAATAAAAATGCAAATATTAAAACCAAGAGAACGTTGTATAGCAAGCCCGAAAAGAAAGAAAAATTAAACTTCTATGTTGTTACGAGTTCGGGAACCCTATTAATTAAACCCCACCGGCTTGGGCGAGAATGCACATCATATCATCTTGCTGCCCTCGATATCCTGGGCCAAACAAAACCTAAAATCCAGGAATGGTCCTACCCTGCCCATCTCTAGGGGATATACTATGGCAAATTTAAAGAGGAATCAATGAATACTTAGTATTCAAGTAGGAAGGGGGAGAAGCCGAAGCGATTCCCAGAAAGAACAACTCTTAATTAATTAGTCAAAAGAAGAATCCCACTCAATAGAAGCATACTGTAAGCATACAAGGCATTACCTGCCGTTGAATTACACCGTATACTGTTAGAACACAATGTTTTGAAACAACAGTCACCGCGGCAGGCTAGGTTACATCAACAGAGTCCTGTCCGTCACCTTCCTCGTCCGTCTCCCAGTGCGCAAAGCCAGCTAAACAGGAAGGTTGGTAGCATCGAGGTAATCCTGCGCCTTGTAACATCCGATGCAGATCTGTTAAAAGGTCATGAGGGTGCGGATTCGGCCAAAGAGTAAAGAGCAGGTAGCCACGATTGTTGCTAATATTAGTCATTAATACCGATGAGCGAGTGATCAGCCAAGTCCCAGAAGCGGCTGAAGACGGGTGGACAAGTCTCCCAAAGACTGCAGAAGCACAGAATAGAAGTGTGAAGCGGACAGTGCAAGTTTCCTTGCCTTGGACTTTGCCGGACACAACTCTTCATAATTGGCAACATATACATCATCATTTTCAATCATCTTACTGAACCACTCCCAAATTGAAGCATCCGGCTTTGGCTATTTCATATATACATTTTGTGAAATTGGTGGTCCGCGCCTTAACTTTATTGGCTATGTCCACACTGTTACATCAGTTCTCATGGCTCAAAACTACGCGTATCATGTTCTACCACAGTGACCTGAAATTGTTCAACTTCTCAAAACGGAAAGAAAGAGGGAGAGAAGAAGAAAAGCCTTTGTGATGGGCTTTGACTCTAGCGGTCTTCAAAGTTACTTAAGTATGCTTACATCGGGTTGGGCGGGATACCAATATGTCACGTAGAGATAACAATTTCTCCCAGTTTCTTCTGTCTATGATAATGAATGAAACAACAATTGATAAGTTTAGTGCCAAGAATAAAAAGTTGCAAAGACTTTATGTATTCCAAAGGTAACACCGTAGTCGAGGATAATCATGGGAAACCCGTGCCCTGCAGCAAACGTGTGTATCTTGGATATCATCGGAAGTGGCCGACACGGCATCACCACGCCAGCCGCCGAGTGGCAGCTTATCGATATTATCGAACGCTGCAGGACGTACTTGGAGCTTGTGACCTCCAAGTTCAAAAAGCCAGCCACACCCCCGCAAACCGCTTCCCGTTGACCTCATGCTGACAAGACTTTCATTGCCTTTTTTCTCCCCCAACCACCGTTAGAGGAGCCTCGAACCTCGTTTGCTCGAGGGCTCAGAAGAACCAGCTATGGCTACTACATACGTGGATCGCCAGATCCCCAAGGTAAGCTAGAGAAGATGGGTTGTGATCAGCTGTTGGCAATGCAACGTCACTTTTGCCGTCTTCCCTCGTCTGAGTCTTGCAACCCAAGCTAAAAAACCGTATTGTTTAGATCTCTCTTCGCGACTTTGATGACAGGATTGACGAAATCACTGTCGAGATCTGCACCGCAGCTGAAAACGTCGGCTTCTTCTCCGTCATTGACCATGGCCTCACGCCGGAGGAGATCAAGGGCATCTTCGCCACATCAGAGAACTTCTTCGCCCTGCCAGACGATGTAAAGGCCACGGTGCCATGGAACCCGCAGAATGTAGGCTGGGAGAAGAACTCTCAGGTTCGGCCCTCGACTGGTGCCGCCGATATGAAAGAGTCGTACCAGCTGCAGTTCGGCGAGAACATGCTTACCGGCGGGAAGGGCTCGTCTGGCGAGACCAGCATGTGGATGAGCGATCGCCACCTTCCAGGCTTCCGCCAAGACTGCCTGCGCTTCATGCACCGCGTCCAGGAGGTTTCCAACAAGCTCATGGTCTGTCTTGCCCGGGGCCTGGGCTTTCCAGACGACTACTTCCTCCAGTCCCACGATCCCTCCGACCCGACGTGTCAAAATGTCATGCGTCTCCTACATTACTTTGCCACCCCCGAGGTCAACGACGGCAAGATCTACCACAGAGCGGGGGCACACGCAGACTGGGGTCTTCTCACTCTGCTCTTCCAGCAAGAGGGACAGACCGGACTGGAGATCTGCCCAGGCCGTGAGGCGGTGACCAAGTTCGCCCTGGGTGATACTTGGACAAGAGTCAATATCGAGCCGGGCGCCATCATTTGTAACATTGGCGACATGCTCATGAGCTGGTCAGACGACCGGTTCAAGTCTACCTTCCACCGTGTCAAGGCGCCCTGTGAGCCCGGGGACTACTACGGCGAGCGCTTCAGCATCGCCTTCTTCAACCAGCCGAGCAAGGATACCCTCATCCAGGGCCCCAAGAAGAAATACCCGGAGATTACGGGGCGGCAGTTTATCGCCAATGCTATGAGGAACAACTTTACGGCGGTAAAAAGTGGAGGCGCGGCCCAGGAAAAAGTGCCCATGCACGAGTCCTCATCAGCTATACCAGCTGGAGCCTGATAACAACTTATTAATCAGAAGAGATCCTACTTGTATGGATTATCATCACTTTTTGTCATCATTCCTCAACAATTTCGACCTTTGAACCAATTAAGTAGTCTGCGGAGCAGATGTTAAGCGGCCAAATTGTGCATCGGACTTCCTTTTAAAGGTCGTGAAGCGTTCCTCCAGATACTTCGTCGACTCGCGCTTTTTTTTTTCCCTTTTTTTTCCCTTCCTTCTTCGGTTACAGGAAGTGATCCTGGCATATTATTGTTATTTGAGTTTTCCGATCCTTTCCGGTTGACCTCCGACTGGCCGCGTTGAGCGGTGAACTGTCGGAGACAGCTGGACAAGCAGCAAACAAGATACAGAATAAAGGATCAGGAACAAGGGCCCACGTGTCGTTTCGGAACCTCGCGTTGCATGCCCGGACACCAAAATCCCAAAGGTTCTAGATTTCCTACCAGATTCCAAGGGATGACTCAGATAATCCGCCTACATATTCATCCCCCAGATCTAGGGGTCTTTTCAGTAATACTAGTAGATTCCCTGACTGCATGGAAAAGGGTCCATGCAAGTTGTCCGACACGAAAGTAATTTCCAGTTACGGTGTCGAATCCTCCTATATAGGATTTTGCTCTGTTTTGGCGGTAGGATGGGTGGTTGAACTTTGGCGCGCGCCCTCAGACCCGCGTTCACGAATCTTTCAGTCGAGATCTTATGCGAGTCACCGCTCTTAATCATGACATGCCCGACGCCACATCCAGCCCCCATACGTGTGTGTAAGGAGGCTGTGGTGGCCCCTCACGCTTTGGGCCCTCACCATTTGCCAGAAAAGTGATGAGTGAGCGGTTCTAGAGCGTGTACCCTGGACGAAGGATCATGGTGCCGTAATCGAAAGAACTGGTACACTGGCTCCCTTCTGCTTACATAGCGGAAGGGCTGGCAAGTAATCTCCGGATCCTCGCAAAAAGCGAAAGTACCAAATAGAGGTGCAGAAGAAGAAGAAGAAGAAGAGAGATATCACGCTTGTGTGCCCAGGTTCCAGAATTTGATATATCATTGTAAAATGTTACTAGATTCGGCAATCTGAGAAGTCCAGACCCTGACTCCCCGGAGACAACCAACCTTGGCACTTTTCAACTAGCATTCCCTCAGCACTTTGTGATTCAACTGGGCATATCTTGTGTCGATCTTGGAGCACTGTACACGTCTCAGCCTGAGTATACGACAGGATTCCTCACAAGCATCGTTAAGCACAAAGAGGGGGAGTGAAAATCCATGCGTGCCGGCCTAATGTCCTTTCATCTTTGCTGTGTAGTCAAAAGTGATGCGCACAAACGAAACGCTGAATTTGCCCAGTTTCTTTAATCCACCAAGACGTAATTTGTGTATCTGATGTGACCACTTTGGACGATGTATCAGTCACAATCTGCGTCGTGCCATATGCGTACTAAGTATGCAGGTACGAGAGTACATAATCATTAGGCTAATACACTGCCAGCCAGTGCCAGCGCGACGTTGCTTTTCGTGCAACGCAAACCACGTTTTATGGTCGTACCATACCAGACCATAGCCTTGAGCCTCAGCACTCACTCCTTCGGGAAGGCCATCGTTCCCGCGCCATCAGCTTATCAACAACCGCTCATAATATAGTATCCTCAAAATGCAGGGTGGATGACTGGTCACTCCGGCCTGGTAAGATGCATCTAGTCGATGCTGATGTGCATGAATGGCCCCCGAAATTGGAAGTCGCCTAATGGGCCCTCAGGAAGCATTTGTTGCGCACGTTATCACTCGAATTCCAATTCTTTCTTCCTTTTCGATAATTGTTCGTATCAATTCTTGCGACTTGTAACTTTTTCTTTGCTGCGCTCTAAAAACCCTCAGCTTGTGGCCCCCGCTCCTCCGCTAGAAGTATTATACGTTACTTCTCCTTCACACGATTCGAGATTATGTGCTGCGGATCCTGAGGTACGTACTCGTAGGAAAGGGGGAAGTGTCTTGATAGGTACTTGTTCTGCTGATTATACCAATCAAAAGGAGCACCGTGTAATTGCCATGTGTTCTAGTCAGCAACGGCCGAAAACAAAGTTATGATTGATCCGAGAACGACGCTCAGCCCTCGCAGTGAGGACCCTGCCGCTTAAACAATATCACTTATGATGAGGTCGGAAGCTCCGCAGCTCCGATATGCGCTTGAGACATGTACTGGAGAAAAAGGCGTGCTTTTTCTTATAGGTAGTTGCCGGACGGACGACACATCGACTAAGGAGCAACGCCAAGAAGATTCGGATGCCTTTAGTGAGGCTGTCCGTTGGTAGAGGCCCAAGTGACGCTGTGGACGGGGCCGAGAACGCAGCTCAGCCCTCTTAATAGGCTGGTCAGGAGAATCCGATTGTGGTCTAGTTGGACCCAACATGCTCCAGCCGTGTCTCAGCCTACGCTTGTGGTGTTCAAGAAACATGCAAGGCTATCTCGCATGTGCCTCTCGCAGTGGCGGATTTGTTTACGCAAGGGTTCAAAGTTCACAGGATCTTGATACAGGGGTACAATTTGATATTCAAAATCAAATTCTATCACAGGACAGAAGAGGACCGTTATCAACATAAGGTTGGTTGTTTTGTTCTTATATTCACTTCGCCCACCACCTCAACCATGACAGTCTGTGTTGTCTACTCGAGCAACCACTTCTGTTCATTTACAACTTCAAACCGGCAACTCTCCATCATAAAACCCCAACTCTAGAACACACGCCCCAATATCATCATGATAAACCAAACACAAACATCGCCGAAGGGCGGTCCCATCGTCAGTCAGACCGACACAGAATACCTCGACCTTGAAGAGCAAAAGGGAGAGGAGCTCAAGCCGGTGGTCTACTCTGCCCTCCGGTACAGACTCCTGGATACATACCGAAGGCTGTTCACCCTTGTGTTCATTGGGAATATCGTTGTCCTCATCGTGATTGCGAGGCGAGGGCTCCACGTTATCGACTTGCTCACAGCATGTGCGGCTAACGTTACTGTGTGCGGGCTTGCGCGGCAACCCCTGGTTGTTAACTCGCTCTTCTACATCTTCTGCCTTATTCCAAACTCAACATCAATACGACTTCGTCATCTCGCCTGCAAGATCTTCCACCTAGGAGGCGTCCACAGCGGTTGCGGTGTTGCTTCCCTTGTCTGGTATATTGCTTTTTTTGCAGTGTACTGCCTCCAGTTCGCCTCGACGACAACACCCAGTGCTGCAGATATCGCCATCCTTGTCTTTGCCTGCCTGATCCTCTGCGCTCTGTTGGCTGTCATCACGGTCACCTATCCACGGTTCCGAGAGAAGCATCACGACGCGTTTGAGTTTACACATCGTTTCGGCGCATGGATGATTCTCGCCTTGTTCTGGGCTCTCCTCCTCGTATTTGCCTCGCAGGAGAAGCCATCCATGGGACTATTTTTGGTCTCACAACCAGCGTTCTGGTTCCAAACTATTACCACGATAGCAATCATCCACCCGTGGACAATGCTACGAAAAGTCGATGTCATCCCTGAGGCCCTCTCGACTCATGTGGTCCGCCTCCACCTAAACTACGCTTCGATCGCGTACGGCCAGGCCATCTCCATGTCCAGGCACCCGCTGCGCGACTGGCACAGCTTTGCGGTCATACCGGATCGTTTCGACTCGCCAAACACAAGGTTCTCATGTCTCGTGTCCAAGGCAGGGGACTGGACAACCTCCGTTATCGCAGATCAGCCCACCAAGATCTGGGTGCGCGGCATCCCCACCTCTGGCTTTGCCTATGTCATGCGTCTGTTCAGCCGCATCATCGTCGTGGCTACGGGATCAGGAATCGGACCATGTGTCGCGCTGATCGACGACGATAACAGGCCCTCGATGAGAGTCATCTGGCAGACCAGATCTCCCCTGAAGACATACGGGCAGCGAACTATGGATCTCGTTAATCGGTTGGATCCAGATCCGATGGTGATTGACACAAGCGTTTCCGGGCGGGTGGACATGGTGCCCTCCATCATGCGGCTTTACGAAGAAACGAATGCCGAGGCTGTCTGTATCATCAGCAACGGCGTCATGACAAAAAAGCTGGTGTTCGATCTGGAGAGGAGAGGCGTCAGGGCGTACGGGCCTATTTTTGACAGCTAGAGGAATTGCGATTTTTTTGTGGCATGCATCTGGCCCCTCTCACGCAGCCCAGCCTCAGCTCATTCTCGATTTTGAGACTTTTCCTCAGCGCAGCATTTCTTACCCTCTTTTTCTTTCTCTTTCCTTTTGCTCTGCTTTCTACATACCTCACTGTCGTTCGATTCCCAGCTTTATGGGGTTTCCCTTCAAAAGTTGACATAGACGCATACACCCGGTGTTTTCTTTTCTCCCTTCAGAGCTTAGATTGATAGAATTGCATAGAAATTTGACCATATGATCACTGATATCTGATATACTCAAGTACTTTTGTTGAGCATCGTATTTTAAAATTATGCACAATTTTCATAATCATTCTACCAATTGGGTACCACTAACTCAGTGTAATATTGGAACATCTTAGTTCAATATCACCACTTGATGAAGCGAAATTTCACACCTTAATGGCTAGAGCCACAGCATCAGTTCTCAAAAAGTGCAAACATGACCCCTGACGGCATTATTACAGAACTATCAAAGGATAGTCATGACTTGGTACTGGACGGGAAAGAAATAATACGCAAGCAAACTGCCAAGCCCAGACCCAAGTCAGATGGCTTGCAATATTCGATGAGAAGGACACTTTGACGGTTGTCATTTGAGAGGCTTTCAGACACTCCTGTATGACGTTGCCCCTCTGATGACATTGAGACATGCGGCCGTTATTGGCTGATAAACCAATCCCTCCGCAGATTTGAGCATTTTGCGGCTCAACACAACGATAGTTCAATGCACCGGAACGGTCTGGCCATCCACGCACCTCTCACAACAATGTCACAAGCTTCAAAATACGTCCGTCGCCATATGATTATTCTGCTGCCCACATCATCAAATGAGCAAACCAAAAGTCTACAATGTTTAGCCTACCTGTTCCGAGAGACAAGCTAGCCAGTCCACCTGCACAATGCCACACGCCGTGGGCTCGCTTCTTTCAGCCTGGAAGGGGGGACAAGGAGACTCGACACCCTCTTTTATGGCCCGGAGAACAGGAATATGGAGGCGTTCCATAGCCCTGATCTACATTATTTATTTTGACCACATTTCCTTCCAGGCAGTACCCAGCACCTTTCTATCACTTTTTATTCTTTGTTTTAATGAAACTTGGTATCCACGGCTCATCTTAATACCGCTGACGACCCCTGTGCTGATGATGATTGGTAGGTTTCCCTTGGCAGAAGTAATTATGAAATGAAACCAAGAGTCTCATGATCGACTCTCAAGACAGTCAACGCCACTTGGGGCGATGTCTTGACACAACGTGCTGTCATGCACAAGCCTTCAGGTGCCAATCTGTGTCTCGAATCGATGTGAGACATGTGAGGAACCCAACACTAATTTAGAAAAGTATCAGAGCTGACGGGCTTGAATATTGATCTCGGAGTTCCCATCCCACCTCACCCAGATTTAGACTTGTTAAAATGCAGGTACCAGCTTGTTGTTATTGGCCATTCTTGTGTACGCAAAATGATCATGCTCTGGATCTTATTAACTAAGCCCACATGCCTGGCAGTCTGGAATCATCGGGCCTGGCCGGCTCACCGGATGGTTTCTTCCGCTTCTGATCAAGACTCTGAACCTTTCAGCTGCTAACTACTTAGCTGACGAAACAAACGTATACTGAGGTGTGATCGGCCCTATCCCGAGATCAGAACAATAACGCCCAGAATGCTACGCGGAAAGAAAGTAGGAGTAAGCACCGTGGTACGGAACGTCAGTCAGCAGACCCAATTGCTCTACACAAGGAAAAATTTTGAGTCAGCACCATGATGCTGACACCTATCAGGATGCCCAGAGGCATGTCTGAACGAGACGCCACACGTCTTCAGCGGTCAATAGTGGCGGGCAGCGTAGGATGCGGTGCAACCCAAGTTTCCAGAAAACAGCGTTAGGCTGGATCTCATGAGCAGTCAGAGACCGCCGCACGTACTTAAACTTGAGGATGGTATTGATCAAAGTGCGGGAGAGGCTTACTCAAGAGACATTCAGCGACTACGAGACTTTTACGTTCTCGTCCTCTCTACCTAAACACTATTTTCTTTTTCCTTGTCGAACAGAACTTAATTACTTTAGCCAGGAATGTATCTGACTCACCTCGCCTCCTTTATCCTGCCTGCCCTGTGGCAGCAACTTGCTTCGGCTGGCGCCACCGCCGGAGTCGACGATGAGATCGTTCGCGATGTGTGCATTCTGGGAGGGGGCTCTAGCGGAACTTATGCAGCCATCCGCCTCAAGGAACTGGGCTACTCGGTAGCCCTGATAGAGAGAGGTGCGCACCTTGGAGGCCACGTCAACACCTACCACGACCCGTCAACGGGCAAAGCACTTGACTATGGTGTAATAGCATACCACAACATCACCACTGTGACCAACTACTTCGCCTCCCTCGGAGTGGCCTTGACCCCAGCCACACTTGGATACGGCGATTCGTCTGCTTACATCAACAACCTCCAGGTCAACGGCACAATCATTCAGGACCTCCCGAGCTCCGTTACCTGGGCTAACGCGACAGCTGTCGGGCTTGCCTTTGAGAAATACCTCGGCCTGGTGCAGCAGTATCCTTTCTTGGCTCAGGGGTATGAGCTTCCAGATCAGATCCCGGAGGACCTCCTCCTGCCCTACGGCGAGTTTCTGCAAAAGTACGATCTCGGGGCAATGATATTTGATGTCTCACAATACGCGCCAGGGTTCCGCAACCTGCTCACTGTACCAACACTGTATGTCATGAAGGCCTTCTCTGCCGACCTTGCGGAGACTTTTCTAGGCCTCGCGCCACCTTTTTTCTCGGCAGTCGAGGGTAACCAGGAGATTTACGATCAGGCGCGCCTCCGTCTCGGAGATGACGTCTTCCTCAACTCGACCTTACACGGCATCCTGCGTCATGGAGGTGGTGTGAGGGCATTCTTGAGGCCGTCTAATACTATTACTGCAGAATCCGGCACATTCAGGTCCATCCACGCCAAGAAACTGCTCATCGCCATCCCACCCAAACCCCACGAGCTCTTGCGCCTAGGCCTCGCCCTGACCCCGGAAGAGGTGCGGCTCTTTTCCCAATTTGAGGATGTCCAATACTGGGCTGCGGTCCTGAACGTCACCGGCCTTCTAGCGGCTAAAGCATTTTTAAACATTGATCTCGAGGCACCGTATGCGATCGCGCCAGTGCCTCTTAACTATGGTTTCATTGGGGCACCTGATATTGACGATCTGTACGTGACCTATTATTCTTCCACCCAGAGGAAGTCTACAGAGAAGGTCCAGGAGATCATTCTCCAAGATCTGTCTCGGTTCATCGAGAAGAACGGCTTCAACATCACCAGCAGTCCATCTTTTGCTGCCTTTGACAACCATTCTCCCTACCAGTTGACGGTATCAGCCTCTGACATAAATAATGGCTTTTACAACAAGTTGAACGCCCTCCAGGGACGCGACAATACGTGGTGGACGGGAGCGGCCTGGCAGGCCCAGGACAGCTCGCTGATCTGGAACTGGACCGAGTATACGCTTCTTCCCAAGATCGTGGCCTCACTGGAAACGGCGGTGCTGGATGACGATATGGGCGCAGTGCAGCAGGCATTACAGGAGTTGTAAAAACTCCAGATCTTGACTTGGCGACGATACTTCAGCTTACAGAATAGTTATATAGCGCGATGAAATTCAAATACTATATCTACCTGATACAGTGCCTATGCTTTCGTGCTCACTTTATTTCTTCTCCCTGTACGCTATGTACACCGAAGCAGAACTTGATACTTGTGTGAAAATTGCGAGTTCATCGTCTTCTTAACTTTTAATCCCAACCTAACGTATCTCAACAGCCTGAAAGTGGGCATGATCAACAGCAACGCACGCAATAGAAACATGAAAGACCTGCAGTGAGACCAGGGACTATGGACCGGGAACAGTGCCGAGTGGCTAATCATCACAAGAGTCAGCGGCTAGGCCATGCACAAGGTGATCACTGGGTCGTCGTCGGTGCACTTCGGGGTCATACACATAATATTCATCCGGCGGCCAAGTCCATTTGGGACGAATAAGGCTACCAGTAATCAACGAGATGATGTGTCCTTGGTTCCCCAAGACTCTCCCCTAGAGACGTGCCAGCTAGCTCTGACGAAAGGTTTCTATGATAACCGATGCCCAACCCCCTTCATCTCTCAGCTGGCTGAGGGAATGTACCCATTTTCTTCGTTCCGACTGATCGTCCTCGAAGCTGGTATTGAACAATCTGAACTCTTTCCTCTCAAATCGTAAAGATGACACTCAACAGCAAAAGCGCCTTCACGGACTACACCCAGTCGGACTCCTTCGATCCCTTCGGTACGAGGAGTCTGGCAGACCGCACACGCCATTCATCGCCGCCATCGCAGCCTCTGAAGCTTGAGACGCTGCCCTCTGTATCGCAGTATGTCTCCATCATGGAGAAGTATCAAGTGGAAGGTCCACGCTATCTCAACCGGATTCACCTCGAGAACGCACTCTCCTTCAAGCATATTGGGAAGGGGGCGCAGTTCTCAGTATATAAGCTCACGACCGGCAACCCAGGCACATACGACAAGATCGTGGTGAAGCGAGTACACTATTATCAGGAAACCACCGATCAAGCCCGGGGCGGAGGAAAACAAGCAGCCGAAGGAGAGAATATGCGGAGAGGATTGAAGACCCTGGAGAAAGAAGTGCGATCGATGTGTCTCCCCATGATCCGGCGGAATCCCAACATCGTGCAGCTCCTGGCCTGGGGATTTGATTATTCGAACGACGACCCGGAAAACCCTCAGCCGGTGCTATTCCTTGAAGAGGCTGTTGGAAATCTCCAAGACTTGCTCCAAGGCTCCGCTGCATTCGCCTCGGGGCAGATCAACATGCAAGTCAAGTATCAGCTCTGCCTCGACATCGCCTCCGGTCTCAGCTGTCTCCATCAGTGTCAGGTCGTCCACGGAGATCTCAAGCCGGCCAATATTCTTGTATTTCAACAACATGACCCTCGCGTGCCATTGATGGCCAAATTGGCAGATTTTGGTCTCAGCATTCTTATTGGAGACGGGGAAGACCTGAACTTGTCTAAATACCGCTCGACCGAGGGCTGGAAACCTCCAGAGACTATAAGACCATCTCTAAATCGTGTTTCGAGCGATGACCTCTATCGATGTGATAGCTACTCATACGGCCTTGTCTGCCTATCGATCATGGTTCTTGCAGGTGAAAGGCTTCGTGGAGAGCTGACGGAGGACAAGGAAATGCTCTCTAAGGAAGTTATGGCCTGTATTGAGAAACAGGCTTGCTCTGAAGTGGAGAAAGAATTGGCAGAGAAGCAAGCGGCTATCATCATCTCTAAATTCCTATCTCGGGATCCCAGTCAACGCTCATTTGTGAGCCCAGAGATATTGAGGGATGGCAACAGTGAAGCATACAACAACTGGTAAGACACCAACTTCTTTACTGTCATCATCGTATTGCAAAGGTTCATCTTGTCACTACTTGGGCTGTACTTACCCTGACTCCATCTTTATAGGAAATCAGTCAATGAGCAGGACCAAGCTGAAGCCTCCAAGGTCGAGCCAAATGTCCGTCGGGGCTACACCTACTGGCGCCGTTTAGATCCAGAAACTCTGGCTACAATGCAACGAGAAATTGACAATGGAGACAACCACGCGATGGAGCTGAGAGATGTGATGCTAGGAATGTGTATCAGTAACATCACATCCAAGCCAGACGGCTTCCGCCTCAAAGCTTACAACTGCTGTCGTGCTGCTGCAGAGAGACAGAACGCAGCCGCACAGGCAATACTGCCTCATCTCTCAGCCGCCATCAAGCCTGAAGAGGTAAATGCAGAAAATGCAGACGAAGGGGTCTTTGACCTTCTCTACAAGGGTTCTCTTTCTGGAAGCCTCGTTGCCGCTTCAGGATTGCGCAAGTTGGACTTCAGCCGCCTGACGGACTCACAACAACAGCACAGAATGTCTGGAGGATACAACTCGGAGCTTTTCAACCAGGTAGGTCCAACAACAACACCGTTGTACAAGGCCTGCGCAGCCGGCAACGCCTTCACGGTCCGAAAGCTGCTGGAGATGGGCGCAGATGCATCGCCTGCACAAAATTCTGCGAACGGCGTGTCATGTCTCCACTGGCTATTTACGTTTGAGCCCCAAGACATGCCAGACATAATCAAACTCCTCCTGCAGAACGGCGCGTCTGTGGACTGTCGGACAGATATTCAACTGGAACACCAGGCGCGCAAGGTGCTCGAGGCCGAGCACTTTCCCTTCCACTGGCCCCACGGCACTCCATTCCACTGGGCTTGCCATGCTGGGTCAATAGAGGCCGCACGTCTCCTGCTAGACTATGGCGCGGATGTTGATGCCCTGGACGCCCCAGACGATTCGCGAGCACACACGGCATTGGGACTGGCCATGGCGCGGGGCGACGCAGAAGTAGTATCTTTCCTGCTCAGGAACAATGCAGATCCAAACAAACAGGACACCCGGGGGCTCTCGCCGCTACACATGCTCACCGGTAACCACGATGATAGAAATTTACCCATCTCGAATCTTCTTCGTCGGTGGTGCTACCATGGATCGTTCGAGAGGAGCCTCGAAGAGACAAGGAAGTGTGTGGAGGAGATTAAGAAGCACGGTGGGCAACTCAATCTGCGGCGCAGCGGCGGTGGCCTGACGGCACTGCTTGATGCTGCAGAGGTGGGAGACTGTGCTGTAGTGCTTGCCATGCTCGAGGCCGGTGCAGACGCCAACCTCGCCGAGACATATACAGGCCACCTACCTCTTCATAAGTGGGCCATGAAGGGCCCAGAGCGAACCACGTACCCAGAACAATATTTCGAGGTGCTTAGGGCGCTAGTCCGTCATACAACCGATATTGCAGCCAGGGAGACGACAGGTGGCAACTCAGCATTTCATGTGGCGCAGAAGAACGAAGATGGGCTGGAGGTTACTCTCAGGGTTCTCGAAACCTTGCTGCCACAAGACTCTGCTTCCCGACGGCGCGCACTGGACGCGGTCAACTCTGCGGGAGAAACAGCGCTGTTGTACTCGACAAGAGACAGACACCGCGGTGGAGCTGTTCTTCTCTCGCGTGCTTTGCTGGACTTTGGGTCTAACCCAGCTGCTCGAGACAACCAGGGCTGTGACTACCTATACAATCTAGCATGGAACAATATCGTATGGGACGACGAGTGCCTCGAGGCCATGCAGAGACACACAGCCAACCTAGATGATGCGGGAAAGAAAAAGGCTCTGAATAATGCACGGCATCAAGAATCAGGAACAACGGCACTGATGTGGTTGGCAAGCAAATCTGCAGCCAAGTGTGTGCAGTGGGCTCTGAACCTCGGGGCGGACGTGGCGCCAAGGAACAAAGTCGGGCGAACGGCGTTGGACTATGCTGCGGAGCAGGGAAATGTTGGAAGGATAGCATTTCTGGAGAGATGGGTGGAAAATTATGATGAGTCGGTGGAAGCTCCTTCGGACAGAGCAGAGATGCAAGAGTATCGACAGCTATTTCGTGAATTTGTCAAGGCTCCGGGCCGTGATACTGGTGAGTTCTTCTTTCAGCCTCGTCCTTGTCGGCTTTCTGGGTTCCTTGATGATGCTGACGACTGAATTTCATCTTTGGTAGCGCATGGGATAGACTATGATGATGGTAAGATCAGCCACCCCCTTCTCATTCGCTAGTAGATTATCAGCAGCTGATTCGTAGCAAACAACAGAGGGCCGATATTTCGGGGCACCAGAAGTCATCAATGCACTGATCAACGCCGGTGCTAAGATTGGTCACACCGGAGGATACAACGCAGCGGGAAAGGCGGACAGAATTTTCATGGACTCTTATCGATGCCCATGGTTTGTTCCCAAGAAGCAGCCGTGTTATGAGCAATGGAAGATCCTCTACGAGCTTGATGAAGAAAATCCGAAAGGTTCACGCTTCCGGCATCGTGATTTAAAAGCGAGCCCAACTTTGAGGCCCGTGAGATGAGGATTTTCAGATGTAGACTTCTGGTATGTTGGGAATGAAATTCATCACTGGTGCAATCGACTAAATACTTGAAAACTTCCAACTTCGTACGCCGTAGTGCCCTATAACTTGACGCCTGCCACTACTTCTTCTATCACCAGCTGTTGAAAGGCCAGTCCCAGACCAGCACTGTCAGACTCCTCCACCTCGAAATCGGCAGTGAGACAGCGTTCCACGGCCTTTGCGTATCTGCTGCCCATGGTTTGTGGCAGTCCATCTCTCGCGAGTGCGAGACATTTCTTCACGTAGTTCTCTTCGAAGCCCGGATCTAGGCCTCCCTTCATCCTTTGCTCCATTGTCCTGCACGTACCTATCTCCAAAAGAACCACACCCAGGGCGAATATGTCATGCTCCCGCTTGAAGTTATGCATTGGTAGGCCTTGTCGGTGTGGGTGGCGGTAGAGGTTGTGAATGGCGTCTGTCCACCTGTCGACTTCAAACCTTTCAAAATCGTCCGATTCACCCAGTGCTTCTCTTGAAAACTCGAACCCTTTCAGATAGACTTCATACGTGTTGTCTTCGCCCTCCCTGTTCGGTCGCTTGAACAGTACCACGTTACTGGAACGAATGCTCTTGTGAACCCAGCCCGAGGTATGCAGGCTGAGAACTGCCGCACAGAGCCTTGAGGCGAGATTGAACCTCTGTTCCAGGGGTAGCTTCTTGAGGTCCCGCTGGATTAGCCAGTCGAGGGTTCCGACCCTGTCAGATAATACGCCGCCTGTCTCGATGAAGCCCGGTGGGGCTTTGTAGATGAGTGCGAGGCGGCCTTCACTGTGCTCATCCACATAGCCAATGCAGCGAAACGTGTACGTCGTCAGGTCGAGACTGGCGCTGTCATTATCATCCATAGGGGCTCCAACGTCCAGGCTCTTCACATCGGCTGACGGGTAGGACGAAGGTGCCGATGTCGACGATGATTTGTTCAGCAATGTGGCCAAGGTTTGCGCTCGTCTCTTCCACAGAATGGCGTTCTTTTCATCATTTTCCAGACGTGGGCGGCCACGCTTCCCCAGCGGCTCGGCATATCGTTTATACTCGACGACAACAAAAGCCGAATCGAGCACCGACTGTTGCAACTGCGCTATTTGCAAGCCCTGTGCCCGTTCTACACCCACATCAGTGAGCCCTTGAAGTTTTGCGCTCATCGGGTTCAGAAGCTCGATCTCCTCAGAGGATGCAGCCTTGGCTTGCAGGCGCTGCAGGCTGGCAATCTGAGGTAAGCCGATGGCCTTGGTGAACGAGCGGTCTTCGAGGACATCCATCCCGATGGGCGCAGGAAGCATGGATAACAGGAGCATGTGCCAAAGAGACTGCACTTGGAACTGAATCTCTTGAATGGTCTTGGCGAGTCTTGCCTTGCCCTGCTCTCTCGGCAGACGGTTGCTCCAGGGGCTGAGAAGAAACGCCATCTCATTTGCCTTTTCAGAGAATGCAGCAGCGATCGCCGGCGATGCTCGATCTTCGAAGAGGGCCCTTCCCAGGGTCTCGTCTTCAAGAGTTTTGCAGATGGAAGCTGTATACTCGATGTTGAGGGCGTGCTGTGCGATGGCCTCGTGAGACTGTCCTGTTCTGGTAGCAGCGTAAGTGATGCTTGTCAGCATCTCAGTGGACCTGCGCAAGGCGTCGATGGTAGCAGCCCTGTGGAAGCGTTTCGGGACCAGCTTGACTGCATCACTTGTGAAGTCGGCAATGTGATTTTGGATGATATGGTACTTGCTGGTAGTCGCTGAGGACAGCTTGACCATCATCGAGTGATTCTCCGGTATTACCACCACTCTCTCCGCCGGACTGTTCCAGTGCAGACATGCTGAGTCTTCGGTGACCATCCACTGAAGCGGACCGTCTCTCCTGACCTTTCCATCCTCCGAGCGCAGAGAGGTTGGAGTCGCTTGGTACTCACAGCAGCTGAGCACTTTGAGATGCTTCTGTGCGTCTAGTCTGGCGAAGCGGTCCCTCAGATCTTTAAGTATCGTGGAACCCGGGCCAAGGTCACGAAGAAGAGGCTCAGCAGGTTGTCCTGCTGCAACTATAATCATCTCCTGGTTTCGAATGCCATTGTGAGGGGTACCAAAGAGAACAAGACTGTGTATCGCGTGGTACAAGTCCCGGTCCTTGTCATCTTTCTTGGATCTTTCGGCACAAAGGATCCATGCCTAGATAAATAGTTAAAAAAAACATTCATTTTCAGTCGGCTAGCCAAATATGTTGAATTATCATAGTCAAGCAATGTCGCTGCTGACAGCTTTGTTGGTAATTACTTACATATTTGACGACGATACCTCCGAGACTGTGACCAACGAGCATCAACGGTCTTCGCTGTATATTCTATGAGCAGTCTGATGATTGATTCTCTTGGTACGTCAGAGTGCTTACCGATCCTTCTGGCCGAATGATCTTGAGGTCTTGCAGCAATCCTTCCGTGCAACTCTTCAGATTACTGTGCTGGTCGGAATTGACAACCTTGAGCCGGTGTCCATATACGAAGGCTCGTAGGTTTGGCACATCGTAGGGCAGAAGATCTCGAAGCCACATCGACGTGTCCTCGCACTGCCAGGATCCGAACGGCCTCCCGCCGATTCCTGTCACAGCCACAATACTAGAAAAGATCTCAGTAGGCACTCAGGCGGACAGGATCAGATCGGATCAAGACCCTAGAGGAGGATCAAACAGGGGCCTTGGAAGGGGGGGGGGGTGGGGGTGCAAGGGGCCAAAGGCCAAAGTATTTAACACGCTTACTCGACGGCCTCTTCACCTTCCGGACCGTCGTTCAATGGTGTCAAACCCTGAAAATGCGCGTCGACGCCGCATGATCCACAACGAGGCGGAACGTTTGGCAAGAGCTTGATTACGAGCGTGGATCCTGTGTCGGGCTTGATTGTTTTAAGCGATGGTGGCTGTTCTGCAAAGGTGATGATGAACACCTGCAGGGGCTCGGCTGGACGGGTAGAGTGAGCTGCCGTTGCGCCTGAGATCTTCAGAATCAGGCCCTGCTCCTTCAATGAAAACCACTGCTTGACATCATCTGTGCAAATGTCGTGTGGAACTTCGGAGATCCTGTACGTCTCGCACTTCAACTGAGGAGAAGCCATCGTGATGGGCTCTAGTGGGCGGCGATGAAGGCGAAGTAAGCAGGATGTTTGATGCAGGGACGAGAAAAGGCTCTCAACCTAAAAAGTCGGGCGATGAAGGGGCGACTTGCTGTCCTTCCGGACGCTGACCTCCTGCTGGTTCTTCTGTATTGTACTACACACCATCATTCAAGTGTACAATAAGTAAGTACCTAATTACCACGGCAGTTTGCCTTAGACTAAGCCCCTCTTCCGTGTGCCATGCAGAATGCTGACTGCATGACACAGCCTCCAGGCTTCGGTCGATCCATTTTGTGAACACTCAGCCCTATGATTCGAATTGGTTGAACTTTTATGCATTGCCTTGAAGATTTCATTTGTCTTGCGGTGGCTTCACTGCTGGAGGCCCGCGTAGCGCCTGGGCAAGAGACGATCTCATGCCATGAATCATCATGAGCCAAGGCAGAGCCCCGAAGTCTTCTTCTCTTGCGGGACTTTGTTGCCTTCTTTCTTTTATGATTGCTGGTGAGGTACTACAGGGTACATTTTCTGTCTTAAAAGCCACTTACGATTGTCACCTAGATGTCTCAGACGACTTCTCCTCCTTCAACATCGAGACATCAAGACTAACACGATAGTAGGCTTAAGATGCCACCAGCCTTACATTCCCCAGTATCTACAGTAAATTCTGGAACAGAAACTTCTTCAAAAACATTGTCTTGTACAGCAGATTCTAGAATCAATCTCGACACGTATATCAGAAATATCAACAATGCTGAAGTACAGGAATATACCTTCTCAACGGTGCAGGATGTTCTCCAAGAGATCCAACTCCTTGGGGCACGCTCCACCAAGAATCGTGCCGCCGGAGCAATGCGCGTCCTGACGCCCTTCATAAGCTTCATCGACAGGTATTCCAGGGCGGTGGACAACCTAACACAATATGCATCCGACCCGGCCTCGCTGATCTGGGGATGTCTTCGTGTCTTGCTCAGGGTGAGTCTAAGTCGGCTCTTTTTATCTTTCCCTCTCTCTCGGAAATAATCTCGTCCTATACGAGAACCGAGCCAAGCTGATGCAACATATTGTAATATCTGGCAGGTAGCACAGTCTGTGAACTTCTACTTCGACGGCCTGCTACGCCTGATCCAGGCTCTCGGAGAGAAATTGTCTGTTTTCAACCGCTACGAAAAGCACTTCTCCGAGATTGACGACTTCAAGCGGGCCTTGTCGGATACGTACATGGATGCACTGGCCTTTCTGCGCCAGGCCCGAGGGGTCTTTGTGCACCTCACAGACCCGTCGGGATCCCGTATGCCTGTCCTCCTAAAGAGCGGGATAATGTGGCTTGGGAGGGCATGGCAGAACTTTGAGAGCCAGTTCAGTGATATATCGGACAGGTTGAGTCGCCGATTTGAATATCTTGGGCATCTTGTGACTTTTATTCATCGAGACCGCCTCAACGTCGATATGAATGTCCAACAGCAATTCAGGAGCGAGACTACAAAGGTTCTTCAACAGATTGTCAAAGGTTCCCCAGCTGAGCAAGGTAAGTGGCCAATTCGATCAATTCACCTTCAATCTGGTTTTCTGTCTCCTAATCAATTGTGTCCCCACACAGACTGTAGGCAACGGGAGCAGGTTCTCGCATGGCTTTCCCCAGTGGATTCGTCCGAGGACCTTGTGCGTCATGCACAAAAGTGCGCCCCAGATACGTGCAGGTGGCTCATGAACAACACTTTCTTTCGGAACTGGGCAGATGACAGAAGCCCTCCAGAGGACCTCAACCGCGTGGCCTGGCTCTACGGAAACGCTGGGATCGGAAAGACGGTTATGAGCGCCGTCATCATTGAGCATCTGCTCAAGCGCCTGACCACCATCGGACAGCATACTGATAATAATAACAGTAGCCATGGCTCGGTGGCATACTTCTTCTTCGACAAGAGCGACGAAGCTAAGAACTCCAGCCTGGTCATGTACCGAACGCTCATGTACCAGCTCCTCAGCCGATCCTGGTCTTCAGGAACGAGTATCGAGACGGCGTTTCAGGCTGCTAAGATTTATGGACGTCTGCGGTTCAGCAGCGCAGATGGACCAGTGTCTTTGCTGCGTGATCTTCTGCATGGGCTCAATAGTCCTGTATATCTCGTGATTGACGCCTTAGATGAGTGCCGAGACATCAGCGAGGCTTTGGGCCCTTTGGTCGATACTATTCGGTCTGTGGCAAATTGTCGCGTGCTTTTTCTCAGTAGAGATATTCCGCCCATTCGGGACGCTCTATCTGGACATCCGTCGCTGCGCATCGCCTCAGACTCCACCAAGTCTGATGTTGACATGTATCTCTCGAGTGCGGTGGACCAGCTGGATATTTCCATCGCAGACAGAGGCCTACGAGACGATATCCTGTCACGCCTGTCTCGTGGCGCGGATGGCATGTTTCTATGGGCCCACCTGATGATCCAGCAACTACACACAGCTACATCGCCAGCAGATGTGATGGACATGGTTGCAGGACCCCCAGCAGGACTGTACGCACTTTACAACCACGTCTTGCGAGGCGTCGACAGCGAGCCGAAACAATGGCGAGATCTGAAGAGCAACATCATCAGCCGGGTTCTCTGCAGCCCGCGGCCGCTGACGTGGACGGAGCTGCAGGTGAGTCTCTCGTTGGAAATACGAGAGGAGCAGAACTCACAGCAGGCTTGCCGTCAGAGGCGTCCTTACCAGGCCCTCGTGCTCAAACTTTGCCAGCCCTTTGTCGAGTACCATGCCGAGACGGACTGCTTTCGCCCAGCTCATCTGAGTGCAATCCAGTTCATGTCAAGCCGGGACGAGTCCGAGGAGACGACGACCTCAGATACACACCTTTTAAGTCTACCAGCTGAACACCAGAAGATTGCCAAGCTGTGCCTGAACTACATAAACCTTACCCAGGTCCACAATGCATCGTCTGTAAGCGCCACCGCCTACCCACTGGAGAGTTACGCAACCGCATACTGGTGTCACCATCTCGTCCACGCCAAACCTGATACCGAATTATGCACCAAGGCCGCGGGCTTCTTGGCCTCAGACGAGAGGCGCCGTGTTTGGCTGACACGCCTGCTCCTGCGCAGAGGTGAGCCTTGTACTCTGCAACAGGTCCTGGTTATCCTCCGTCAGGCACGCAGTTGGCTCCAAACCGCCACCGAAGAAGAAGAAAAAGATGATGATGATGGATGCGAGGAGAAGCATTGCGAGTTCGACGAGCTGCAAGACATGCTCGAAGTTCTCATACACCTCGACCAAGAGTGGCTAAATACAAGAAGAAGAACGAAAGAAACAGCCTCCCCAACACAGACGAGGGAAGCTCAGGAGGGTGTCAGGATGGTCAAGCACGTGAGTACATTCGTCAAGACCATGGTGCTCCGGGATCTCGTGCGCGAGTACTCCATGAAGAGCGGACAAAACGAGGCCGTCGCTCTTTTCCAAGCTGCGCACCTGCGGCTGGAGAACACACCCGGCGCTGAACCTGGCGACGCCGCCTGGCTGTTGAACGGTCTCGGCCTCGCCCTCGATAAACAGAACTCAACAGAGCTCTCCATCGCCACACAAGAACAAGCCCTGGACAGCCAGCTCGCCGCCGCCGCCGCCGCCGCCGCAGCAGCAGCACAAGGCACACACTGCCACGTAACCACCACGCCAGGCCCAAACCACGCCCTCGACAGCCTCCACACAATGAACGAGCTCGGCCGCCTCTACCGCCACCTAGGCCGAGTTACCGAGTCCGAGGCGATGCACAGGCGTGCCCTAGCAGGGCTCCGAGCCGCCGGCCTCCCCTCGACAGACCTGCAGGTTATCTGGACCATCAACACCCTGGCCCGCTGTCTCCGCCGCGCAGGCCGGCCCCGCGAGGCCATACCTTTGCATGCCGAGGCCCTAGCGGCGCGCACGGCGGTGCTGGGCGCGGCGCACCCATTTACGCTGTGGAGCATGAGCGACCTGGCCAAGTGCCATCGCGACGCGGGCGAGCTGGCGACGGCGCGGGCGTTGCTGGAGAAGCATGTGCGCGGGCGGGAGGAGGCGCTCGGGGGGCGACATTTCGACACGCTCTGGGCGATGGGGGATCTGGGGCTGACGTACGAGATGATGGGGGATGTGGGGGAGGGTTTGCGGTGGCATGAGAGGGCGTGGGAGGGGCAGAGGGTGACGCTGGGGGAGGATCATCCGGCTGCTTTGTGGAGTATGGAGGCAGTGAAGAGGTTGAGGCAAAGTCTAGACGAAAACAAATGAGAGGGCCACAGGCAAGCCTTGGATAATGACAGTAATAAACGGCATTATTAGTGTTAGGGCTGAAGAAGCAATACAAATGGTTTAGAATCTGTATTATAGTGTGTCTCCTAGGAGGTACTTGAATAATGACTGACCGACTGGCCTGTGAACGTCATGAACGCTCAGTCATTATCATGCTTAAAAATATTACTTTAACCAAAACCTCCTAATTAGTCGTAGCTGGTATAAATAAATGAAAAGCCGAGAATGGCTTAAAGGAGAACTAATGCCATATATACTTAGTTCATATTTATTTGGCTGGTGGCATAATCACTCAAGCACTCAAGTACACAAATTAATTACTGCCAAAATGCAGATACAAAGCTGAAGATCAAATCAGAGCCCGCGCCATATATCATAAGTATGCTATGACAAAGAAATATCATGTAACATGCACAACCCTCAAAAGTGAGGCCATCACCAGCAACAATCTGGGGTAAGGAACCTGGAAGGCGAGGATTCCTACGTGAGCCGCCGATGTATGGTTTAATATATTGCTCAGATTGCAGTATTGAACGTCCTCTCTTTGGAAACAAATAGCATACCATATATCGAGGCCAAAATCTAAATGATCCAAATGACAGAAACTTGCTTAGATACTAAAGCCATGTAGACAAGAAGAATTCATAGCATACACATGACACAGAAAAAAGCGTCAAGAATAACGACCGAGAATTCCAGCGAGGGATGACACCCGAATTACGAAATTGGTGATGGCACCGGGCCGGAGGCGGAAAGAAAAGGTGGCCCTTTAAGTACTTAGTTCTCAGCTTTACCCCGCCTTTTGGTATTATAATCATAAGAGATGAGATATATTTATTGGCCCTTTTCATCTTCTTTATTCGTTGACACTGCAATACAGGAATTACTATCTATATCATCAGTTTATTTTCAAGACATACACAATGACATCCACCTTCACCATCAAAGCCAGCCCCGGCACCGACGTCTGGCGCAAACCACCCGCAACAGACATCTTCAATGGTATTTTCACTCAACATCCTTGATTAACAGTAGAGAATAAAAGAGAATAAGAAAACAGACCAGCTAACCCTTCAAATCACCCCCCTCTCCCCCTCCCCCTCCCCCCCCCAATAAAGCCCCCACCTCTTCCCCAGGAAATACAAAATCCACCTCCCCCTTATCCACCTTCATCTCAGCCCGCGTCTCCTTCCTCCTCCCCTCCACCCTCAAACAATACGACCAAGCCGGCCTCCTCCTCTCCCTCCGCCCCCGCACCGGCACCGGCACCGGCACCGGCGCAGCAGCAGCAGCGGCCTCATCGGAGCAGGATGCTGCCGCCACCGTCTCTCCACCACCCAAGTGGATCAAGGCCGGCGTCGAGAACTACAACGGAACCCCCCGAGCAGCCACCGTGGCGTGCGATGCATGGTCGGACTGGAGCCTGGCCCCTGTAGTGACGACGACGAGCGGGAAGGAGGAGAGCAACTGGGTGACGATCGCGGTGGAGAGCGGAAAGGACGAGCTGGGGCTGAGTTTGTGGGTGTACCAGGTCGTCACCGCCGAGGGCAAGGAGGACAAGGTCCCGATGAGGGAGGTGTGCTGGCCGTTTGGGCATGGCGGTGGGGCTGAGGACTGGGAGGTCAAGGTCGAGGCGTATGCGTGTCGGCCGAACAAGGAGGCGAGCGAGGAGTTGGAGGCTCAGTTTAGGGGGTTTGAGGTGAAATGGGTTTAGAGAGAGAGAGAGAGAGAGAGAATGGAGAGTCTACTACAGTACTACGCCTTTAAATTCCTGTTCTCCAAAAAAGAAAGAACCATTTATGCATACAGACACGCGTAATAGGGAACAGAGGGGTTTGGAGATGGCCGAATCTCCCATTACCTAGCCCTCACAGACGTGGGGCACGTTGCTAGCTATCCAGGCAGACAAAAATCCAAAGGCGTAGGAACCCAACCCAGTGGTATCCCCCCGAAATCCTAACAATACATGACATGAGCAGTATCACCAGAACCTCGTCAGTGAGTCAACAAGTCAACACCCGCATAGGCGTGTGTGCCTGACGACTCACTGATCACGCCTTGGACAGATCCGCATCCAGCAATGTGGCTGACCAAGAAAAGAAGTGTAATGCAGGCCACACACACACACACACACAGAATTGAAAGACAAAAATCTCTGCCCCCCATCAGTCATCTCATTCATAAAGTTCTTTGAGACCTCCCTCCCTGGGAGGGTTGGTCACAAAGTAGTTTGTTTGCCCGGAACCTTCTTCCTCCTTCCCACCAAACCTTATTTTTTCTCTCTCCTTCTCCCCCTGAGGATCTGACAAAGGAAAGAAAGAAAAAAACGAGTGTGTCAAAGTCGGAAAGTTGGTTCGCTTGGAACATTCTTTTTTTGCCCTGGCAGGAGAAAGAATGCGTGTTTGTCGAGATGCTGAGGCCGGCAGACGAAAAAGGACGGTGTTGCATTTGCGTCACGCGTCAAGCGTGCGCTTTTTTTGTTGTTGTTGTTGTTGTGGTCAATCTGGAGTCGTCTCCTTTCCGGCCGCCGTGTTTCGGTGAAAGAAAGAGAGCAGGGACCTTTTTTCTTCTTTCAAACATGACAATCTGATGAGCAAACGCCAGTGGTGTCGTGAGAGAGAAAAGCAAAAGCAAAATCCCTTGAACTTTCCCCAGAGAAAAAAACGGACAATTACCCTGTTGGGTAAAAAAAAAAAAATTCATTGAGTTGAGAAAACAAATCCCCAAAAAATGTTGACACAAACTCCAGGTGTGTGTATGTGTGTGTTTTGTTGTTGTTGCGGCGATGGATCAAAGTTGGGTGGTGTTATTTGTTGTGTTGAAGAGCAGAAAGCTGTTGCGAACAATCATCTTGAAAACGCGTGCCTCGTGATTCTTTTCCCTTGACGCCGATTTGAAAGAAAATCAAAGAATAGCGTCGAGAGATTGAAAATCAGAACCTTTATTCCAATAACCTCGTGTTCCGATTGCCAGCGGAGAAGGAAAACAGCACACGCGAGACACCAAAAAGACACAAGCAGAGGGGGGATGAAAGCGGAAGGAAACGGACTACTCAGGGTATGTTTGATCGTTCTCGCAGGCGAACACCTGTAACGCTCTCTGTTCCAAGGATCACTTCACCGCACTGATCCTCTCCTGGGCGATCCAGCATTAAAGGCGAGTCCAGTTCCCTTCCACCTTGAGGTTCCCCCCCCTCAGACAAAAAAAAAATCAAAATCAAAATCAAAACTGGTACGTGCATCCGGCCAAACTCCAATGAAGAAGTGAAGAAGCAAGAGTTGGGATCTAGCATTCTCCCAAATGGCCCAATGGAGATCCAGTCTGATGTTGATTGTTTTTGTTTTTTTTGGCCATGGGGAAAGCAAGGACGGTTGGGATCCGAAAAACGCCTGAAATAAAGAAAAGTCGACAGGAGAGTTTTCGTGATCAAGTGCGCGGAAAAACAAAGAAATCCAAGTCGTAGTAGAGCAGAGCAGGTTCAGTTCCCCCTAAAACGAAAAGTCAAGTCAAAACAATTCCCCGAGTAGCGTGTATCCGTTCCTCGAGATCGCAGTCTCTCCCAAAGCTGGAATCTCAAGAGAACTCTCTCGGTGGTGTGGATCAATCTCAGTCTTTTGTCTGATTTGCCGACGGAACGCCTGTTGAGAGGAAAATTGGAAAAAAAAATCAGATCCACCTCGCTCGCCGCGGAATCAGAGACCATCATCTGGTCATCTGAAGCTGGCAAGCCCAAAGAAAGACAAGAACTATTCCTTTCCAGGCCTCACTCACGCGCGGCCTTTATTCAGATAGTCCTCGGGCTGCCCCTGTTCCCCGCCTCGACGACGTCGTCAAGGTGGTTGCACAGCGCGACGAAGAGGTCAAAGTACAGCTTGGAGCCCTCTCCTCCCTTCTCCATCTCGGCCTGCATGGTGCCGCTGCGCTTGAAGGTCTTGCGGCACCGGATGATCAGCGCCAGGTAGTGGGCGCGCAGGCGGCTGTCCGAGTCTGGGGTGTGGGCGTAGCAGTACTGGGCACTGCGCAGGATGGTGCCCACGTCAATGCCGGTCTGGAGGCCTTGCTTCCGCAGCGCGAGCCGCTTCAGCTCCTCCAGGCCGTACCGCTCCGCAGCACAGTAGACCACCGTATCCCGCAGGATGTGGTGGCCCTCGCCCGGTAGGTAGATTGTCGCCTCGGCAGCCGCGAGGGTGCGAGGGGTGCTAGTAGAAGAAGTCCCCGTCGTGGCTGCGCGGCCACCCCCGTAGTGGTTTTCATTGTGAGCGATATTGGGGGATGCGTTTGGCGTGGCTCCTCGGCGCGAGGTGCGGCCGGTGGTGGAGTCCTCGAGCTCCCAAGAGTTGCGGTGCTTGTTGTGGAGCAGCCGTGGGTAGTAGTCACCCTTGTAGAGGTACTCGAGGACCGCCGAGAAGACTTCTGGCTCCTCATCCGGGAGCGCGATTCTCCTGGACTGCGCATACGACTGCTCGAGGTAGCCACCGCGCAGGGCCTGCTTGAAAAACGGGCTCTGGCAGAGGACATCCTCGTGCGCCGCAAACAGTCGCCCTTCCCCTCCGACCATGAGCGTGACGATCGGTGAGGGTGCGAGGTTCGCCTGCGGGTGCGCATCACCCCTGCGTGACGAGGATGATGACGAGGCGGCCTCGCGCTCGGTGAGCGACCGCTGCAGTTTCGACAACTTGGTTGGGTCCCGTACGGAGCTCGCCGTGGCTGTGCCCTTCTGCTTCAGCCTCGCCGACTTGTCCACCTTGTACTGCGAGTCCATGGTCGTCGCACCAGCCTGGCTGGTCGAGTGCGACCTGAACGAGCGCTTGAACATGGTGATCTTGTGGTGCCCGTCGGCGGATGTGTTGGGCTTGGCCTGGCTTCGAAACTCCCTTCGCTCGTGGTTTCGCTTCGAACGTTTCTCCTGAAAGCTGACTTCAGAAGAACACGCGTGCTCTAGGCGTACAGGACGGAAAGACAAAAACGAACGGAACGCTGAGAACTTCGCCGTGGCGACTTTTCTCTTGCGATCGTGGGGGGCCCGTTCTCGTCCTTCACGGATGACTTATAACCAAGCGAGAGTCAAAACGAGCGAAAACAGTAGAATTCCCGCGACAAAGAAGGACCGAATGAGTGAACAATGCAGAAACGCAAGGAAAAAGAAAAGAAAAAGGATTGACGAGGGCCCGTTGAGAAATATCACCGATGAAACGATTGTCAGGATCAGTAGATACTCTGTGTACTTGGCGACCCTTTGAGGTTGAGGTGGGGGAGGGAGGAAGGAAAGGAAGGAGAAAAAAAAGCCCAAAAGACAAGGGGTGGGTTTCGGGAGTATTTATGCAGCGTTGAGGCAACGCAGCGCTGGTTGCCTGCAGCGTCTTCTACCAGGCTCCCCCTCCTCTCAATGGCTAATGGCTGGGGGAGTACGCTCAAGATGCAGTCAGGGTACCATCGTAATTCTGCCAAGGATGGGGATGGGATGCAGTGTGAGTGGCACACACTCTCTTGCGCTCAGCGCCCTGGGGAAAACAGGCTGGGATCGCCATACCACACCTACCAAATAGCGTCATCAAGCAGGGGTTTTCAACCTGCCCTTGCCAACCTGCCAACCTTCTTTTTTTCTTCTTCTCGTTCTCCCTTTTGTAGAAGGCTGCTCGCCCTGCGATCGTCCAGTATAACCCAGCCAACCTCTTTCTGCCGTACCTTGTCACCTCGTGTCGGTGTCCAGGGTTATTCTTGCAACCCAAGGGAGGGCCCCCACGCGACATTGTGTGTTCATTGACAGGCAGCGTTCCTCCAGACATCCCGCTGGCTGCCTCCCAATTGCGTGAACTTTGTTGTGCACTGAGCCAACCCAACCATGTGCAGAAGAACCCGTGTCATCCCGACGGTGGCGTCACACACACACACACACACACACACATACAGCTCAAACTCCAATCAACATGTCTAGAGACACTGCCGGACGGAATGTCAAGGAAACGAACAGAAGTCGCAAGAATATTCGGGCGCCTGCAAAAGACCTGTCGAGGCGCAGAGAGGTCGGATCAGAACAGCACACGAGCACTGCGGCAGCGTGAGGAAGATAGCCGCTGCGCCGTCAATTCCGGTGGCCGGGGGTGTATCAAGCTGAAGACAGGGCCAATAGAAAGACACC
This sequence comes from Cryphonectria radicalis, assembly GCA_014849355.1. Lineage (NCBI taxonomy): Eukaryota > Fungi > Ascomycota > Sordariomycetes > Diaporthales > Cryphonectriaceae > Cryphonectria > Cryphonectria radicalis. The sequence goes on along the minus strand of JACWQW010000015.1, from coordinate 70,664 downwards.
AACGGCTGTACCACACCTAAGACAAGCGTATTTCAGCACAACCCCGTTCCCTGTCAATGTCTCTCTGTATGGCACAAGGGATGCCCAACATGCGCAGATCGCCCCCTTCATGGCGGGAGTTTAGTGGCTGTCACTGTAGTAGTCTGCATTCCCTGCCACTAGCATGCTGTCAGGGCAAACAGGGGGGGTTGGCTGTAGCCCTGTGGGACTGTCGTTTCCCGAACCCTTTTTTATGGACGACGGCTTGGGAGTATGGTTGTGCCACAGCCCTCTCGTTTCCAGGGTTAGACACGTCCTGTCCGGGGGATCATGGGCGGCTGCAATATAACTCTCTTCTTCCTGTGTAAAGGCCTGTGAATGGCGACATATTTCTAGCCGCGTCGTCCTAGCGAGGACTTACAATGTACAAGTCTGCTCGAGCAAGCTGTGCCGTCCGTCACCAGGTGTTCCGCTTCAGACAATAGTGTAGGTAAGGCACATATATTCTCGGTCTCTAGGGGGCGTTCTATTATAATCGAGCCTTTCTCACAGGTATAGAGTCAGTCGGGCCGTATAAACCATGATCAGTCCATAGTGATAATTTCGCGAACAGGCTGCATCCTTCGCAGGCAGGTCAGTATCCATTACTTCATCACTGAGACGAAGAAACCTCTTCTTTCTGTCCATCTTTGGCTGAGCCCAGCCGAGCCTTGCCATCGTGCCGGCGTGCACGCATCCAAGTCACCACCACCCCGCTGTCTCAGCACACATGCCAAGGCTCCAACAGAGTGCCTTATGGTATTGGCAGTTGGAGATTCAGTGCGTTCGGGACGCATTCTCACGCATGCCGATGAGACCATACAACATGGAGAACACTGCATTCGCGTCAGAAAGAGGGGCAACAGGACCGGGTATGCCAGGGAGAGGACTCACTTGCAGCTGACATGAAGACAAATCCAGTGCAGTACCCCGCCACCTTCTCCTTGCTGCCGACGACAGCCTCGTCCATCCAAAAGAAAGGGCTGTGACCAGTAAGTAGCTTACCAACCGCGCCGTAGGCCAGGTACAATGCGGAAAAGCCCATAGAGCCGAAGAGGTGGCTGGGAACAGGCTATGTGGCGCTGGGGTCAGCCATCTCGTAATGTGTACACCGTGAGAGCCAAGACCTACCTCTTGCCGTCTCATACTGTTCAAGAAGAGAGACTCAATCACCGTGACGAGAGCGGGGAAGACGTAGAGGTTGAACAAGGAAAAAGGCTTGAACCAGCCATCTGAAAATACATCCTTGAACGGCGGAAACTTGCTGTTGTCATCAGTGTTCATAACCATGTAGAGGCCCTCATCGCCGGATCCTTCAGAAGGCCAATGAGAATGGCCGCTTGGCACCATGATCGTCCAGTATACCATGACGTTCATGAGGGCAAACACATGGGTCACCGTGTAGAACAAGCTGAAGTAGAAGCGTCGTCGGTCGTCAGAGGTCTGCTCGGGTGGCGACAGGAAGCGGATGAGTCTAGATTCCCAGCGCGTGTCGTCGGGGTTCGTGTCCGGCCAGTGCATGTGGGTGACGGTCCATGCCTAGGCAAATGTGGTCAGCATGCTTGCATCGCGCAGCGCGACATATTTGCAACGTACTGTGACCATGAGGTGATACACGATCAGCAAGAACCAAGTGACCGTGGAGAACTGAAATGGAATGCGCCAGTTTGTATGCTCATCGTCGCGGTGTTTGATCTTGTAGTCGAGAAGCATGCCGGCCGCCGCGATCATGTAAGCCAAGAGTGCCGCACGAACGTAGCCCAACACATTCTGGTTGAGAGGACGCCATGGGGAATGGGCGGCTCGTAAGAATATGGGCTGGTCAATCATCAGTAATGAGCCTGCGCTCGGGGGGAGGGGGGAGGGGGGAGGGGAGGGAAAGGACACCCAAAGAAGGCTCACTCACATGGTCAGCGCCAGTGACCTGGCTCTCCTCATCCTGCTGGCGATTGCCCAACAGAGGCGCACGCTCCATCACACGCTCCATGGCGCACGAAGAAGGGAAATGCGGAAATGAGAAGTATAAGGAAGGCCGTTGTAGACTTGCCACCTGCGAACTGGTGGATGTTGTAGTCTCCAGGTCTCTCAAAGTCAGAGGGATGAATACATCAAAATTGGAGGGTTTTGTTAGGATGCAGTTTCTAGATGGGTGACGATGCGCGAAGGTGAAGCTTTTGGTGAGAAGAAAATGGGAGTAGAGGCCTCAGGTCACCAAGGGGGAAAACAAATAGACGACCGGAGGCGACTGCCTGGTCGCCGTTGAAGGCTTGGTGAAAGAAAAGGAAGTGGCGGCCATCCTCATCGTTGTTTCCGGACTCGAGACTTCCAATTTCACCCTGCAACACAACACAATGTCGGTCAATTGGGCAAGAAAGTATCTCGTGGAAACTACTGGCCACCAGACTTACTTATGACTTTATGTATATATGTATATACAACATACAGATGCATAATGAGATTGCACACTGACTTCATGTTCAGAGAGAGGGGAATAACTTCCTTGTATGGAAACCCTGCACTGAGGTCAGCTAGGGCAGGGGTCACCCACTACCCCTGCGTGCCCTGGTACATACCGTGCCCACTAGAGCAGCAACCCCAACCCATAAGCACCCCAACCCATAAGCACCCCAACCCATAAGCACCCCGCCCACATGCCTAATAACAACCCCCTGGCTCTACAGTAGCAGGGGCTAGCCTCGGCAGGCAAACCCTGGATACCTTGAGGACAGCTTTGTACTCACAGAACATTTGGACCCTGGAGGATCACCAGCAGCCCACCTCCAAACGACCACCTCTTCCACCACTTCAGCAGGTTCCAGCTGCCACTCCAACTCCAGCAACACAGCAGAGAGACTTGAGTCCACTCGACAGACTATTCCCACATCGAACCAGAGCATGCCATAAAACCCAGCAACTGGACAGCCTCCCAGACTCAACCATGCTGTCAGCACTCGGCAACCCGAGGCAGCTTGCCTCCCAAGTCTTGAACTTTGGTACGCCTGCTCAGTTGCACGTGGGCAATGTGAGGAAGAACATACGGCTCTAACAAGGGCGCGCTCATAGGCCTAATTCTGTCGACCGCTTTTATGATGTGGAAAGGGTATGCGGTCTTCGTCCCCGTCCGGCAGTCATCCGTCAACGCTGACAATTTCCCCTCCAGGCTCTCTGTCGTTACCGACTCGCCCTCCCCGATCGTTGTAGTCCTCTCAGGCAGCATGGAGCCAGCTTTCCAGCGTGGCGATCTGCTGTTCCTCTGTACGGCCGAACCGCCTTCCCGAACCCGACTCGAATTACAATTTCCCCGAGAATACCGTGCTGACCAGCGATCGCTGTTAGGGAATCGCAATCTGATGCAAGACACGGACGTGGGCGAAGTCGTTGTTTACAATGTCAGGGACAAGGAAATCCCTATCGTCCACAGGGTGGTTCGAAAGTTCGGCACTGGGGAACACGCCAAGCTGTTGACCAAGGGCGACAACAACGTTGCCGACGATACAGAGCTGTATGCCAGGGGCCAGGATTATCTCGAGAGGCAGGACATCATCGGCAGCGTCGTTGGGTATATACCGTTCGTGGGCTACGTCACGATCATGCTCTCAGAGTACCCATGGATGAAGACAGCAATGCTCGGCATTATGGGACTGATGGTGGTATTACAAAGGGAGTAGACATTTAGAGATTTAACCATGTTTCTTTTGTCAGAAAAGGTTGCGAGAACAGGGCGGCTGGCGTTTCGGAGACATTGACATCTATCCCTGATATACTTCTCTCTCTTGCGACTTTGCAAATGAATGTTGATCAATGACTGCGACACGCCCTTTGACTGGTCGATTCGTCGTAGGATCTCGTTTTGTCAGCGAAGGTAGGGTGCTTCACGTAGGAGGAGAGCCGAAAGCCAACGTATTGAGCATTGATTAAGCTGGGGGCGACGAATCGAGATCCCCATTCCTGACGGTGGTGCACATGGGATCAGGCAGGCTTCGTGATTAGCTTCGTGTCTGAAAGATCAAAATGTCCGGTGTTCTTTGTATGCTGATACTCGTATCAAAGGAAATGTCACATGTCATACCGTGTGTCTGAGGGTAGGATCAAGCGTTCAGTTTTCCGGGAGCTCGTAGTGTCACAAGGTGTCTTTGTGACGGTCCGGGGTGGGTGGGTGTGTGCCCCTGTGTCAGTCCCGTAGTTGAGGGATGAGGCGACGCACCTTAACTAGCTGGGACCTTCACCGCAGTCTACAGATGCATACACTCGCCAAAAATTATGGGAGTTCATACGCAGACACTGGCCCAAAATCGTAGTGACTGTTGACATTCGGCGACTCTAAGCTCCTTGGTCTTGTCTTGGGTAAGCGGCCTCGTCATTGACAATACTCAGGGCAGCGCCACTACCGAGGCTGGGGACGAGCAATGCGGCTCTGTGTTCTCCTGTGCTCCTCGAAGGGTACTGCATACGTCCAATGAAAATGAAACCGAGGGTCCTCTCACCGACAGATCGAGGCTCCAAGATGACTGATCAGCCTGTGTCCTTATTGGTTCCGGAGCGGCAGGCTGAACTGAGGACATCGGTTCACCGGTCGCCGATTCATCTTCCAAAAAATAAAATAAAAAATAAAAATAAAAGCATAAACGAGCGAGATCGACATTGCCTCCTATGCAAAAGGGGTATCTTCAGAGAGAAAGGCCAGTCACAGTCTAGCCACCTCCGTCATAGCAGACCGCAACATCGGCGCCAGCTGCTTCCTGCTGTTTCGGGTCACATTTTGGTACCAGCAGTACCGGACCTCATCGTCACTCTTGTAGTCCAGCGCACCATCACGGAATGGTGCCAGCCCGAGTGCTTCACCGTGCATCTCGATGAACTTGTCGACCGCCTTGACCGCTTTGGGGTTGAAGCCCCAGACGAGCAGGTTCCTCTTGAACACACCGTCGTCCTTTGCAGAGGACGTCATGATGCAGGCGATGTCGCACTGCTTCTCTGCCGCAAACTTTCGGAACTCCTCGATCAGCGTCTCCTCGTTGCCTAGGTGGTTGAGCATGTAATGGAACCCCTGGGGAATGCTTGCAGTCCCCAGGACCATGCCGGCCTCCGTCCACGCCTTGTAGTCCTTGCGAAAGTTGTCGCTGTACGAGAACTGGGAGATGTCCTCCTTCAGCCCGCTCAGCTCCTTGTAGTACTTCTTACGGCTGTAGTCTCCGCCCAGCTTCGCCTCGAGATACTCGGCGATCTCGATATCCAGCTCGGTCGTCTTAGCCTTGGACTTGAGGTTGTTGGTATCGAGGAAGATGGCCGAAAGTGCTATGCGGGCCAGCCCTGCGTCGATGTCTCTCTGGTTTTCGTCGCCTGCCTCTTGTGTATGCTGCTTGGACATGTCGTCCCACACATCGCGGCAGTACTCGACCACCAAGCTCACACAGCTTCCCGTCTTCTTGAGCACGCGCGGCTCGTCACCAGTGTTCACGGCGACAACGTTCTCATCCTCATGGTGGTCCACACAGCCCACTATCCGCGACGTAAACCGCTCAGCCAGGTCTCCAGTCAGCGCATTGTGGTCGACCAGCACCCACCGCGTATCTTCCGGGTTCAGGCTATCTGTTGTCGTGACTTCGTCGAGATCGGAAAGGGTCAGGAGATCCTGTGACTTTACGCCGGCGTACGCGAGCGCAGCGCCCAACTCAGGCCGTAGAGGGAGATCTTGGCGGGAGATATTGGCGAGGGGTATATGGAGATTGTAATGGGGCGGCGCATGGCTTCGAAAGTATGCGAAAAGGACGGCAGAGCAGAGGGAATCGAGATCTGGATGTTTTCAGGCGAGAGATCAGTCCTGCCTGGTCTTCACCATCGATCGCATCGGGGTAGGAGAGTCAGTGCGGTCATATTTTTCTCTGTCTCTCACCTCCGGACTCGTTGCCTACGACAAAGGTCAGAGGCGAGGGCCGCTGGCCAGCTGGGGCCTTCAAGCTCCTGCGGGCGAGGTCGAGAAAGGCTCGCAAGTTTCGAGGAGGCGGCATGGTGGTTGTAATAGGCATTGCGCAAGGTACTACTGCACAAAAATATAGCGGGGTAAAATGAGAAAGATAGGGCCTTTGGAGGGGTTGTCGTTGGCTGCTTACATCACCATTTCAACCTCACAGCTAAAAGTCTTGGCAACCACTGTTAAGACTTTTGCAGTAATGTATATATATCTACCTAACAATATATCTAAATCGCCTCAGCCGCTTTGCCTCTGCCCCCGGGGCTGGGAGCGCTTAAAATAAAGGCTTTGAAGTCGTTACTAGGTGGTTTAGCAAGCGATGCTGCGCGCAGCAAAAGCTATTATTATTATTGCAGCGCTTGCGCTTTAATCCAAATAGATTTAAGTGAAAATCTGTTTCTTTTGAGGGAATACCTTTCTCCCTACTTGCTTGAACACTTTTCTCTTTATTTGAGTGGGGCTTATTGCAGGAAGTTGTATATCCGCTTATTCACTGGGCCCCTGCGGAGGGAGGGAGCTGGATGGCAGTCACTGCCTGTTCACAATGCCCTGCCTTTAGCATTCAAGGCATTGCTTTATAGTGACTCAAGTAGCTTATTTCAAGGACAGGCCCCCAAGGCACGTGGCTGCAGAGCACGTGATTGTAGTAGTAGTGGCCATCCGGTTCCTGGTTACTATAAAATAGACAACAAAACACCACACGTCGTCAACCAAACACCCAGCCAACCAACAACCCACACCTCATCTGCCCCCACCCAACCCAAGATCGCGATATCTTCATTGTGGGCGCCCAAGATTACACTCACAAGATTGCAAGGTCGCCTGCTACTCGGTCAACATGTCCCCCCTACTCAACCCCGCCGCCATCAGCAGCCACAACCGTTTTGCAGTCAATCCAAACACCATGGCCAGCTATCATACCGACCCACGCACCAACCAACACTCCACAGCTGCCTCCGGCACAAACAAATACGAGAACCTTCATCTTACCCTGCACGTTCATCCCGCGAAACGCTCAGTGATGGATACCATTGCCAGAGCAACAATGGAGATGCTGTCTCGTGCAAAGCCTACCAGCTTCTAGGAGGAGTTGGAGGCAGCTCACCAGGCACGTCTCCGTGGCTATACGGGAAGTCATATCCGCATGGGCCGCGATTGGGTATACATACACCATTCTGATGCTCAAACTATCGCTGCAATCGAGCGCCTCATGGCGCGAAAGCAGCGTACGTGCATGATGATGGGCGTCGGCATGGCGGCTATCGCACTGACTGTGTGGTTTACCGGCGGCCGCGAGGTCGCCCTCGCCCACGCCCGCCTCAGCGGCTAGGAGCCAAGCTCGAGTACCTCCTAGGCACCCCGGTATGCACACGAACTTGTCCCTCTTCTCCTTCATGTCGCTGACCTACCCGGCCAGATACTCTTGTCGTCACCTAGCCTCGCTATCTAGAGAATTGTCAGATAAAGATGTGAAAAGGGTCGGAAATGAATACGGTGTGGAATAAGGTGACGGCACGGAGGTCATATGGCCGTCAGGAAACATATGCAATACGCTCGAGCAGGAATGCGACAGAATATTTGGTTTTGTCGCAAAAGCGATCGCCAGTGCGTTACACTGGCCATACCCCTTATATTTTCATAGGTTATGATGATGCACCTAACCGTGATCTGGCCAAATGTATTATGCTCCTGGGCCTCGCAGAGGATATCCTTTATGGATGGATAGAGCGCTGGTTCTGGGCTTGTCCACAGCTGACCGCCGGGAACTACCACCTTTAGTAGCCTCTTGACCCACGAGATCAGTGGTCGGTAGTACGGTGTAAAGTGGACATTTGCCCTTGTACAAAAGAAGTGCTCATTGGAAACCTCGCCAAGCTTGAGCGCAGTTAATTCCTCAAGTGGGTGTTCGATCTCAAGAATAACCTCAGCGACCCCCTGGGTCACAGGAAGGTTCCACGGGCAAAGCCTGTTATCTGTAGCAATTATCATCATTATCACATATCGAGCTTTTGGCCCGCACTTGGCTGCTACAAGACTGGGGAAAACATCCATTCCACGACTGGCATGTACGTGAATATGAAAATATTTCGCTATACCTGTTTCTAAATATTCTCGTATTACCGTCAGGATTAGTTTAGATTGAGACAACTGACCCATTATCCCGGCTCATGGTAAAAGATCGTCTTTCTGCCAGGACTGCTCAAGTATTTTGCTCCGAGGCGAGGCCCTCTTGGTGATTCCGGCTCGACCTGTGCCCTGTCGTGTTCCCAGGTAAAGGGCCGAGCAGCGAAACAATGGCCATGAGAATGCTCTCGCCACGGGATTTTGTCTCAGCTCGCCCGGGCTAAAATATGCTCAGTCTCAGAAGCAGGTGGAGTAGCATATCTTCTGTTCGCAGTGCTCGGCTGTCTCGGGTCTTCTTTGTTATTCGTCCGAGAATTTCTCTCTGGGCGGGTGGACTTTTGATCCTCCTCATTCTCAATGAGATTATCAATGACCGTAAGCAGATAGTCTAGAGAGACCAGGAGCAGAGACGAGAACAGAGATCGGAATCTTCCCTTTTTGGTTGGGGGGGGGGGGTTGGTTAACAGACTGACGGTTGTGATTACTATCCAACGAGCTGCATCGCTGGGGATCATGAATATCGATGTATGGGAAAATTGATAGAGCACATGGTCTTCATTGTGTATTAAAGATAATAAAGAATAAAAAGTTTATAATATGACATTCTCAGTCTTGTGTGTGAGAATCAAAGTCTGATTCCATCGAGCCTCTCATGTCCAATAATGTTCGCTCTGTCTGATAAGCATATTCCCTTGTTGCCGAATGCTCAGCATCATTCTAATACCATCATGAAATAGTCAATATCGTCAATCGTGTTCTGAGGCTCTTCCAGCTTCAGATACTACATCATAAGCAAGTATCCCGAGCCGGCCTTCGAGTTCAAGACTCCATCTCTTCAGCAAATTCGGAGTTCCTGGTGACAGCCTGCGCCGTCGTGTTTTTGTGCGCAGCGCTCTAGCAAGACACACACCGTGTTAGCCTATTCCCTTAAGTGTGAAAATTATGTACTACAAGTCTTGAGTACATTCCTCCCGTGCACACACGCACTGCACTTAGATAGCCCGGCTCTTTTCTCAAGGGGTTTGTCAGCCCAGTCGGAGCTGGGTCATTCATACCTTCAGGCCGGGCATGCCCATGCAGATGGCTCCTATGGAGCATCCGGGACAGACCGTCTCATCACATCTCTTGACCTCATGTCTGTTGGTCTCTTCGGGGGTGGGCAACGCGCTGACAGCGCTGATGAGGAGGGCGGTGACCAGGACGATAAACTTCATCTTCTCTCGTGTTTAACAGGTCTAGGTTTCTTTTTCTATCGTGGATGTCTGATGATCTGGTTTGAGAGGGTTTTTTTTCGGTTCTTTTTTTATTTATTAAAATCTTGGTGAGGGTTTGTATTGTCGATGTAGAGTTTGAATCTAGATATGCTGTTGCTGCGCAATTCAGAGATCTCATGGCCCATTTCTGGCAGCAAAATCACCTCTTTTTATATTCCAAAAATAATACGCCCATGATTTCTCGAAGCCGCTACTTGTTGCAGAAATTGTGCTGTAAGAGATTGACGCGCCCTCGTGCTCAACGTGCCATCTGGATCAATGACGGGCAAAGGGTGGCGGTGCCACACACAGGTCTTAAACCCATGATAGGAACCCGCATTCCACATGGAGGCACCTCGGTCCCATGAACCAACGTATGATGCAATCTGGTGGACATCTGGTGGACACATTTCTTTTCTCTATTTTTTTTTGTTTTTTTGTTTTTTGACTTAGATTCGATCTGAAATTAGATAGATTATATTAGTTACAAGCACCCTAACCGCAAGCGACGCTGAATCCAGACCTTTCTCACCACCTCTTGGCAAGCCTGTTCGCGAGTGTGATCACCACATGATGCTCCAAAGACATCAGGGGAAAATACCATAACACTCCGTCACTGAGGCTCAGTCGATACGACATTCCATTGCCTCTGACCTAGTGGGTGCCACGTATGTATGGCCCGTTTCAGACAAACACGCACTATAGCGAACCCCCCCTCCCCCCTTTCACTTCCTCAATGGTCCAAATCGTAATAAAGTATCTCCTCATGGAAAAGGCAAACAACACCCACTGCAACCGCCACCCCATAAAAGAGAAACAAGAAAAGCCACATGGGAACTACGTAGTAAATTCCCCTCCTCCTGGCCTGCCCCAAGCAACAATATGATAGGAACGTTGCAGATGTTAAGTAAGTGACAGCGTGGCGGCTGGTCGGAGAGTTGAGACAAGTCGTCTTTTTTCTTCCCTCTTCTTCTTTTTGCGAGGCGTCAAATTGGATCTCAGACTAAATGGACATCCGACCATCCGTGGTAAAAAAAAAAACAAAAAAAACAGAAACCACTGCCTATCTATTTGCCTATCTTTGAGACTGCCACATTGGTCTCTGTGCATACAGCAGCCTTTCGAGAGAGGGGTAATTACTGTACAAGCAGGGGAGCAGGCTTTACTGACCGGGGAGGGATCCACGAGTGCCGGACAAGCTTATTCGCAACAAGGTTTAGGGCTTCCTTTTCAGGGTTCGCCCCCGCTGTGGGGATTTTATCTCTGGAGGGGCAGATCGCCTGTAGCCCGGTCGTCCGTCACACGCTGGAATCTTTCATGCCACGCCGCCCTCCGAGGAGAGGGGGTTGCATGGATGGCTCCAGAATCAGTTTTCTTGTGCTTCATTCGTCACACATGCATACGCAGTGGATCAAAAATGCATGGCTGGATTATGCGACTGTGCTGCGACACAAGAATATGCACAAGATTCTCAATCTAGCACCTCTTGTCGCCGGATGGGTGTAGTAACCCTCGAGACCATTGGCGTCTGCCTCTGGCCTATCTCCTTAGCCTGATCAATCGTCCGCCCCTCACGCCGATATCAAGCCCGCACTTGCCCTGAATATTGGCTTGGTTTTAATCCCTTGCCCCTCCCAAGGCTCCTCCTCCTCCTCCTCCTCCTCCACCTCCAGCTTTTCATCATCCATCATATATACGTTGTTCGCCTCCTATGTCTCGCCCTTAGCTCGACACCCAAGTATATAATTATTTGCACAAACCTTGCTGTTTTTGTTTTTTTTATACGCGACAACACTATGAAGCACATAGCCTATGCAGCCGCAGTACTAGCTGCCCTCCTCACGGGCGAAACCCTCGCCGAGACGACTCTTGGCGTATATATCTTTCATCGACAGTAAGTCAGACTATAAGCAAGCCAGCATTGCCACCTGTGTTTGTGGTCTTTCCGTCTCTCTCTCTCTCTCTCTCTCTCTCTCTCTCTCTCTATTCCTCTAGCTACAGTGATCTGCGGTCCCCTAACAGCTTGGACAGTGGCGACAGGACGAGCAAGTCTTGGCCTCCCACCCTCCTCACAGCCCTGGGAGCGGACCAGGTGTACACCTCGGCGAGCTGGTTCCGTGACCGTTACGTAGCGGGCAACAGCACCAATCCTATCCTGGGCTTGTCATCAGACATAGTCTCTCTCTCTCAGCTTGCCATCACCGCTCCTGTGGACAATGTCCTCCAGTCCTCCGCTGTGGTCTTTACCCAGGGCCTTTACCCCCCTGCCGGCACTCAGGCCGATCAGGTCCTCGCCGACGGCACCTCGACCCAGGCGCCATTCAATGGTTATCAGTATATTCCTGTCAACATTGTGACGTCTGCTTCCAGCACGTCTGGGGCCGAGGACAGTGAATGGCTGCAGGGAAGCTCGGGCTGTGCCAACGCTGTGTCGAGCAGTAACCAGTACCTACAGAGCCAGGAGTATCTGAACCTTCTGAACAAGACCGGTTCATTCTACCAGGGCCTTCTCCCGGTCTACAACACAACTTTTAACTCCTCCACCGCCACGTACAAGAATGCTTACACCAGTACGTATCCCTCAAGTAACCCCTTTCTTCACTTCATCCTGTGAGCCACGAGGAGGCGGACTGTATGTATGTAATACTAACTTGGATTCTGTATTACAGTCTTTGATTATGTGCACGTATCTCAGATCCATAATCAGAGTATACCAGCAGACGATCTCCTGACAAACGACACAACCCATCAGCTGCAGACCCTGGCCGATGCGCACGAGTGGGGTCTCGCATACAATGAGTCCCAGCCAGTCAGGGCCATCGCGGGTGCGGTGCTGGCTGGCCAGATCCTCCAGGCCCTCAACACAAGCCTGACGGCCCCTCTTGCCAAGGCCTCCGCCCAGAGGCTCACCATCCAGTTTGGTGCCTATGGGTCCTTCATGTCCTTCTTTGGCCTCGCCAACCTCACCGCTGCCTCGGGCAACTTCTACGGCATCGTGGACTATGCGAGCTCCATCACGTTCGAGCTCGTCACTAACGCCACTGTCAACGGCACCGACGCACCCACGACCGTGGACCCCAACGACGTCAGCGTCCGCTTCCTGTTCGCCAACGGTTCCGCCTCGGATACCAACGCCCCTCAGCTGTATCCTCTCTTCGGCCAGACGGACACGACCATCTCGTGGAACGACTTCTCGGCGGGCATGTCCAACTTCTCTGTGGGCGACACAGCGTCCTGGTGCCAAGTCTGTGGTAACACTACCGGCGTCTGCGCCTCCGCCTCGTCCTCCTCTGGCTCCGGCTCCGGCTCCAGCTCCAAGTCCTCCTCCGGCTCGGGAAGCAATATTACCCCTGGCGTGGCCGGTGGTATTGGCGTCTTGAGTCTGTTCGGTTTAGTACTGTTGATTGTCATAGCGGGCGCCCTGGCTGGCTTCAGAGTCGTGAAGAGGGGTGCTGCGTCCAAGGGAGTATCATCCAACGGAGGCACGGCTTCGGCCACAGCGGGCGACAAGGCCGCTTAGGGAGTGTCTGGGGATGCTGAGGAAGCGAATGGCAACTTGGAAGAGTTTCGGGAGGCGATCGCAGACGTCTTGTTTCGTTATTAGTATACCTCTCTGGCTAGATTCCAGGCCTCAGATTGTCTCTAAACCGAGCCTAAGGTTTCTCCTCTATGGGACGTTCCTTTTATGAAATTCTCTCAAAAAAAAATCAAAAAAAAAGGGAAAAAGAAAAAGAAAATTCACAGCCCCGTCAGCAGAAGCTCACTAACACTTAGATTCTCAATCATCGCACTCATCAGATGATGGTCACCTTACACAGCTCTGCGTTTCGAAACGGTCCCGCTAAAGGGTCCACGGGAGGTGGTCTTGCCCTGATGACGAGCGTTCCGATGCGTTCAAAGTATCCGTGGCAGCTAGGAGATGGCCGCAACACGAGCGAGATGAGATGATCAGTACGTCCCTCTTGGATGCGGCTCATGCGCAGGCACAACACTTCACTGCCGGGCCTCGTCTCGCCAGGCCCCTCGTGTTCCAGGATATAGTCTGTCTGTATGGCCAACGACGGCCCTCCTGTCGCGAAGGAGACGCTGTACTCGGTGACCCTGCCGCCGTGTATCTCCCGTGACACGTCACGCTCTAGCAACCCTTTGGCTACCAGCCCAGTGATGCTCAGGCGTCCGCGGGAGATCAGGCCAAACTCGTCGACAGCCGGTGCGGACCAGCTGACGTGGCATTTCTCGATCTCGGCAAAATGTTCGTAAGGCTGTCTCTCCTGGGGATCCTGGTCTTGTCCCGTGTATAAAATCGTGTCCCAGTAGCCCACAGGCGTGTCCACGCTGGCCCACGACCACGAAGGGGGCGAGGCTGGCGAACAGGTCCTCGCGGCCTTACGTGCTATATTGTGCACATACCAGACAAGATCGTCGTTGAGCGTGCCCCTCCACAACCCGGCGAGGTAGGGAGAATTCCGTGTCATGGCCATGTCTTTCGCAAGACCGCCAATAGCAGGCAGGCGGTCGGTCGATTTTGTGAGGTAGAGCGCCGTATAGGCGCAGACCATGCTGCGCCAGAGACGCGCCATGCCATATGCCCTCTCTGCTCCGAGTCCTGCTTCCGCATCGCTGCCGTTGAGAGCCGAGCTGTGCTCGACCTTCATCAGCGGGAGCGGCGGTCTGTTGCTCGAGCTGTCGAGGCTGAAGCCGTCGCACTCGCACTGGAAGCCAGACTTGCACTCGAAACAGACCTCATACCTCCCAAAGTGAACCACGCGCGTCGACAGCATGCGCTCCTGGTAGACCCAGGCCCTGGTGAGCAGGGGGAAATAGCGTGCTGTGGCGTTGAACGCAGGCGTGTCGTCTCCCTCTAGTTCATCTTGGGACTCGAGGTGGTGGTCGATGAGCTCGCGGAAGAAGACGCGGTAGCCCTCGCCGGCCGGGGTCTGGCCTGACACGAGGGATTCGTGCGTCTGCGAGAAGAGGCCGCCCTGGCCGTTGGGCGATTTGGTGGCGGCTATGGTCAGGGTCCCGTTGCTGTACACGGAGGCCATCTTGGCTGATTCTACGGCCCAGTCGGCCTTGTCGTCTTGGACGATGCAGAGGGAGTCGATCCAGAGGTACCTGAAGCCGAGGCATCTCGCCAGGTGGACAGCGTCACGGAAGGTTGTCGGCAGGGAAGCCCAGGGCACTTCTCTCTTGTGAGGCTGCAGGGTGGCCTTGGTCGTGGTGATGATCTGGGCAAGGCCCCAACAGTGGCTGAGGCAGATGTACTTGGCCCTGGCACCTTTGGTCTCGACCAGCTTGACCACCCCGTCTTTGAGACCGACATCGACTACCCTTGTCGGGAGCTCTGGCCCTTCTTCTGGCGATGCGCAAAAGTCGTGGTCAGTAGTACAGTCGGCGATCCACTCCTTGATAGTCGCGAGAGCTTCCACGGAATCTGTGCCTGGCGAAGTCCTGAAGGAAGTAGGCATATAATCCCAGGCCTGCGGAGGGGGGCTTTCGTCCTCTGCGTCGATGAACATCTCGACATCAAAACGTGAGCCATCTCGCATGAAAAAGACCAGCTCTTTGCCTGATTCTTCGGTGTCGACGTCCTCGGTCCACAGTGGGTAGTAGAAGCGGAGCTTTCCGCGCAGGATCTCTGCCTCGTTGATGCCATGTTGAAGGAAGCACGCGCGGCACCCAGCCATCAGGATGTTGCAACAATAACATGCCGCTGCTGAGTCCAGCAAGGCAGGCCACGAGAAGTTGTCTTTGATATGGTGGCGGTTACTATTCTGATGCATTGTCTCAGACCTCGTGGCGACTGGCCATTTCCCCATGAATCTGTTGCAGATTGTGCATTCCTGAGTCGTCATTTTCGAGTGAGGTTTTTCGGTCTATTGCCACAGTCTTTGCATCGCTGTATGTAAGAAGACAAATGAGTTTTCCTTTGCTTCTGCTGCCAGGTGTTCTGCGGGGACGGAGATGGTTTCCCTAAGATCTGTGAAGGATTCATGCATGAGTTACTAAGCAAATTATGGATCATGAGATGCATATTTTGTGAAACTATGCGATGTTGAGAGTGAGGATAAGATTTCAATATCGAGATTGAATTATTACGACGTTTCTGGACCAAATCATTGAACATGGATAGTTGGGCGGTGAGTATATGATCCCGTCTCCGAGAGAATTGACAGGCACTGACGAGTTACACACCAGGGGAATTCTCGTTCCTTTTTGGAGAGATACATGTTTTGTAACTTGCATTTCTTGCAGGTGCTTGATCACTGAAAGTTAGGTGCCATCAGTTGTATACTCTATTTGTCGCAGATGTGGCTTAACACAGGTATCAGATCACATTCACCAAAAATTATGATTCTACAGACCAAAATCAAGTATACAAGAAGCAAGATTCCTACCACGTACATCCAAATTGCCTTGTAAATCCAAAACTTCCCTACAGCTTACTTTCCTTCTTTCCCGTCTTGATATTCTTAGAGTGTCCCGTGACCAAAAAGTCGGGATACTTCATGCCCTCCTCGAGACCCACAGTCATCGACGCCGGACTCCTCCAGGAAGACCCATCCACAACCAGCACATGGCCGTTGATGTAGTTGGAAGCATCACTGAACATGAACACGGTGGCGTCCGCAATATCGCGGACCGTGCCCCAGCGTCCGCTCGGGATGGCTCTGGCGGCTGCCTTTGAGTTGTGCGAATCCGCAGCAGCCAGCCGGTCCATACCCTCGGTGCCCGCGATGGGGCCGGGGGTGATGACGTTGGCGACAACGCCGAGCGGGCCATATTCTAGAGCAACACTCGCCATGAGGCTGTCCACGCCTGCCTTGGCAGCACTCACGTGTGACTGCAGAGGCATGCCGGTGTAGTGGAAGGCAGCCGAGATGGCGATGAAGCGGCCGCCAGTGCCGACCTGGCCCGGTGCGGGTGGGTTGGGATTCCGAGCTGCGGACTCGACAAGGTGGTCAATCGTGGCTTTGATGGTATTGAACGTTCCGATCGTGTCTATTTCGATGACTGACTTGAAGCCATTGGGTGAGAGTCCGGCTAAGGGCACGACAAAGTTGCCTGCTGCGCCAGCGCTTTTTGTTATTGTCAGCATGAGATGTCATGGAGGGGGGCAGAAAGGAGTGAACACAAACATGACGAAGTCTATCTGACCCAGTTCACTGATACACCGATCAACCGCACCCTTCAGGCTGTCGAACTGCAGGACTCATCAACACATGCTTTCCTGAGCGGTGCGCCGGGCACCTAGCTCACCTTCCTAACATCGATGGCGCCGATACCGAGCACCTTGGCTCCCTTGCGCACGGCAGCTATCTCCTTGGCCACTTTCTCCGTCTTCTCAACGTTGCGGCCAATGATGCAAGCATTGGCGCCCAGGTAGACCATGGCCTTCGTCTGGACGCTACAGATGGTACCAGCACCTCCCGTCACGAAGACGACTTTGTTATCTGTACGTAGACAAGAGTTGGTTCGTTAGCAATGCAGAATGTCGAGGAGAGGAGCGGACAAAGAGCTACCAAAGATGCCATCCCTCCAGACACTGCTCAGAACTTCTGACCGATCGATAGACATGGCTTCCGCAGGACGAACACCTCTCAGGTCTATGGCCCCTCAGAAATAATTTGCAAATGGAAGCCAAGACCTGATGAATGTAAGAGCGTATTTCCAGGTCGAGTCGGGTCGTTCGGAGATTTCGTGGTCCAAACTAGCTGTTAGCATAAGCACAATGCTGGCCCAGTAGAGATGCACAATAATCTGGCTGCGGAGGACGGCAGCCCAAAAATAAGTCATGGCAGAGAGAAGCAAGAAGATGAAAACCCGAGGCTCTTGGGAGGGGGGGGGGTTGGCATACGTCGTCGGATTAGACGTGTGCTGTGTGGATCAATCAGCCCAGAGATAGGATTCACCTGGTGGGGACCTCGGGAAGAAGCTGGGGGGGGGGGTCCCACCACTGTGGTAGAAGTGAGGGTCCAAGGCAAGGGGATGAGCCTCGGCCGGTCCCCCAGCGTGTTGATTCCTACTGCTGGAGCCCTGACGCCTTCGCTACAGGCCTGAAGCGGACCCCCAACCCAGTGCCGTACCACTGAACAGCATCAACCAATAACCCAGCAGCCAGGCACGTGCCTTGTACTACAACACAACCGCTGTCTACCCTGTTGTTTGGAACGGTACGCCCCGCCCTCCACCCCTCTCCCCTGCTAGGCACAGTAGGGCAGCTGGACGCCTTTTTCCTTGCCCACTTCTCATCACGTCCCACATTTGCAAACACCGCGTTTGACCATCGCGCGCCATTGCCATCAACTTTTATCTTTGATGAGCCACTACATCGTAATTTCCCGACGCCGCTCAGGCCTGCTTTTCCTGTAGCCGCGTTCTCATCGCCTCACCAACGACAACTTTGCAGTCCATCAACTTTACCGCAGACCTGACAGCTTAACCGCAGCAGAAACCATGGCTGACAACCCTTCGGGCCCGCCTGGAAAGGGCCCCAACAAGAAGAAACCTCTCCCATTCCTCAAGACCATCTCAAAAGCAAACCATGTTCATGAAAATGATGATTATGCGGAGGAGGAGGAGGAGGAGGCGGATGAGGAGAAGAACAAAAAGAAGAGAAAGGAGAAGGAGCAGGGTGATGGTGATGTGCTCGCCATGTTCAGACGATCCAAGAGTTTCTTCCCTATCATCCTCCAAGAGCAGGAAGAACGCTGCAAGGCAGCTCTGCAAGTTACTGGGGAGGGAAGAGCACATGGGGCCGATGAGGACGAGGAGGAAGAACCGATTCCATCCAGCTCGCGGTCGGTCAAGCGTCGCAGGCTGTCTTCTCCACATGAGCCTGAGAGGCGGCCCGCGTTCCAAGAGAGCTACGATGACCTGTACGGCCCTGCAACACCACCGCAGCGACGCTCCTCCGCATCCTCGACTGGCTCTCTGCCTGGATCTGGCTTTAATTTTGCCCTGTACGCGCCACGTCTGCGTGAGGACCCGGCCAAACCTTCGTCGGCCAAGAGAAAAGAAGAGGAGCACGAAGCGACTAGAAATGCACAGAGCAACGCCCTGCTCACACCCAGCGCATCCAACTCCCACCGAGCGTCCGCTGATGGTTCGGACCCATTCGCGAGCAACCTATCTGTCGAAAAAAATAAGAAGGACAAGTCAACACCCATAGTCCTCGACGATAGTGACGATGACCTGGACGAGCCAGCTCCTATTCCCACCCATATCGACGACGAGTTCGGCTTCTTTGTCAAACGAGCTGCGCTACGCGAGGAAAATGCTAGAATCGCCGCGGAGGCTCTCATGAGCCTGGAGGGCGAAGGCATCGATCCTCCGCCAACCGCTGACGCAGGGTCTGAGCCTACAGGGCGCAAAGCAATCATCCCCGTACGGATCTTCATCGTCTCACGTCTCGGCGATATAGAAGTGCGTGACGTGTTCGGGTCGAAGCGTGGCCTTCACCAGGACCTCGGACTTGTGCGGCGGACCTACGTTCAGTGGGTACAGCGGGACAGGCCCGCAATCACAGATGACATGGCGAGGGGCATCTTCCTGACCTGGAAAGGGCGCCGCATCTATGACTCTGCCTCAGGCGCCAGCCTTGGCTGGATGCCTGACAGCCAAGGCAGTTTTTCCTCCACCGCGCACCTGCCGGGCTTCACTAGGGGTGGAATCCTGCTCGAGGCGTGGACGGAGGAGAGCTATGCGCAGTATACGGAGGATCAGGATAGGCAGAAGCTTGTTGACCGTGGCGAGTTGGCGGACGACAGCGGTGCTGCAGATGACGACGACGACAAGGCTGCGGCCCAGGAGGGAGCCACCAAGATCAGGCTCTTCCTGAAGGAGAGGAACCAGGAGCCGTTACGGCTGACGGCGTGGCTGGACACGGAGGCCAGGACCCTGATTGGCGCGTACAGGAAGCAGAGAGATATCCCTGCAGACCGGGAGATCAGGCTGAGAAATGATGGTGACTGGCTGGAGCCACACACGACGATCGAAGAGGCGGATATTGAGGACATGATGACCATTGAGGTCTACCTCAAATAGGTCAATGAAGATTCTGGCTACACGGAGGCGGGGAAATAGAGAAGGGGGGGGGGGGCAAGAGGGGGGAAAGGGGAAAGGAAAAAGGCACCAAGGCCCATATGAGCTCGCATCTCTTTTATGCTGTGCTCAAGATACCCATTGGCAAGTGGTCGGCAGACGAGTAGGATATGATGTTAATGTTGAAAGTGGAGGTATAAGCCCTAAGGCATGTCACTGCAAGGTATGACTGATGAATAGTTTCCTTTCCGTCTTGGTCTAATCGACTACTACTTATTTCAAGGAATCAAACAAAAAAAAAAAACAAAAAAAAAGCAATCTCGACATCTTTTGAGAAGCTCGCTCTCTTGCCGTGAAATGCCCCAAACGCCCCTGCGCCAGACCCAGCCATGCCGTGAAGATCGTGATGGTAGTAGAAAAAGGTAAATCCCGTATGTTCTTGGTCCCGCCGCCCCTCTCCTCCTCTTTTTCTTTTTCAGAATCTCTCCTTCATCCGTGCGCTCACGGTCCGCAGCCCGTTGTACACCTTGCCGGGCGGCTTTCCGAGGATCAGGCTGACGATAGATTCCCGGGCGATGCGGGTGTTCTTGAAGCCGCCCAGGATGTGAATCTTGGAGTCGGCTAGGACGATGCGCGTGCGCGAGGCGTTCTCGATGGCAAACTTGGTCTTGCCGTCCTTGCCAGCGATACGGCCGATGGCGCGGGCCAGGTGGTCCCCTTGGAGGGTCTTTACGTCTTTGATCTCGAAGGCTGTTGTTGTCATCCTGGCATTAGCAAACTCTACACGTCTCTGGAGAAGGGAGAACGACTAGGAACGGGAGTGGGCAGAGCCTCAAACGAAAATAAGGGGGAGGGCTTGTAGCAGTTGCACTCACTCTCAATGTAGAGATCGTCCAGTCTCAACAGCGCAATCGCATCATCGACATCAAACCCCAGCGCGAACGCCCGCACAAAGTCGGCGCCCTTCTGGATCGCACCTGTGTCGGTCGTGACCTTGGACGTGCGAAGCTCGACACTCTTGCTCCTCATGTTCATCCGGCACTGCAGCTTGAGGTGCTCGACGAGGGGCGGGTAGATCTTGGGCCAGGCCGCCTTGAGAGGCGTCATGCGGTGCGGCGGGATGGGGACCTTGCGGTGCTCGATGCGCACCACGTCGGCGGCCTTGGAGGCGGGGGCGAAGCGTGGTCGGCCCTCTTCGTCGAGCGCATCGTCGACCTGCATGCCTTCTTCATCTGCAGACGGTTCTTGCGGGTTTGTGAAGGTGGCCTCGTCGGTGGGCGCGTCGAGGAGGTCCTCATCTTCGTTCTCGGTAGGGATAGGGATGGAGGTAGTAGCCTCTGGGGGAGGCGCTTTGAGGGCGGTTGGTGCTGGCATCTTGCAGGTATTGTACGTCAGGATATCGGAGACCTTCGAGATGAAGCTGAGCTGAAGGTTTGGATGGTTGCTGTGTGGGTGTAGCGGGGTAGGATTGGAGACGTTCGTTATTTGTCTTGCTTGTGCTGCTGGTTCCTGAGCCTGATGGCCTGGAATGGTGTTGCTCCTGTTCAATGGACTTTCTGTCAAGGCCGTCTATAAAAATCAGGAAACAGTTTTATTCCGCAGACTCTGGATGGTGAACCCTCAATCCTCGACCCTGAACTTTTCACTATCGACTTTTTTTTCTTCTGACAGGCGGGCAAAAAAAATGGCGAGCCCACCTGGTGCTTATCTTATCGCCTCGAGCCTATAAGTGCCTCTCCATACAGCCATACTAAGTACTATGTACCCTTGAACCTTACCAACCCCCTGTCACGCCGATCCTTGCACTCTCGCGCGTCATTGCTGGAAGAGCAAAGTTTCCTGCGCTCCTTCTCCCCCAGTCTCCAGGTTTTCTTTCTTTTTTGCTGCTCCGCAAAAACTACCACACCACCAAGCACGCGATGTGTTTCTTGCATCTGTCGTGACGACATATTCTTTCCTCCTGCAGCCTGTGTTGTTCTGTCTGGTTAGGGATTTGTTTTCTCTTTTCTTTTCACTTGCAGCTTTTCGCTTGGAAGAAATTGCACGCTGTTTGCTATCTGGGGAGACGAGTCTCTTCCCGATTCAAGAGGAGGATCGCAAACCACCAGCCTGATCTTTTCCAAACATCAGCATCAGCTCTCGACACCGACCTGGAGCCAGACTGGTTTTCTGACGCTTGCTGTGCCTCCTCATCCTCAACTCATAGCACTGTCCTGCCGTTCGACAATAGCCCAGATCCCCGAGATGCGCTCGCTCGGTGCTCCATCATGAAAGCCGCCTGCCGGAAGCAGCAACATGTCTAGCAGCCCGACAAAGTTCGGGCGGATTGCTTGGACTTTTGCCCGGGAGGAAATAGGACGCTCATTCACACGACCATCAGCACAACGACTATTCGCCTTCAGATCTTCAGTGTTCCCACACTTCCGGCCGATATCCCAGTACAATGTCCGCCGACAGTGCTCCGGCGGCCTGCTCCTGCTGGGGCTTGACACTTCCAGCCCGGCCTCGCAGACGATCGTGACCAACTGCAATACAGCTGTTGAATCAGCCGCACCAGGGAGCAGTTCAAGAGCCGGGACAGTCAGCCGGCTGGCAAGGCAGGCATGGGCGCGCCACCAGCACACCACGACCAGCTTGGCCGGAAGGCAACAGAGACGCCTGGTGAATACCAAGTCGACAGGAGACGAGGGAAAGACTACGGCGGGTGCGCAGCAGAAACCATCAAAATCCGGGGCACAATCTGAACCACGAAACAAAGAACCCGAGGCATCCCACAAGAAGGGTGAACAGGGACATGACAGTCTGACAGACTCCATGTCAAAATATCTACATCTACCACATCTCCCGAAGATGCCGCACCGACCGACCAAGGAGGAGCTTCTGGCTGCAGCGAATGGATTCTGGCAGAGGCTCAAAGTTCGCTTCAAGTGGTTCTCGATCCGGAGCACGCGCCCATTCAATGCTGATGAGTGGGGCGCTTTCCTGTCGTGGATTCTCTTCGGGCACTTCGTGTGGATTCTCGTTGGGACGACGACATTTGTCTCCCTCCTGATCCTCATGGTAAACACAGTCTTTGCCCAGGGTATGTATCTCTCACTCATCATTCCCAGTCTGCGATATGCTGACCGTATTCGCCCAGAAACTCTCGCGCAAAAGATTGGAGACTATCTCACAAAGGCAGCTGGCGTCACAGTCGTCTTCGAATCGGCCATCGTGCCGAAATGGGGCGATGGTGTCATTACCTTCCGGAATGTCTTCGTGTCGAGACGGCCTGGCCAGACAAAATCTTCTGTTTCCAAGGGTTCGCCCACAGATGCCGCTGCTGCTGCGGCTGCGGTCACCAGCCCGGATCCTCAGGCTACAGTGGATGACGGGAACTATACACAATTCGACGTCACGATTAGCGAAGTGAATGTCACGCTCTCCTTCAGCAAGTGGTGGAACAGCACCGGTCTTCTCAAAGATGTTGAGGTCAAAGGAGTCCGCGGCGTCGTGGACCGGACGTCTGTCCACTGGTCAGGAGATAACAGGGATCCATTATCCTATCGGCATGAGTACCAGCCAGGTGATTTCGAGATTGAGCATTTTAAGCTCGAGGATCTGTTGGTGACTGTCCACCAGCCAGGCGGATTCCGCCCCTTCTCGGTCAGCATCTACAGCTGCGAACTGCCACAGCTGCGAAAGCAATGGCTTCTTTACGACTTCCTATCAGCATCCCACATGTCGGGATCCTTTGATGGCTCGCTGTTCACCATCCATCCCAAGCAGGTCCATAGTACCATCGCTGGTGATGAAAAGTATCTCGCCGAGAACCTTGGCGAGCCGAGCGCCTGGAAGAAGTTCAGCCGGCTGCGCATTGACGGTCTCAAGATAGATCACCTGAACCGTGGGGTGGAGGGCACATTTGGCTGGATCTATGAGGGTAACGTCGACATTGTAGCGGACGTCATGTTCCCTGCAGACCCAGATGAGAGCATTGGCAAGGTCATGAGCGACTTCTACGACAAGATGGAGGAAGCAGTCACCAGCAACCGATACCTTCGTATCCTGGACAAGGATCTGGGGAGGGAGCGTAACGACTTTGTTATCAACAACGAGCTCTCAAGCCCAACCAACGGACATCTCCATGCTGCCACCGTTGACTCTCACAGCGAAGATCCCGACAGCCAGCCAGATGCTTCAGCGCAACAGAGCGCTCCAGACGAGCTTCCTCGCTACCTAGTCATGGACCTTCGGATCCACCTGAACGACGTGCGTGCCAGCGTACCTATGTTCTCCGCCACACCCGACATCTCATACGTCAACCAGAACCTGATCCGGCCCATCGTCGCGTACATCAACGCGAAGCATACATATATTCCCATCAGCTGCCGCATTGTGAAGCGGGCGAGCGACTTCGATGGGAGCTGGACTACCTTTGACTGCGGGCTCATGGACGACATGTCGGCCGAGGTCTACTCTGCCTTTGCGAGGGACGTGGAGGATCAGCATTCGAGGGTCAAGAGGCTGAAGAAGGTGGGATTTTGGGCTGTCAGTGTTGCGCTTCAGGCGCTGCTCGTCGGTGTAGCGGGGGATCTCATTACCTAGAGGGGCCCTGGTAAAGACATCGGTGTGGTCTACAGAACTGGATAGGCGAGAGGATAGATGGGCAGAGAAGTCAAATACAACAGAAGGGAAAAGAAACCACAACCAAGGACAAAACAAAAAAAACAAAGGAGGAAGAAGAAGGAGGAGGAAGGAAGGAAGGACAAGGGAACGATGGATGCGGACAGACACACATCTCCGCTTTGCATTTTGCGATTATGTCTATACATACACAGCGTGCGGCACAACACGGTACGGCAGGCACGGCGTTCTGGAACCGGAAACACTCCACGAAGGCACACCTCTTTTTTTCTTTTCTTCTTCCTTTGGGCGTTCTTGTCCCAAGTCAGTGGTGGCACAGAAAGAAAAAGAAAGAAAAGGCTTTTGATACCCCGACGATGATGACGGTTCCAACTTTGGGCTGGGGGGTGTTATAAAAAAAATAAAAAAAATACAATATGGTACCATTCAATTGGTAGATGGAAATGACGAAACGATTTCCCCTCACGCACACTACCCAAGTAGTCTCTCTGTCGTTTCTCTGGACATGACGTGAAATTATCAGACCTGCAGAAGCAAAATGCATTTCTATCATTATGGTGAGCCATCCCTTTGTCCGGAAGCAAGCGCCGGGTCTCTCTCTATGTATGTTCATTCTGCCGTCTCTGCATGATAAAAGTATAATGAAGTCGCAAATTTGTCTAACCTCTTCCCCCCCCCTCTCTCCCCCCCTCTCTCCCCCCAAAAAAAATTTTTTTTTTTTTTGTTGCGTTCTCGATGGGGATGGAGGCGTCTTTAAAAAAAAAAAAATTTCCGTCCATTCTCACCGTCTTCCCTCCCTCGGCTCCGCCTCACCACTCACACCACTGCAGGCATGAGTGGCATTTGAAGTATCGGTGTAGCGAACACTGCTGTTGCAGGGGTTGAGCAAGGCCTGGCTGGTGATGGCTTGACCAGGGGCGGGTGTCTCGATCAAGCGGTGACCCAGGAGCTTGGGTTGTCCTTCCCCAACCCCAACCCCAACCCCCCCCGATACCGCGCGGAGATAGCCTGTGGGGGGACGGGCAAGAAGGGACTCCATGTGCAGTCTTGGGGACGAATTTTTTTTCACATGAAATCATCATCGCCAAAAGTTTCCTCGTCATAAGCGGTGGTGTCGGTGACGGAGGGCCGGGCGATGGCAAGGGTGGTCTTGGTCTTGGCCGCCTTTGTCTTCTTGCCGCCGCCGGCGTTGGCCTTCTCCTCCTTCATCCTCTCGTTGCTGAGCGTGGTCAGGGCGCTGGCGACCTTCTTGATCTGGTCGGACTGCATCTCCTTGGCCAGGGCCTTGACGAACTCGGTCATGAAGAGGGCGTACTGGGGCTTCTTGGAGTTGCCGGCGATGATGGGGGCCACGACCTCGCGCAGGGTCTCGAACTGGGACTTGGTCTTGGGGTCGAACAGCGGCATGGAGGACAGGTCGATGAGGTTCTCCGGGTTGTTGGGGTCAGGGACCACAGAGCCCTTGATGGTGGCCTTGCGGCCCGAGGGGACGGAGCCGACGTCGCCGCCGAACAGGTCCTCGGCGTGCTTCAGATCGGCCTCCTTCTGTGCGGCTGCCAGACGGGCGCGCTTGTCCGCCTCAGTCTCGTCCGAGCCGGAGTCGGAGTCGGAGTCGCCCTCCTCCTTGAGCCGTTGGCGCTCGGCGATCCGCTCTGCCACGCGCTGGGTCTTGGACTTCTTGTTGGCTTTGGCCTCCGCCTCGGCCTTGGCCTTGGCCTCGGCGGCCTTCTTTGCCTTCTCGCGCTCGACCTCAGAATCTTCGGCGGCATCCCAGGAGTCCAGGACCTATAAGAAGAAGAGAAGAAAGTCAGCGAGGGCCTGGGCTGTTGTGACCGGGCAGTCTTGGGCGGCGGGGAGTAAGGGGGCCTCACCTCATCGTCGTCTTCCTCGTCGTCGAACTTGCGACGGCCGGCGGCGACAGTCTCCTCGGCAGGAGAGCTGGAATCAGCTTCTTCGTCGTCTACAGGTGAGAGACTGTCAGTTCAGGGTTCGAGCAGGCTGGTGG
This sequence comes from Cryphonectria radicalis, assembly GCA_014849355.1. Classification (NCBI taxonomy): domain Eukaryota; kingdom Fungi; phylum Ascomycota; class Sordariomycetes; order Diaporthales; family Cryphonectriaceae; genus Cryphonectria; species Cryphonectria radicalis. The sequence goes on along the minus strand of JACWQW010000015.1, from coordinate 44,623 downwards.
TGAAGCACAGGGCTTCCATCTTTCGAGTTCCGGTCCATGGAACTGCTCGAGGTGAGGGTCGGGTGAGGGCTTTCGAAGCAACTTACCCCACTTTCCCATGATGACAGAATGCAGGAATTTCTAGATTAAAGGAAGTTTTGTCCTGCGTATCGTGAGAAAGAAAAGAAGAAGAAGAAAAAAAGGCAGGGACGCAGATGCGTTCGAGAAAGTTGGAAGGGGGGACAATGTCAAGGGTTGGGCGATTGTACTGAACATGTAAAGAAAGTCGGGCACAGACCAGGGGGAAAAAAGACCACGCTCCATGTTAGGCGCGGGGATCCAGTGCCCAAGAATCGACCTAAGAAGACGGGTGACTCAGTTTTTTTAGGTTGGGTACCAGCAGGTACCTAAAGCCATGGAGGGGCAGAGAGGCTGGAGGGGTTCAATTTTTGGAGGGGCTTTAGCTTATGAGACGGAAGCCACCGACAGTGCGTTCTCACCAGCCACAGGCCCACCCGTCGTCAACCATCAGCCACAACCTATCGTCAAGTCAGCTCCTTCTCAACTCACACTCACTCCCTCGCTCACGCACCTTGGGCCACGCTTGCTTGTCCACCATTTCTGACTTGATCTCCTTTGGTCAAAAGGCCCATCTCTTTCCTTTTCTGCTTTCGCAGTAGCCGTTGGGTGACTGTTCTATAGCATCTTGTCCCATGTCAGCAGCATCTTTTCTTCAGGCCTCCCAGTCATGGCTCTCCTCGAAGCCTCCTTCAACGTCAACAACGTTACACTACATGGCTCATCTGGTGTATGTCTTGCATCTGGTGAGGCCTCAGTGGGCATGATGGCGACGGACCACGGTACAGCTCCTCACGTCCGCGGCGATTTCCACGGCCCCCGAGGCTGGTGACCTACGAGCTTCGGTCCGAGGACAAACAACAGTTACGTAACTTGGGACCCGTGAGATCTTATTGGGGCTCGTTGGTGGCCCGCTCGATTGCGTGAGCGCATGAGCGCATGAGCGCATGCATGCAACATTCTATGCAAGAATCATGAGAATGTATACGAGGGCCATCTATCCAACAGGGCATGTTGTTCTGTTGGTGCCCGAATTGGGAAGTGCCTGCAGTCTTTCCCTGCAGTTTTCCCCTGCAGCCTTTCCGAGAAGTCTCTGGACAGTTGAACTTGGGTAAACTCGTCATGCGAGGGCTAAAGTATGTGGGTTACATTGGTGCACTGTCGTCGAGACTTGGATGCACCTAAGAAGCATGCATAGGACCGTATACTAGGTCGTTGCTGACCCAGTTCCGAAACTACTCGAACGATCGAATCTCCGTTGGCATTTCCAACCTCCGTTCCTCTCCCTAAGGCAGGACTACGTAGTGGGGTGGCCCTCCTGGGCTCCTGGCTTCTGGCCGAGGTTGTCTTCCGACGAGATTGGGTGACATTGTGCTCACCTTGTGCGCTCACATGGGTTCGCTAACTCCTGCAGCTGCCGCAGGATGCCAACTGCCTTGATGCCCGCTTGTGCGCCATGTCATGGCACCCAACGGCCTGCTGAAGGTGGGGGCGAGGCCCCTGGGCTTGACATAAACACCCAGGCCCCCGCTGGGCTCTGGAGGGACAAGGCAAGACCCAAAGATGCAAACATATCCTGCCCTGGTCACTTGTCCAGGATGGCTCAGCGTGAAGGTCCGATCGATCAGTCGTCGCCACGTCCAGACCACGGCAGACGGCTTCTGCCAGTCCTGATTGATGAGATTGCCAAGAATGATCCTGATCGGCCATGGGCGAGCCTGCCGGTGGACGACTGGGACCTGGCACTTGGATACGAGGACATCAGCTTCGCAAGGCTCGCCAATGCCATCAACAGACTGGCCCGCTTCATAACCGACCATGTCGGCCCGTCTCCCGCCGGAAAATTCGAAACGATACTCTATCTCGGCGTCCCGGACCTCAGGTATCCCATGATGCAGATGGCCGCATGCAAGACAGGCTACCAGGTCTTGTTCCCCTCGTTGTTGAACACGCGCGACATCCACCTGAGCCTTATCAGACAGACGCAGTGCAGGATCATCCTTAGTGCGGTCGGGGTGCATACTCAGGATCTCATCGCAGGCAAGGAAGCTGGGCTCCTCCACCTCCAGATCCCGGAGCTCGACGATCTTCTGGACGGTGGGGTCAGAGCAGAACCATACCTTTATACCAAAACCTACGAGGAGGCCGCACAAGACCCCTTCGTCATCCTGCACTCGTCTGGGACGACTGGAGATCCGAAGCTCGTCAGCGCGAACCATGCCGCGTTCGCTTCACTGGACCGGCAAGCCCTCCTACCCGATGAGGGTGCGAGTGCTGGTGGCCGTGGGTTTCTCAAGGATTGGGCGTTTCCCGGCAAGGGCGTCCGCATGTTGATGGTCTCCCCGCCATTCCATGGATCCTCTGCCTTCACCGCCCTTGTAGGCAGTGTTTTTGGCGAGGGCGTATTCGTGCCTGGTTATCGCCATCGTGCAGTGAGCACCCAGGACATCTGCGGTATTCTGGAACATTCAAGGTGCACAAAGGCCCTCCTGACACCTTGTAAGTTGTAGAATCTATGACAACCGATCCCTTTCTGCCTCATGGCACGATGACGAGATAACGCTCTGTTCCTTTTTTCTTTTTTCTTTTTTGTTCTTTCTTTCGCTGATCCTGGCTGGGGCATACAGGGATGATGGAAGATGTAGCACGCAGGCCGGACGGTGCCTACTTCATGAGCAAGCTGGAATGGACTGCCTTTGGTGGTGGTAAGTGCTGTGCTGATCCCCCTCCTTTTTCCCCCTTGTAGGTATGGGGGGTGTCGGCAACCTCGTGGGAGGGTTAGTATGTCGCTGACAAGAAAGTGTCGTCTTGTGTCGATGCCCAGCCATCCTCTCGCCCTTTGCTAGTAAGGAATGGTCAAAACACACACGCATCCAGAACATCTGGGCGTCGACGGAAGCAGCCTGCATACCGCAGGTGAAGCTGGCCGAGCCGGAAGAATACGAGTTCTGTCTGTTCGACACCGAGAAAGCAGGCATCGAATTCCGCGACAGTGGTGCTATGACACTTGACAAGAATGGCATACCGACACCACTCATGGAGATGGTCCTCGTTTTGACTCCCGAATCAAGGCCATACGCATTTTGGGCTCACAGAGAAGGATTGCTGACGCACGACTCGAAGCCCTTGAGCAGCACAGGCCCGTCCGTCGAGGTCGAGGTTGGCGATCTCTGGATCCCCCATCCCGATCCAGCCAAGGCAAGCTTTGCGTGGAGCTTTGCCGGAAGGACGGACGACCTCATCAGTACGAGACATCTCCCCTGCCTTGACCTCAGGACCTTCCCAGGGCTAGAAAAAAGACTCTTTTTTGTGACGAACGGATGCTAACGTACATCTCTGCCCGACAAGCATTCTCTACGGGGTCGAACTTTTACCCGATACCAGTGCAGAAGGCATTGGATGCCAATCCGAAAGTGAACCAGGCCCTTGTCTTCGGCATGGGCAGACTACAACCCCTCGCCGTGATCGAGCTGGCCAAGGACGTCGTGGGTGATGAACAGACGCAGCAAGAGCTATGGGAGATTATCAAGGAACAAAACGAGACGGTGCCAACATTTAGCCGCGTGCAGAAGAACCACATCCTACTTGTCGAGAACGGCGGGTTCGTGCGGACGGCGTCAAAGGGAACGGCGCGACGGACGGAGATTGAGAAGAAGTATGCGGCCCAGATTGAGAAGATCTATGAGGATTTTGGCGACCGGTGGCAAGGCAGCAAAGACAGGTATGGATCGGTCATCGTCGAGACGACTTTCTCATTCTCTACGTCCATGCACTCGTATGGCGGTTAATTTGGTTTTTTCTTCTTCTTCTTGAACACCGACTACAGCCATCAACTTGCTTGGACTCAGTATCCCATGGGTTCTGCGCGAAACGGACCGGCCTCTATGAGAGGGGAGAAGTGATTGGCCAGGACGGTGAAGGGGGTGGGAGGAAAGAGGGGGGGGGGGGTCCTGTGATCATTCTCAGGTCATTAGCTTGAGACAATATGTGTCGATCTAGTGGCTTGTTTGTGCTATGGAAAAGGTGAGGATTGGCGATACTTGACATGTACAAGAGAGCATCCCGGGGACACCAGGCCTGGGCTTGCATGATTCTTACTGGCCCTGCATCTCAGATCTTCCCTCAGGCAGAAACGCAAGACAAGGCTTTTGATGGTTCTAGATATATTTTCTGAATATATCCTCCGTATCATTTTGATTGGAGGAGTCGTCGAAATTTACGAACGAGGGTTTGTTTGCCCCCTCCACGATCCAAGTTCCCGGCCATAGTGTGACACTCTCGGCATGATCGCCATCTGGTCCAACAGCCGCCACACATGGCACGGCGCAAACACAGCCCAATGTTTTTCTTGTTCCTCTTTTTGCTCTCATCTCATCTGACAAGGTGGCCATCTGTCATTTTTTTTTCTCTCTTTCTTTTTTTACCCCGCGTAATCCGATGCAGGTGGGTCAATCGAATTCCTTCTTGTTTGTATGTCCGTTCGCCGTCACTTCATAAATCCACTGTTCGTTTTCATTCTTCTCTTCTTTTTTTTTTCTCTCCCCCTCCCCTTGTTATACATACAGGAACACTAACAAGCTGCACATTTCTCAAGTCATTCATTACTCGGCTCCAGGCTGCTGGACAGTTTCTTCTCGCAGCATCCATCATTTCAATATATATTTTTTGGCTTCAAATCCACACAATTCACCACGCAGAGATCTGCCTCCCTCACAGACCTATTGCCGGTTTAATCATCATGGCTGCGGCCCAGGTGTTCAACAGCTTCCCCTTCCAGCCGACCCTGCTCGAGCTGGACTGGGCTGTGTTCATGTACATCTTCATCATCGGCACCGTCGTCGGCACGGCTCTGCTGTACCGGATTGTGAGCTGCTGCGCAAACCACGTGTCGGAGGATGCGGTGGTGTAGAAGGGGGAGGGGGAGGGGGAGAGGGAAGGGGGCATCATGAAAAGATGATTATATCATGGGGCTTTGGCCTCGCTGTGAAGGTTCGTAGGCCACCCAGTATTTCTTTTTATTTTGTATTTTATATTTTATATTTATTTATTTTATCCCCCCTTGACTTCTTCTTGCATTATATACTGACAAGTACACCCAGAGAGGCAGTGAGAAGTAATTTGACCTATATATCTAAATATCTAATCACGATATCTTTCGGCGATAATTAATGCGTGGCGGTCTATTACATGCCGCCGCCCCAGATATCGAAGACCATCGACGAACCCTGTCACGCCGGCGTGGCTCTGGAGGCATCGACTAAGATCTACTTGGACATCCATCATTGGCATTCGGCTGGGCCTTCCACGAAGTTGAGAGACAGACAGATGGATATTCAGGTCGTACAAGCTTCTCGCGGTGGTCAACGAGCATTCACCAGAGGGGGTGGGGGCGGGTTGTCAGCATTTGTATATAATTTGGTGATATAAGAGAGAGGTCAAGGGAAAATCAGTATATTCAGGGGTGGCTGATTCTGCAGCCTGGTTGACCAGAACCAATTCTAGCTTGCTCGAAATATCGCCCCTGTCGATGCAGTATAATTCACTTTGAGGAGTAACAAGAGTCTCACTCAACTCAGCAGTGGCATCCTCTCGCTCTGGCTGAGAGTAGAAAGAAAAAAGGGGGTGACGGATCATAGGTCGTTTTTGCTTTCTGCTGACGTCCCTGCTGGCCCCTGGTATGATAATCCGAGTCTAGTCTCAGGCTCTCTTGAGGGCTAACTACGTAGAATATGTGTGTGAGGGTTTTGGTTTGGTTACATGGCGTGTTTTGGGCCCCCAATCGACGTCGACGATGCAAGGGGGCGGGCGGGAGGGAAAGGTACTTTACTCAGAGAGAGGATGTGACGTCATATCCTCTACAAACCCTGCTTATTTTCGCCACGCCCAATTGCTACTGTGGCTGCTGGCCTACCTCTTTCTTACTTTACCTTGCGTGATAGCAGCAGCAGCCCTGCCACAATTCTTCTCTAGAACTCTTACTCTTAGTATCAAGAATTCAGGGAATAAAAATCCATCATAAACCAAGAGATAATAATAACAACAATCTAGAACCACTATATCCATCCACCTATCCATCCATCGCGCAGGAAGAGGCCCCTCCACGCCACACCATCCCACAATGCCCAACGAAGGCCTAATCCCTTATGTCCAGCGCCGGGTCCGCGAGGGCGTCGGCGCAGCAGGCGACACAACAGGCAATTTCGTCAACGCCAACGGAAAAGCCGTGCAGGACGCCGCGCGGGCAGCAGGCAGCCGCGTCGACAGCCTGGGCCGGAGCATCAGCGGGTCGGGCAAGGCGGCCGGTAGGTCGACTAACACGTACGCGCAGGCCCTGGGGCGGCAGGTCGAGAGCTATGCGGGCGCGGCGGGGAGGCAGGTCGGCGCCGTGGGGCGGTATGTGGACGGGGGCGGGCGGGCTGCTGGGGGCAGGGTGGGCGATCTTGGGAATAGTGTCAAGGATGTGAGCGGGGCGAGGGGCCAGAGGATGTTGACGCCGGGGAATCCGCTTGGGTTGAAGGGGAAGAGGACGGTTTGATGGGGCTGGTTTGGTTTGTAGGAGAGGAGAGGAGGAGATGATGACAAGGTCCCAGCAAAAGCAAGCAGAGGGGGTTATCGTTTTGGGGAAAGGAAAACCTTTCATGGTTCTCTAAGAGAAAATGCATCATGTCGATGGGGGCGGAGGTGATCATCATCGAGTATATGAATAGACGAGTGGCCGGTAGTAGGAGAGACTCTTCTTAAGTTCAGCGAGGGACACGGGGAGCAGGGTCGCTGATCAGTATTATTATTATATTGCAGAAATAACAGCTTCTTAGAGCCTCAGAATCATGCCTCGACAAAGTCGTCGAGATATCGAATACTACAGCGAGAAAACCTCTACACAAGTATGTATAAGAGACTCAATATATATATATTTGTAGCAATCATGTGTGGACGAGGATGGTCACTCGACCGATCATCGTCGCAATTTGGGTTGAAGGATTCTTCTCTCCCTTGTAAATTAATGGGGGATTAAAAAGAAAAAATGAAGTAAAGGGGGCAAAAAAAGAGGAAAAAATAAGAAGCCCAAATAAACAAATTTGAAGAGAGAAAAGAAGGAAGAAAAAAAGAATATTTCGACTCTGGCATCTCCCCCGACTGCTGGCCTCCTCCCCACCAAGCTCAAAAATCAGTGTAACACGATTGGCCAGCCGCTCCCCTGGCGAAAATGCCCCGGATACCACTGTAGGACCACCCGAGTGCGCCCGAAAACAGCCCCCCCCCCCCTTTCTCGAGTCCAGCAAATCCCATTTTCCAGCTTACAAAAAACCTCATCCAGCTGACCTTGCAGAGTTTTATGGTTGGTCTGTGTCCGAGACAGAAGAGACCCATATCATATCCCGATATTCTCTCGTAGTCTTCGTAATCTTGAGGTCATCCGGCCTTTGCTCTGGCGTGTATTCAGGCTTATTGCTTGTAGGGAAACAAGAGGCTGAAGGCATCCCGCACCCAACCCCTTAGCAGTGCCACCATAGCAATTACTAGTACTATGATTTTGCTGACAGTTTTTCCCTCTTCTTTGTTTTGTTTGAAAGGGCCCCGCAAATGATCCATTCTCTCTCTTTTTTCTTCTTTCTTTTCCTTCTTTCTTTTTTAGATTCCGACGCGACGGAGCCGGATTGTATTCGTGACGATGAGCGGCCCGTTTCGTCCGTCAGCATCTTCGTGTAAAGTTGCTCCGGGTGTGCCCGCAACAGACCCAACCAAGCCCCCTTTTGATGACTGACTGGAAACTCGCCGAGCTGAGTGTTAATTAAGGACGGTGTTTGGGTTGTAAGAGGAGGAGGAGGAGGAACGGGAGGAAAAAATAAATATATCATAATAGCCTTGTGTGCCCCTCTTTACCATGAGTCCATGATTGCTTCTTCATACACACGACACAATCAAGAGACTACAGTACAGTATACAAACGCACATCCACATTGATCCAATAGCAATAATTCAACCAGAACAATCGACAACACCCAATGTTCGCACCACGGGTAAACAACAAGCTCTGCTCGCCCAAACAAGCCGCCCAGCTCAGCAGGGCCGTGGCTCCCCTCCTCACGACCTCGAGCTGCTCCTCCTCCCTCGTAGGGATACGACTCACTTCTACACCCATCACTCCCAACAACAACAACAACACCTCCTCCTCTCGCCGGTCCTTCTCCACAACACCTGCCAACCGCCTCCGCGACTTCTTCCCGGCCAAGGAGACAACCCAGATCCGCACCACCCCGCCCGCCTGGCCTCACCATGGCTATACCGAGGCCGAGATGCTGGCTGTCGTCCCGGGCCACCGCAAGCCGGTGACGTGGGGGGACAAGCTGGCGTGGGCCCTGATCAGGACGTCGAGGTGGTGCATGGACAAGGCCACGGGCATGTCCAAGGACCAAAAGACGGATAAGAAGCGGCCGACGACCGCGGTGGTGGCTGATATGCCCTTGACGGAGCAGCAGTGGGTAAGTTCGGTTCTCTCTCTTTCTCTCTTTCTCTCCTCTCCCGCGCCCCCTCTTTTTCTTTCGAGAAGGCGAAACAAAAAAAAAAAAAATTTTCCAAGGCTGACAAGAGATTGGGGATCGTCGCAGCTTGTCCGATTTATTTTTCTCGAGTCCATCGCGGGCGTGCCGGGTATGGTGGCCGGCATGCTTAGACACCTGCGGTCGCTGCGGGCCCTGAAGCGGGACAACGGCTGGATCGAGACCCTGCTCGAGGAGTCGTACAACGAGCGCATGCACCTGCTCACCTTTATGAAGATGTGTGAGCCCGGCTGGCTTATGAAGTTTCTCATCCTGGGCGCACAGGGGGTGTACTTTGTAAGATCCTCCTCTTCTTTCGTTCTCTCTTCCCTTCCCTTCCCTTCCCTTTTCCTTTTCCCTCTTCTTCTTCTTCTTTCCTTTCCTTTTTTCCTTCTTCAACTCAACAACACTCGCTGACACACACACTCTTTTGTCCCCCGCCCACACAGAACGCCATGTTCATCTCCTACCTCATCAGCCCCAAGATCTGCCACCGCTTCGTGGGCTACCTCGAGGAAGAAGCCGTCCACACGTACACGCGCGCCATCCACGAGCTGGAGGGCGGCCACCTCCCCAAGTGGGCCGACCCCGAGTTCAAGGTGCCCGACATCGCCGTCTCGTACTGGAGGATGCCCGAGGGCCACCGCACCATGAGGGACCTGATCCTGTACATCCGCGCCGACGAGGCGGGCCACCGCGGGGTGAACCACACGCTCGGCAACCTCGACCAGAAGGAGGACCCGAACCCTTTTGTCAGCCAGTACAGGGACGGGCACAAGCTGTCGCCCATGACGAACCCCAAGGGTTGGGAGAGGGAGGAGGTGATGTGAAGTGAAGTAAATGCTGTATTTTTATTTATCATGTAGAAGAACAATACCCTACTCTTAGATACCCGCGATATAGATCGTTTTCGCAGCGGAATATTCACTTATTACTGTATCGCACTCTCTTGTTTGCCGTCCACGGGGCATTACCACTCTCGAAAGAACGAGTACATGCGCGAAAAAAAACATAAGCCTGCAGTCAGCATGGTCAGAGACATGCACACACACACACACACACTCTCTCTCTCTCTCTGTGTGTGTGTGTGTGTGTGTGTGTATCTGTCTGTCTAGATCATCAGAGGACGATCGATGGATAATGGGGATCGCACTCCAACCAGAAGCAGGCACACCACTCAACCCACCCTCTTCCAAATCCGTTGTGTGGAGTAATCAGCACTGCCGATTCCTTCCCTTGTTATGAATCCTTCGTAAACTTTCTAGAAGGAAAGAAAGAAGAAAAAGATAAGGGAATAGAAAAGGGGGAGAGGGGGGGGTGGATAAAGGGGGGCAAAGGGCAGAAAAAGAACGAACGAAAGAAAGAAAACGGCTCGGGTCAGCCCTAGGCATCTGACTCGCAGCGGCTGGCTGCATCCTGAGTGCCGGTGAAGGCAAGACCACTCCTCCTCTCTCACTCTCACACTCTCTGTCTAGTGTGTGCGTGGAAGAGAAAGGGAGAAGAGGGGGGGGGGGGGGGTGGAATCCTCAGCAGCCGTTTCATTTGTCTCCTTCCTAATCTGTAGAAATGTGGGCGCTTAAGAGAAGGGCAGTGCTCATCTCACCCTTGATCATCCCAAGGCGGCATAAAGAGAGAAAGAAAGAGAGAGAGAGAGAGGAAGGGCAGCGTGGCAGTGTGAGAGGGATCGACGGAAGATGACGTGCAGATCCTCGGGAGCTGGAAAAGGGAACTAAAAAGTGCAGTAAAGTTCAACAAGATGCGGCGGTCAGGAAGACTGGGAGTGGCTGCTGCTGAAGGAGAGGAGGAGGAGGAGGAGGAGGAGACATAGCTTTCTCGTATATGTTTTGGGGTGAGACGAGGTGGTGGTATTGTTGTGTGTGTGTGTGTGTGGAACACTCGGGAGAGGTGAATGGGGCCCTGATCTGCCGAGTACTTACTTGCGGTCCTCCTGGGCTGAATACTGTACATCCTCGTCGCCTGATTGCAGCGGCAATATGGATGCAGGTCCCCCCCCCCCTCCCCCCTCCCTTTGTAACGTGGTATGTGAAGGTTATTGTCCAAGCGTCCAGAAGAGAACAGTTTAGAGTTGGAGCTAGGAAATGCTCAAAATAAAACCTACGATCGAACACATGGGGGGGGGGAGGGATCCCCGCCTGCTGCGTGGTGTGTAAGTCGTCGTAGTACGGAGTATACCCTATCCAGTGGGTTGTCCTGGGAGGAAGGATGCGGGCTGTCATTCTTGCATTTAAAGCCCTGTGGGGATAGGTTTCTCCCCCCCTGGTCTGATGATTTAATCATCGTTTCGTATGTCTGCTTTCACTCGATATGTTGTGTTTAGGTATTTCCACACGAATCTCGAGATAGGACTTACATGAGTACTTGAGTTAAAAAAAAAAAAAAAAAAAAAAAAAAAGGTCGTCCTCGTGTGGTCACTTGCTTGCTTACTGCAACACACAGTATACACATTCCATTCTTGAATCTGCCCCGGCTGGACAAGCCTGATGGAGGCTTTCCGCCATGTCTCAAGTTTTCCAGTTCAGAGCAGGGCTGCCAAATATTGACAAGACAGGTCGTGGATCTGAGCTAGGCTCCTCTGTTAGATCTTGACAGCCCTTTGTGTGTGTGTGTGTTAATAGATGTATTATAGGGTCAAGGTAAAACAGCAGCAAGCGTAGGGTGGTGGGCGCATGCTGCTCAGCCTCAAAGTCAGGTCGTTTTTTTCTTCTTCTTCTTTTCCCTTCCCGTTCCCCTCCCTTACCGTACACAGCCATGGGCCTTCACCGACTTTGAGATACGGCTCGCTAGTTGAAAAAGTGACGTTGATTGTCACCACAACAGGGCAACATGCGTAAGCATTAAAGATGAAGGTTGATTCCTTGTATGTTCGTTTCAGTCTGCCGTGCTGGGATTCTGGGAGAGGTCCCCCGAGGGGGGGGGGGCGTCATTTGCAGGTGGGTCTCTTGTCTCAGCATCTTTGTCCTTCCGAGGTCGTATTCGTGCCCGAGTCAAGAGCCTCGCAGAGAAGGAGAAGAAGAAGAAGAAGAAGAAGATCACCTACTAGGAACTCATCCTATCAGTGAGTGAGTGGGTGGGTGGTTTCCTGGGAGAAATTGGGTTATCACACAGATGACAGCGACAACTGCCACCTAAACCCTAATCTAGTCTCATTTATTCCATCTTGGACGGGAAAGGCTAGAGTGAAGAGATCATTGGAAGGTTGACGAGAGAGGATAATTTAAAATGGCCGAATCCATCCATCTTCGAGTCATCCGGTTATCGGGTAGTAACCGATCTGGCCGAGCGTGACCTTTGATGTGCACTGTATCCAGAGACTGTACTCGAGACCAACCTAGAGCGCAGGGCATACAGTGCGGGAAGCTAGAGCATGCGCCAGGCAGCTCTGTCGCAATCTCCCTGTTTCTTGGTCCCCGTCCCTAGTTCCTGTCTCCCAGGTCCCATGATGGTTAGGTGATTTCTTGGAGGGGTGATTTTCGGCGGGGAGGGGTCCCTGAGCCTCCCCAGTAACCCGTACTATGGGCACTGGAGAGATGCCCTGGGCTTGGCTGGCCCCCTGGGGGGTTAGGGGGGAGGGGGGAGGGGGGGGGTTCTGGTCTGGCGTGCACCACCTGCTGGGCATCAACCCGCTCGTAACCCCACCCACGCGCCCGTCCTTGGCCAGAGGGGTGGTGGCCTCAGCTCTACAAGGTCCCGCTGCATACACCCAGAGCGAGGCTTGCTTCTGAACCCGAACCAGCCCAGCCCAGCCTTACGACACGAACGAGACAAGTCTACTACTACTACTATTACTACGACTCTCTACCTGCTCATCACACTGTCCAACGTTGGGCTGCCGCATCGCGCGATACATCGATACCTTTGTTGCAGAGCCCTCGCTTTTCCGACCTCGACCTCGACCTCGACCTCGACCTTCGTCCTCTGCCTTCGGCCCTGCCTCTGCCTCGTCTCAGGTTTCTACCCTCGCCCCATCTCCGCCGTCCCAGCTTAAGCGCCCACCGCGGCCCAGCTCGACCTATTCATCCCCGACATCGACTGTCGCCCACACGCTGCGATCCTGTTTGTCTCTCTCGAACGAGGCCGTCAGCGACGGAAAAGATAAAGAGAAGAAGAAAAAGGAAGGAAAAAAGAAGCCTGCGAGCGGCACAGCATCGTGAAGTCCAATTCATAACGCCCTGTTTGCTACGACGAACCTACGAGCGCCCCGCGTCCCGAATCAAGCACAGGCCCCAGCCCAGCCTAAATCAGGCCCAATACGAGCACGAACCCGAATCGCAAAACGACGAGTAGTGTGCCGTGCGCCTCACTTTTTTTTTTTGCGGTCGCCAACAAAAGGGAAAGCCTCTTATTTTGCGAGAGCCTAATTGGGAAAAGGAGGGAAAAAGAAAAAGAAGAAAGAAAAAAAAACCATAGGGCAAGGGAAGAAAGAAGAAAGCAAGGTTAGTAACCAAAGAAAAGAAAGAAAAATGTACCTCTTGGTGGGCGCAGGCGGGTTCGTTCGTCATAGCCGCGTGTGCACTGCCTCCTTCTCAACCCCAGACTGCGTGGGTGGGGTGGATCATGTAGGACCGTGAAGGGGGCCGGACTCGGTCGGACACTTCGAATCGTCGAGCCGTACTGATGCCTCGAGTCCTAGGCTGTTCCCTTCAGACTGCTGCATCTGTTGAGAGGGAAGCCTTGTGGGCAGCGCGCATAGCAAGAGCCAGAGCCGATTCCTGACCGTCGAGTAGTAGACAAGATCCGCATTCTGCCCCACGGGATCACCATCCTCGCCAAGAGCCAGCAGCAGCGGCCTACATCGACGGCGACGGCGACGGCGACGGCGAGAATACAAACAAGAACAACAGCAACAACATCAGAAACAGATCGCAGGGACTACAGAAATTTGTGTGTGCTATTAGCGACGCAATAGATTCTCCGTTCACTCCTCCAATACCTCTTTAGCCTCTCGAGAGAAGGAAGTAAGAGAGGAGAATTCACATCAGGGAAATAGAAGAAGAAAAAGAGAGGGGCGGAGTTCTTTCTTCATCCACCCGCGGTCGAGGATAATCAAAAAGCTGCCAGGCTGGCTCACGCTGACCACTGTGCGCGCCCACCCCTGACGAGAAGAGTACGAGAGTTTGCATGTGCCTCCAGGGACGACGTGCGCAAGAAACATCATCACCACCGCCAGCCTTCTTCGGGTATTACTGGACGCACAACCACAAGACATCCAGGCACCGATTTACGATCCCAGTCGCCTGCTAACTTGCATGCCTACGTCAGGTTTGACCATACGACAACAATCCTTACCGCTACTGTACGTCTCTTTTTTTTTTCCTTCCTTTTCTTTCTTTCCCCTACCACTTGACGCCGAGAGCCTGTCTCATCACAGGGAGTGTGGTAGCACCTGATAGGACCAGGTAGGTCCCTCAAGCCAACCCCAGTCGGTCCCTGGGTGGGTTTTTCTTTTTTTTGGGCTGTCAGCTCTACGCTGCAGTGTTGGTGCGTGCGGCGCGGTGCAGTGCAGTGCAGTGCATCGACCCGGCACAGCCTCAATATCTCCTCACTCGCACCCTGTGTGTGTGCTCCGCCACGTTCAAGTCTGCCGCGCTGACTCGAGAAAACTGCCTCGCGCATTACCTGGCTGTTCTAATCTCGGAAACACCAACCAGAGAGACTCTCACACACACACACACTTTCTCTCTCACACGTACAAGTCACAACTCATACACCTAACCCGCTACCCACACTAACTCCTCTACTTTTCCCTTTAGCAAAGGTCACACAGGAGCCCTGTCCGCCTGGCTTGTCGGGGACCCGTCTCCCCCTGGAGTACAAGTACATACACTATACCATGGATCCGTCTCAGAACCGGGGCCGTTCCCCTTCTGCTACCGGACACCACCAACAACAGCACCCCCATATAACGAACAGCCACTCGCCTTCCCCTGCCCGGCCCTTTGACCCAGCCGCGACCTCCAACATCGGCCTCGGCATTGATCTTGACTCCTCGTCATCTCAGCAACAGTTTACAGGAGCCTCTGATTTTTCTGCCTTCAGCCCTGGTGCTGCCAACAACTTCTTAGATCCCCAGCAGACCCAGGCTTTCCAGGGGGATACGTCCTTTGGGAACTACGCTCCGTCGAGTGGCCTGGACGACCTTGCTGCCTTTGACCAACAGCAGCAGCAGCAGCAGCAGCAGCAGCAACAACAACAACAGCAGCTTGACTTTGGCAACGACTTCACCATCTTCCCCCCCTCAAGTACAGGCGAGGAGCAGCTAAACACGCCGTTGTTTGCCGGCGACCCAGGTCTGGGCCAATCCATTGGCAGCCCGGACAATAACAATATGGCGCAGGCCTCTCCTCACCAGCCTACACCTCCTCATCTGTTGAACCTGGAACCCCAGTCTGGTCACCACTCCCCTTCCTTTAGCCAAACCCAGTTTGTGCCCTCCCCAGGACAAGGGCACAGCAGGAACGTGTCGCTCGGCCCAGAGGCTGCCTTACTGCCCGGTCAGGACTGGAACCAGTTCCGAACGCACCGGAGGAGCCCCTCCGAGTACTCTGACGTCTCGTCCACAGGCGTGCCCTCGCCCAATCTCGGCGTCAGTGACAGCTTTGACCACGTCGATCCAAACAGGTCGCCCATGCAGCGCCCTCAGGACCCCTCTGTAATCCAGGAGCTGCACGGCATTGGTAGTTTCACCATCTCGGACACGGCCCGCAGCCCGTCTCACAGTCCTGCCATCTCACCACGCATCCTTCCCCAGCAGACGCCGGATATGAACCAGCAGCAGAACTACACCCTGGCCAGCAACGGCTTCGTAAGCGGTCCTCCTCAGCCCTATGGCATGCAGGCCGCCGAGGCCTTCCCGACCCTGCCACAGACGACCGAGGCACCGCAGAACTATCCGCTGGCCCCGACCATCAATATCGTCCAGGCCCCTCCTGTTCGGAACACCTTTGACAGGTCTCCGTTTGTTGACACTGATGCCCTCACACCGCCTGATAGGGGTATGCCGCCTCCTCCTCCTCCTCTACTCTCTCTCTCTCTCTCTCTCTCTCTCTCTCTCTCTCTCTCTCTCTCTCTCTCTCTCTCTCTCTCTCTCTTTTGCTCTGCACATACTAATTCTCGAGTCTTATAGGTCGCCGTCGGCAGCGGGCCGTTACTGATCCTTACAACAATACCTCAATGAGTCAGCGGTCATCTGCCAGCTCCCTGTCCCCTCATCTCGGTGCCGATCTGTCGCCAGGCAGGGGAGACGCATCTCGGTCCTTGTCACCGCTGGAGCGGCAGCAGTCTGTCTCGCCCAGCAGGAGACGCCAGTCCACGTCGGCGGTGCCAAACAACGTGCTGGCCCTGCGCCTTGCCGAGCCAGAGCCAGGCGACACATCAGGACCCAAGCGGGTGCAGAAGCACCCAGCGACGTTCCAGTGCAGCCTCTGCCCTAAACGCTTCACGCGTGCGTACAACCTCCGCTCTCATCTGCGTACGCACACGGACGAGCGGCCTTTTGTGTGCACGGTCTGCGGCAAGGCCTTTGCCCGGCAGCACGATCGCAAGCGTCACGAGGGCCTCCACTCGGGCGAGAAGAAGTTTGTGTGCAAGGGCGACCTCAAGGCGGGGGGCCAGTGGGGCTGCGGCAGGAGATTTGCCCGTGCTGATGCCCTCGGACGGCACTTTAGGTCGGAAGCCGGTAGGATCTGCATCAAGCCCCTGCTGGACGAGGAGATGCTGGAGAGACAGCGCCAGTGGGGCGAGCAGCGCATGGCACAGCAGCAGCAGCAGGCAGCCGCCGCGCAGCAACAACAGCAGATGGCGATGGGCGGGCTCATGGCGCCACCAGGCATGGACAACAACGGCGGCGGCGGCGGCAGCGGGGGCTTCCAGGCCCCTGGTGGTTATATGCTACCTCAGGCGCTGCTGGCGCAGTACCCTGCCCTCGCCAACATGGACTGGGCCGCCCCGGGCATGCAGGGCGATGGCAGCGGCATCGAGGACGACATCTCGGGCCGGTCCAGCTTTGACGCGTCTGATCTTGGTGATGACGACGACGGTGGCTACGTCTCGGGCCCGGGTACTGGCTTCGGCCCCGGCGGCATGGGCGAAGGTTTTGGCGAGATGGGATATGCCAGTGATTATGGTTCGGGACCGAGGCGAGGTTAACAAATCTCTCCGGTGCTGGGGTGTTATCTGGTTTGATCCTTTGGATCCATTCAGAAATCAGGGGGGGGGGGTGTCCATTTTCCCCCTCCTTCTTTGAAGATTTGAAAAGAGGAGGGAGGGGGGGGGGGGGGTTGGTGGAAGGCTCGGCGTTGCAGAGCTGTTTTACACACGAGGGTCAGCACCTTGGGTTTATTGGTGCATCTATCATCAGAGGCGGCGGGCGGCGGGTCCGGCAGCCTTTTTGTTTCTCACGGGGTGTGTTTGGGTTTTTTTCTTCTTCCTCTTTCTTCTTTCTTCTTCACATGAGACCCAAGCTTTTTCTCTTTTTCTCTTACTATCTTGGCTTATAGACCGTTCTTGGATTTTATTATTTTAACGCTTTTTAGATACCAATATTTGTCTTTTTTTTTGGGTGGGAGGGGGGGAAGGACTTGTTTTTTCTTCTCTTTTGTTACATAGTGTGTGTGGCCTTTCTATCTCTGCTGTTATGTTGCCTAAGGCATCAATGAGTGTGGATGTTGAAAATAGACCAAGTTAAAAAACCAACCCTTCGTCGACCATAAGCCTCAACCAGAATTTTCTGGAATCTGCACCTTCGAGGTCCGTTTATGCAAGCGTTTATGTCCGCATCATGCCAGCCTGCATGCAAGAGGGGGCAGCGTCGATTTGTAATCTGATCTGATGCGGCCGACCCCTACATTTATGCCGCCCCCTCTTCAAGTTAAAAAAGCTCAATAAACTATATTGATGATGATCCTTCTTTTGACTTGTCGTGGAATACTGATGCATACATGCACACACACACACACACACACCCTTTGGCATTCTGAGAGCTGTTATCCAACTTGTCCCTCTGGCGCATTATCAACCCGTCGTCGGCATTGAAACCAATATTAACTCAAGCAAGTCACCACAGTTATTATTCAACCCATCAAACTCTCCAAGATCACGCTCCAGCTCTCTCTTTCTCTCACACACTCACCATGACCACCACCTACAAAGCCCTCGTCGGCAAGGCCGTAGGCGAGTCCACGGTCCAGGACCTCCCCATCCCGAGACCCGTCCGCGAGGGCTACGTCCTGGTGCGCACCAGGGCGGTGGCCCTGAACCCGACGGACTGGAAGGTCCTGTACAGCGAGGATGGGGCCGCGGTGGGGAAGAAGCTTGGGTGTGATTTTGCCGGGGTCGTGGAGGAGGTCGGGCCTGGGGTGAGCAAGTATGTGGTGGGGGATCGGATCTGTGGGATGGCGTATGGCGGGTGAGTGTGTAATTTTTTTTCCTTTTTCTTTTCTGGGAAGTTTTATTATCTAGAGGAGAGGGGAAGGATTACCTATCCTATATGAACAAGGGACGAACTCGAGTTGCTGACTGGATACGATGACTGACATGGGTGGCAATGAGAACAGAAAGGACTCGGAGCACGGTGCGTTTGGCGAGTATGTCCTCACGCCAGCCGATCCGGCGACGATGAAGATCCCGGACAACCTCAGCTTTGAGGAGGCTGCGACGTTGGGTGTCGGCATCACGACTGTTGTACGTTCTCTAGTTTTACACACACACACACACACACCCCTCACGGGCCCCTCCCTTCTCCCCTTCTCTCGTTTGTGAAAAAACTTCAACTCCCTTCTTACTGACGAATGTATTCATCTTCAGGGCCAAGGTCTTTACCAGAACCTCAAGCTGCCTCTTCCCACCGAGCCATCCTCAGAGCCCTTCCCGCTGTTCATCAACGGCGGCAGCACGGTGAGTTGAGCCCCCAGCCCCATTTCCTCTCAACATAAGCCCCTTAGGAAAAGACAAGAAGAAGAAGAAGAAGAAGAAGAAGAAAAGGAATGAAGAACAAACTTTTCCCTTGAGGGCGGTGGGCATGACTTGAACCAAAGCTGACATGCTCCTCTTTTTTCTTCCCCCAACCAAACAGGCGATGGGCGTCCTCGGGATCCAGTTCGCCAAACTCTCCAACGCAACCGTCCTGGCGACCTCGTCCCCCCGCAACTTCGACTACCTCAAGTCCCTCGGCGCAGACCACGTCTACGACTACCACACCGACCCAGCCACCCTCGCCGCCCGCATCCGCGCCGACCTCGGTGGTGCGTCCTCCTCCGGTCCGCCGCGCCCCCTCACCCTGGCCTGGGACTGCCTGGTCACCCCGGACTCTACACGCCTCGTCGCGCTGGCGGCAGCAGCAACAGCAGCAGAAGCAGAATCAGCATCGCCGCCGACGGTGAAGTACGGTGTGCTCCTGTACGTCGATGAGGCCGCGGTGCGGGCCTCGTACCCGGATATCAAGTGGGAGATCGGGGCGACGCTGGGGTACACCGTGTTTGGGGAGAAGCTTTCGCGGGGGATACGGACGTGGGAGGCGAGGCCAGAGGACTGGGAATTTGGGAAGAGGTTCTGGGATCTGGCGGCTGGGCTGCTGGCGGAGGGAAAGGTGAAGGTTGGGCGGGCGGAGGTGAACCGGCTGGGGGAGGGGCTGGAGGGGGCGAGGCTCGGGCTGGACGAGCTGAAGGCGGGGAAGGTGAGTGCTGCGAAGTTGGTGTATACTTTGTAAAGAGGAATGGGGAACTTGATTCTTTCGGGTGTGTATAGTGGTTGTCTGATGTGGTTGTGAGGCCCTTGAGCGATGGAGGAGAGAGGATGAGAAGCGGCTACCTCAGAGGTGAGGCGATGAAGAGAGGAACAGATAACGTATTATACATATATATATACATACATAAAAAACAAAATGAAACTAGATTGTCAGCTTCATGATCATCATGTTGGATCATCAAGATGTCATGAGAAGGGCTGGTTTGTTGGCCAACCAAGAAGTGCCTTCCACCTCGACCTGCTGCAATAACCATTATCTCACCGAAAAGACGCCCTGAAACACCACCAAGAAAAAGAAGAAGAAAAAGAAGAAAAAAGTTGTCCTCTTCTCACTCACTACTACCAGTCCGACAAGCCAGTGACAAAAAGAAAAAGAGAAGAAAAAGCCTAACCATGGTCAATCATGATAACCCCCCTCTTCCTCCCCCTCCCCTCGCCTCGTCCGGCAAGGGCGGGAGATCCTTCTGCGTCCGCCCGACGAGATGATCAAGAACCTTCTGACAGAGATCCCGGTGCGCAGCCTCAAAACTCTTCATGATAAACGGCTTCAGCACCGCACTGCACTCGACATGCGACCTCTCCACGAGCTCCCAGTCACCTACTCCCGCTCCTCCTCCACCACCTCCTCGACACACCTCATAGATACTCCGCACCCTCGTGCCCGCAGCGGCGTCGGCCCTGACGCGCACGCCTGCGGGGAAGCTCTGGAAGATGGCGGGGAAGCGGACGTCCTTTGTCAGGCCCAGGACGACGGGAATGCGGTCGTGGACCTCGTAGGAGACGATGTTGGTGCCGTCCTCGGTGAAAAAGGGGTCGGCTATGAGGTCGTCTAGGTCTACGGGCCGGCGGTGGAAGCCCTGGAGGTAGGGGTTGGGCCGGAGGAGGGGCTCGTAGGCGTGGAGGTTGGAGATGACGAGCTCGGGGTGGAGGGAAGGGGGGAGGGGGAAGTGGAGGGTCAGGTCGAAGGTGGCGGGCATGATGATGATGATGATGATGATGACGGTTTGTATGTGTGTATAGAGAGAGTGAAAACCCGAGAAAGAGAGAGTATGTTTGTGAGAGAGAGTGTGAGTATAAGTCCTTGGATTGACGACAGTGCCTCGCTCGGGCGCCGTGGCCCACTTCGGAGCCGCAAGACGGAAGGCTTTGGGTCCCACTTTGTCCCGGTCGCAAGAGGAGAGAGAGAAAGAGAGAGAGGGGTCTTGAATGTGAGGTAATGTGGTTGTGTGGTCTGCCAACAAAGTCGTGGTCCTGGATTTCAGCAGCCCTCCCCGTCAAGTCTCCTCCGGTTCTGAGCTGCCCTCGGAGTGGTGATGAATGCGAGCCGCAAGAGCCGTTCTGCCTAAAACAAGAAAACGGTCAACCAACGCCGAAACAGAATCACTGGCTGTCCTAGGTAACTCCGATAAGTCGGGGTGGGTTGAGGCTCGGAGACAGTCGGTGGTCGTCTGTCTGGACATCAGCCGTCTTGACCGAGGGCTTATATCGAGTAAGTATTCCAGACCGAAAGCTGAACTCGACGTCTTTGTCCAAGAAGGAGGAAACCACTAAGTACCGCTCTCAGGGCTGAGCAGAATACATCTTAGCACGGGGGCGTGGCGCTGGCACGGGGTTTTGGTGAGCCAGCTTGCTCATGACACGCACTACGAAAAGCACAAGACCATTTTTATTTTCCTCTTATTTTTTCTTTCTTCTTTTTCTTTCTTGGGGGCCATAGATTGTGAGAGCTGAAGCCCAACTTGAGACGGAGACTCTCTCACTGCTGCTGCAAGAGAAGTGTGAGAGATAGCGTTTGCAGTGGTTTGGAATTGCTGGTTCTATGTTTGGACCCGGTAAACCCACTGCGCCTCCCTGTCTCTAACTCACTCACTCTCTCGCTCTTCCTCTCTCTTTGGTATGAGTACTACTATGATGAATGAATTAGTACGCTGGGTTCAGCTGATTGGACTGACTGATCTGATTCCAGAAGTGACTTTTTTCAATGGGCGAGTCAGTTTATTCCTAAATCTCTCATCGACTCGGCCGAGTCTCGTTTTCTCATCCTTCTCTTCCTCCACCCTTTTTATTTATTTATTGATTTTTTATTATTATTATTTAACTTTCTCTCTCGCGCTCTTGAAGTGGAGTGGGAATGCAGACACGAGGTATCGCAACTCGCTCGATGAACCCTGGCCCAGCGGGCATGAATGACTCCAGAGGCAGTGCAGCGCAGCCAGACGACTGGACGAGAATGGTTGAAGAACGACACAACCTAACCATGCCATGCCCGCGTGGAGGTAATCGTGACGTGTTCATAGTATATGGATTGTGCAGGAAGCCCAGCAGCAGCGGCCCCACGTGCGCGCGCCTGACGACAATGTGTTTTTTTACGCACCGTGTTAAAGTGTGACGATGGATGCATTCAAGGGACCCCCTAGCGGTGGAGTTGTTTTTTTCTCTCTTTCTTTTCCCTTTCTTTCTTTTTTCCCCATGGTAAAAACTCCAAAGTGTCCCAAGACATGCAAGGGAGAGATAGAGGGAGGGAGGGAGGGAGAAGGAGGAAAAGAAAAAGAAGGCATGATTCATGGCCTCGCGATGTCGGCCGCCTATGTATGCAACGCCAGACGTATGCATCAGCTGCTGGAGGCAGTACTTATCACCAGACGTCGTGCATGTCAACCACCAGGTGGGGAGGAGGGGGGCCTATCTGTGCCTCTCTCTCTCTCTCTCTCTCTCTCTCTTTCTCACAAAAAATCGTCTTTTTCCTTTATCTGTTTCTTCTTTCTCCAAGGGCCGTTTTGACTCCTCGTTGGTCGGCTTCTTTCGAGTACCCGAGTGGCTGCTACACGGCACTACTTTTATGTTACGCTGTCCGACGGCGCAAAGGGCGGCGTGGAAAATGCGTTCTGGCGGTGAACAAGTAGTTTAGCGAATCCCCGGCGGCATCTGGGGGGGGGGGGGGCCAAGCCCAGGGCTGAACCGGAAGTGAACTGGTTTTTGGACCCTGTACATACATGCATGCAGCTGGCTTCTAGCTTCCGAGATTGTATTTGTTTTTTTTTTTTTTGGCCCCAGGCCGTGGGTGTGGGTGAAGTAGGATCGTTTTGCTGGCGCGTGCTTCATGCACGATTTGTGTGCCATGAACAACTGTACATAGTGAATGACTGGTGGATGAGATACATGGCCTTTTTTTCTTTTTTCTTTTTAATTTTATATATACCTAATGCACCTCGGGTACCGAAGCGCACACTGAAGATGACAAGATATTCTTTTTCGGTATGGTTCTGAGAGAGAGATTTGTGACATCAGAAGGCAACATGAAGCCTGCTGTGACATGCTGGCGTTCTGGTGGTCAGCATTATTTATGCGACTCTTTACTGTCATTGCCTTGCAGCGATATGAGAGTCAGAGAGAGAGAGAGAGAGAGAGAGAAGAGACCCAGAAAAGAGAGAAAGAAGAGGGGCCCCGGTTGAGGAGGGTTGCAGCATCCATGACGAGCCCCCGCCCTGTTTCATGCAACGCAAACACGTCGTCAGTAATGATTGATTGATTCCAACCCCCTGTCCGCAGTTCACCCAACATGTAAACTTGCAGGTTCTCATCTCTGGCCGGGACCCGAGATGAACTCGATCAGCTCAATCCGTCATGGCCTGCCTGCCTGTCCTTCCACTTTGGTATTCCTATCCCGACGGACGGCGACGGCGACGGTGACGGCTTTTGGGATTTTTCTTCCCTCCTTCTCTCTCCCTTCTCTCTTTCTTCTTCCTCTTGGTGCCCAGGATCATCCGGAACCCGGGCTAAAGCTCAGCCCAGGATAAAATGGAAGACAGTGGTCAAAACCTCCCGGAGGGTTGAAGCTGGGGCTGGTTACAAGGGGGCGGGTTTGATGGGCCCGCGGGGAGGGGACGAAAGAGGATGTGGGACTCGGATCTCTGCAAAAGTCCTAGCACATCGACCATAGTGTGTATGTATGTTTCAAACAAAGTTTGCCCCCTCCAATACCTCACACTCACACACACACACACACACTCTCTCTCTCTCTACGAAAAGAGGTGTGTGCATGTGAGTATTGAGAGTGTGTGGCGACAAGAGGGGCATGACCGAGTAACCAAATGAGGTACCATCCATCAAATCCAGAAAGGTATGGTACATACCAGTATCTCCCAAGTCAAGCACCAGTAGACTTTTGTGTGCAATGCAATCCTGCATCGGGTGACGAGGATGTGTGCATGAATATGGGTGTGTACTCTAAGTACTTCTTACACAGTGACATTTTTTTGGACCATGTACAGCAAGTAAAGGTGGGGGGAGGGGCAAGAAAACTGTAATGCTATCTCCAAAATACAAAGCCTGAAAGCCTACCACTAATGGCAGAGAGGGTGCATCCACTATAAGTCACCGTGCTACCCCACTGAACCATACCATAACTACCATAACTAATGGACGGCCCCACCCACTAGGCCTCATGTGTACCCCCCCAGCCATTCTTTCGAGACAACGGACCCCATTGGCGGCAGGTGAGATGGGCTGCTGCAAATAATACCCTTTCTTCTCTATTGTTAATATTATAGCAGATCAGGCCGGGTCTCCCTCTTTACCTGACTTTTTTTGTGTCAAGGGATGATAGATAGATACGACTGTGTTTTTCTGCATGCCCCTCACTTACTCATACTCACACACTCTCTCTTCCTTCCTCTCTTTCCTCTGGACACGAGTGGTAGGGTTTTCTGGAGGGGAGAACACTCGACATCTTTAGGCTTAGGATCAACTGTACTGGGCAAATGTCAGAGGCTGGGCACATTTCATTTCCATTTTATTTTATTTTATTTATTTGGTTCCGGGCTGGTCTGGTCTAGTCTTGGTTGCATGAACTGCGCATCTTCTCTCATCTTGCATTCCTTTCCATGGCACACACATGAACACACACCATCTCTCCCCTCTGCCCCTGCGACAAGTCATCCTATTTGTTACCGGCTTAGATGAGGTGTGACAGACACCAGACTGGGGGGGAATTACAAAAAAAGAGACAGAAGAACATAAGAGGAGAGTTTTAAGAGGTCAGTTGCGCTGCACACACACACACACACACACACACACACACACACACACACACACACACACACACGGCCGGCTTGTCCTCCCTCGACAAAAAACCAACCACAGACAACTTCACCCCTCCATCCGCCTTTTGAAGTGTCGCATTAGGGGGCTGCCCCTTCTTACACCGACTGCCCTCCCTGCATAGGATTTTTATTTTTAAATTTTTTTTTCCCTTCTTTTTCTTTTCCTTCATTTCCTGTCATACCTTTGAAGAGGGGCGCAAACGAGGAAAGAAGGCGACACGAGAAGAAGAAAAAAGCCAATGGAGAATCGTAGCAACTTATCGTCATCGGCCTCTTTGTCTCGACTGACTTGATCGCAACCCAACCTCAGCAGAACTCACACGACCGCCACCGAACTCTCGTCGAACAATTGCCCGATCACCGAACCCACCGATACGCCCCAGCCGACAAGAAACCTAACCTCGTCGCGGTCCGAGCCCTTGCGCCGTCGAGCCCCATGAGTTGTGCAGCTGAGCCGGATTGCGCGCCCGCCTCTTTGAACAACCAGAATGGCCGCGGTCGAGGTTCAGGCCTTCGTCGCAAGCGACACCTATGGCTGGTCGCCTAACCACCCCCCAACGAGGACGGTGCATAACAACAATAACAAGAGGCCATGGGGATCCAGGAAGAGAGGAACGCACGGCGGCGAACCACAGGACACTGCCTGCCTGTATGCCAAGCTGCGCCTTATTGCCGACGCGTGGGTGCTCTCGCGCGGTGCTACTGTGAGTCCTGTCCCTCTGTCTCTTTTTGTTCATGTCCTTCTGGGCCATCACTCTGGCCTGCGCCAAGTAGTGCGCCCGACCAACTTCCAGGCGAACAAACGCTAGCTAGCTTGCCTTGTCCCTTTTCACGCGCAGAGTTTCGACGGCTCGTTCCTGCTCCCTAAATAAAGCTGGGGTTGTACTAACTCGTTGCTCCCGAAACAGCACCACGCGCCCCGACCCGCCGCCCGTCAACCCAGAGTCCTGATCGTACCTGATTTCCGCTCGACGAGATGGTCGCGATTCAGGCCACAACCACCTTCGTCTGCTGCCGACCCCGAGACCTCTTCTCCCTCCTGCTCCTCCTCCTCCTCCTCCTCCCCAACCCTGCCCGACCCGGCCGACATGAACTGCACCGCGCAGCGGAGCTGTCCTGACCCAGACGGGCTTGACCGACCACATCCAGCTGGCCCTGGACGGAAGGAGCCAAGAGAACAGGACGATGGTCGTGATCGTGACCTCTTTGTAGACCCGATGACCATGGAGCCGCTCGACTTGGGCTCAGACGCTGGGTTCCTCCAGGCCGCAGGCAAGAAGAAGAAGAAGCAGCAGCAGACGTCTTTTAACTGGCTGGATGACGAGGGCGACAAGAAGGACGGCGACGGGACTGAGGGAGGCGGAGATGGGAACAAAGACCAGAATGGCGGCGGCGGCGGCGAATCAGGCGCCGGAGGTGGCACGGGCGGAAACGATGGCGACGACGACGGCAAGAAGGATGGCGACAACAATGGTGCCGATGCCAATGACGACGATATCTGGGGCTTCACGCCCGTGGGCAACAAGAAGAAGAACAAGGCCAAGGCCGCAGAGGTCAAGCCCGCGGAGCCTAAGATCACGGACTCCTTCGGCCTGCCGGATATCCCCTCGACCGACTTTCACGAGATTAAACTCGACGACACAGGAGGGGGAGGGGGAGAAGGAGGAGGGGACTCCTTAGACCTCAGCTTTGGTTCCAAGCCCGACAAGATCACCACGGGCATTAGCTCGTGGGCGACAGGCTGGACCACCGGCGGCTGGGGATGGGGAGGCCACAAGTCGCCCGCCTCCGAATTCCCCAACAAGCCCGTCGAGGAGGACAAGCCAAAATCGCCCGCCCCCGTCGACGAGAACCCGTGGAGCATAAATCGTCCCAAGCCCAAAAGCAAGAAGACGACGACGACGACCTTCAGCTTCGGGGCGCTGGACCAGACCGAGGACGAGCACAAAGAGGAGACGTTCGACTTTCTTGGTGCGGCCACCAAGCCGGCCGAGAAGAAGAAGGATATCGGTGGCTTCACCTGGGGCGTGGCCGCGGCCGCGACCACCACGACGAAGACCGGCGATGATGATTTTTGGGGCAGCCTAAACAAGAACAAGGCTGCTGCTGCTGCTGGGGACAAACACAAGGAAGAGGAGAAACCGGCCGCGGCCGCCGTGGAAGAAGCTCCTCCTGATGATATCTGGGGCTGGTCTTCTGCCAAGAAAGATGTAAGTTTTTTTGCACCTGATTCTGGTGGATTTTCATCATTCAATCAGTCATTATACTTGAATTGCGCTAACAACGAAGCTACAGAAAAAGAAGAACAAGATTGCCGTTGTAGAGGAGCCATCGACTCCAGAGGAACCGCTATTGGACCTTCAGAACGGAGACACCCCGAACGACGACGACGCCGATCGAGAGGCCGAGGCCGCCCTGATCAGGAAGGAGGAGGCGGAGCTCGAGAAGCTGCAGACTAGAATGGACTTCAACGGCAAGCTGCCCAAGAAGCAGCAGGACCGCTTCAGAGTCTTGACCGAGAACGCCAAAGCCAGAGCAGAAGCAGCAGCAGCCGCCGCCGCCGCGGCAGAGAAAAAGGCCGGAGAACAGCCTGCTTCTGCTGAGAACGCTGAGGGCCCTCCTGCGGGCGAGCAGCCATCCGGCGGCGGCAGCAATGACGCAGACGCTGCACAGGCCGAAGAGGACGAGAAGGCGCGTATCGTCGAGGAGGGGGAGAACGAAATGTACCTGCTCCGGTACAAAAAGAAGCCCAGCAGATCCGAGAAGGAACGCCTGCACCTCCTCGAGGAGAGAGCCCGGCAGCGCGAGCGAGAGGCCGAGGATGCTGCAGCCGCCAAGCAGCAAGAAGACCAGGCTGTCGTTGATAGCTTCGCTGCGCCTGCAGATGCCCCTGCTGCCAGGGACGAGGCCGACGAGAAGGCCAGGATCATCCGAGAGGAAGAGGAAGAGCTGGCAGGACTGCTCGCCAAGAAGAAGCCCAAAAAGCCGGAGAAGGATCGCATCCGAGTCCTGGAAGAGAACGCCAAGGCACGCGCCCGCGAGGCTGAAGAGGCCGCCGCGGCTGCTGCTCATTCTTTCCCAGAAAGCAGCGGCGATACAGCCGAGTCCAAGACCGATGAGACAGCCCCGACATCTGTAGACGACTCCTTTGGCGATGGCGCAGCCGCTGCTGCTGCTGCTGCTCCTGCTTCTCAGGCTGAGAAGGACGAGGCCGCGCTGATCATCGAGGAGGAAGAGCTGGAGCTGGAGTATCTGCTCTCCCAGTCCAAGCTCAAAAGGCCCGACAAGGTGAGGCTCAAGGAGCTCCAGGACAACAAGAAGAGACGTGAGCAGGAAGCCGCTGCGAAGGCCGAGGCAGATGCTCTCCCGGATGCGGGCGGCGATGCGGGCGATGCGGGTGATCCTCCCCCGGCTGGTGGTGATGCGCCCGCTGGTGATGACGGAGCTGTCGGGGGTCGAGAGGAGGAGCTGGCAGCCAAGATCATCGAGGAGGAGGAGGCGGAGCTCGAGACACTCGAGTTAAAACTGAAACTCAACAAGGCCGACAAGGCCCGTCTCAAAGTCCTGCGGGGCAACAAGGAGCTGCGCGTAAAGGAGGCCGCCGCTGCCAAGGAAAGCGCCGACGCACCAGCCGATGTTGTGGCTTTTGACGACCCAGCAAAGCCTGAGGGCAGTGACACACTGGTGGACGAGGCCGCCTTGCAAAAGGAGGCCGAAGACGCCCTGGTCGCCGCTGAGGAGGAGGAGCTGTCAGAGCTTCTCAAGAAGGCCAAGCCCAAGAGCCGGGATAAGGCGCGTCTGAAAGAGCTGCAGGAGCGCAAGGACAGGCGTGACGAGGAGGCTCGGGCCATGGCGGCGCAGGCTGAAGAGGAGGAGCGCCTGGCTCGCGAGAAGGCAGAGCAGGAGGCCAGAGAGCTTGAGGAGCAGTTGAGGCGCGAGGAAGACGAGAGACGCGCGGCCGAGATTGCTGCCGAAGAGGCCGAGATCGACGCCCTCAAGTCATCAAAGAAGAAGCTCAGGAGGTCCGAGAAGGACCGCCTAGCCGAATTGGAATTCCGACGAGACGAACGCGCCGCTGCCGCCTCAGAAGCAGAAGCAGAAGCAGAAGCAGCCAAGAAATCGGCAGACGTCACCGATGAAGGAGCTGCGAAGGACGACGAGAGCAGCAAAAAGGAGTCTCAACCTCTGTCGTGGGCAGATGATGATCCAGCCGATGACAATGGCATGGGCGACGACTGGCTGAACTGGGGCCTAGGCAGCTCGAGGAAGACCAAGAAGAACAAGGAGCCAGCCCCAGATCCTTCTCCGCCTGCCGACCCAGAGCCTGAGAAGGCCGCCGAAGAGCAGGAACCCTGGTCTGCATGGGGCTCCAGCAAGAAAGACAAGAAGAAGGGGAAGAGCAAGACCAGCGATCTGATCGATTTCGGCCGTGTCGCCGAAGACACGCCCGCGTTTCCCACCCCGCCGTCAGCTGCCATTCCCGAAGCGGGCGGGTTCGACTTTGGCTGGGGAAAGCCGGCCAAGAAGGAGCCTATCGTGGAAGACGCCTGGAGTTTTGGCGGCAGCAGTGCCAAGAAGAAGAAGTCTAAAGACGTCCCAGCTGAAGTTGTGGAAGACACGCTTGTGGCATCATCTCCGATCGAGGAAATCAAAAACAAGATGGAGGACGATGACCTCTGGCCCACGTTTGGCAGCGGCAAGAAGTCAAAGGACAAGAAGTCAAGCAGTAAGGAAACCAAGGCTGCGAAATCTCCATCCCCGATCCCCATACCTCCTCCGCCGCCGCCTCCTCCGGCTCCCATCCTGGACCTGGCGGCATTCGAAGGGGGTGACGGTGGCAATGTTTGGGATGACCCCGGCGCTTCCGCTGAACTCACCGACTCCAGGTCCAAGTCTTCGGACAAGGACGGCAGCAAAAAGTCATCCTCGCCCAAGGAACCCAAGCTCAGCAAGAAGGAGCTTGAGAAGCTGGAAAAGGAGAAGAAGAAAGCCGAGAAGGAGCAGAAGGCCCGGGAAGAGCAAGAAGCTAAAGAAGCCGCCGAGAGAGCCCGCGTCGCGGAAGAGGAGAGGCTCGCGGCCGAGGCTCAGGCTGAGGCCGACCGGCTTGCTCAAGAGGAGGCCGACCGCCTCCGAAAGGAGGAGGAGGAGAAGCAGGCGGCACTGGACGCCATCGCCCAGGAAGAAGCCGACCTTGCAGCTCTCCAGGCCAAGAAGGACTCGGGCAGGAAGCTTCTCAAGAAGGAGAAGGAGAAGTACGACAAGCTGTCGGCCAGCTGCCAGGCCCGTGCGGACGAGAAGGCTGCGCAGGAAGCAGCCGAACAGGCCGCACGTGACGAGGCTGAGAGGCTGCTGCGCGAGGCTGAGGAACAGGCCCGCCAAGAGGCCATCGAGAAGGAGGAGGCCGAGCTCAGGGACCTCCAGAAGCGGAAAGACTCTGGACGTAGTAAACTCGGCAGGAAGGAAAAGGAGCGCTACGAGCTGCTCTCTGCGAACAAGAAGGCTCGCAGGGAGGCTGCCAAGGAGGCAGAGGCCGCCAAGCAGGAGGAGGAGGAGGAGGCTACTGCGGCTGCGGCTGCGGCTGACCCCAAACCCGACGACGATCTCGACAAGGACCTCGCCAAGCTGGATGACAACGAACTCGAGGAGCTCGACAAGTTCCTGTCTGCCCCTGCTGAGCCTGTGGTCCTGAACAAGAAAGCAACCGAGGTTGATGCGTTCAGCTTCTGGGGTGCATCCAAGAAGATGACTAGCACCAAAAAGGGCAAGAATTCGGTGGCTGAGCCAGTAAGTCAAGTCATGCATGCAATCCTCGTGAATCTTATCTTCCCCCTTGCCACACTCATTTCCCACCATCTTGTTCTGCGTTCATCTCAGTCGGCAGCAGCCGAGATTGCGCATGCTGAGTCATGGTCATCCTACAAAGCTTCTCGAAGCTACCATCACTGCTGTTGGTGGCGCCACGGCCAGAGACGATACTGTCGCTAGTGTTGGGTCAGCCAAGCAGGACACGTTTCCTTCCGAGACGTCGTCAAGACCAGCTACCGAGCCGGATCGCGAACTGCACCATGATGATGTTGACGGTCAGGTTGGGGCCAGCACACCGGCAGCCGCTGAACCAATGAGGAGAAAAGCCGTTGGGGGCAAGATTGCTGACAAGCTGAAGGCCTTCGAGGCGACGGCCAAGGGCGAGGTCGTACCACCACCACCACCACCCCCGCCACCACCTGCGCCGGCAGATCCGACCCCGCCACCCCCGCCACCCGCTCCAGTAGAAGAGGTCAAGAGCAAGAGCAAGCCCAAGAAGATCACCGACATTCCTGGCAGCTTCCCAGGCGAGGATGAGGAGGACCCTGACGAGATCATCGAAGTCATCGACATGGCCCCAGCCAAGAGCAAGAAATCCAGCGGCAAGAGATCCTCTAGGCCCAAGCCTGACGATGCCGTGGTGCCCACCCCCCCTCCTCCTCCTCCTCCTCCGCCAGCTGTGCCCGACGCGCCGATCGCTGTGCCCCTCCCTGTCGAGGTGGTGAAGAAGGAGAGCAGAAAGGAGCGGCCCAAGATCAACCACAATGGCGGCTCGAGCTGGGGCAGTTGGACTGCATCGGGATCCCGCGACAAGGAAAAGAAGGCTTCCTCCAAGCCCAAGTCATCTTCTGCTGAAGAGCATAGGCGGGAGCGCAAGGAGCGCTCGCCCGAGAAGGAGGAGAAGCTCTCCTCCCAGGGGTCATCGTCCGACAAGGCCGAGCGCGCGGCCGAGAAGAAAGAGCGGGAGATGGAGACACCTGCGAAGCCCAAGCTCGTGAGCGTCTTCGCCAGCACGCCTCCCATCTCTCGGTCCATGTCCACACGCGAGAAACGGCCCAAGGAGGGCAGGTCATCGCGTCGCCCTTCCATCGTCGACGTCAACACCGGTATGATGTCGCCTCCCGAGGAGGTGCTTGTGCCGGGCTCCAAGGCCGCCAGGATCTTGGGCATTGGTGAAGGCATGATGAGCCTGGGCAGATCCAGCAGCAAGCGCAAGCAGACCTCGCGGCAGGTCGAGGACGATGACATCGTCATGGTCGGCGTGAACGACGCAGAGCCCAGCCCGGACAAGCCGTCGCGCCACAGGCCATCAAGGGTAAGAAGAACTCGCGCAAAAGCCCTGTCATGATGCTCTCTGGAGGCCGTAAGCTAACTTTTTTTTTTTTTTTCTCTATCAAACAGGCATACACTCAAGATGATGACATCGTCATGGTCGAGGTTGCCGACGCCACACCGACCCCGGGCTTGCGACGCTCCAATACCACAGGATCCACCAAGAAGGGATTCGGCAGCCTCTTCGGAGGTATCCTGCCCGGTTCTCGACCTGAGCCACCCCGCAGACGTGGGATGTACCACACGGACGGCGAAGACGCGGGCATGGCCACAGATGCTGATGCAGGAGCTGCTCGCAAGGAGGCCGCTCGCCGCGCCCGCCGCGCCGAGCGAGGAGGTGGTGAAAAGTCGAAAGAGGAGGCCCGCCGCGAAAAGCGGCGCAGACAGGACGAGGAGGCCGAGGCACAGCGCCAGGCTGAGAAGGAGGCCCGACACGCCGAGAGGGCTGCGCGCCACAAGATGGAAAGGGAACGTCGGGCTGCCGAAGAAGAGAAAGACGCCCCGCGGGAGGAGCGGAAACGACGGAAGCGGCTCGACCGCGACAAGCGGCGCGATGCACTCGCAGCAGAAGACGCTGAGGCCGAGGCGGCGCGCCGGGCTGCCAAGCATGAGCGGCACAAGGCACGGGCCGGGGAGAGCGATCGTGAACATGACGAGCGCCGCCGACGCCGGGCAGAGAGGCATGCTGCCGCCCGCGAGGGAGAGGCCAAGCCCCCGACACGGCGCCGGACCGAACCAGTCGAGGACGAGTTTGTCTACCCGCGCCCAACCAAACCCTCACGTCGACACACAGACGGCCTGCCCGAAACAACCTCGAGAAAGATAGCGGCGGACCCCCCGGCGCCGGCCTGGCCTCACTCGGGCACCTCAAGCTGGGTCAAGGATCACAGCGACGCCGGCCCACCGCCTGAGGACGGAGGGATGACGACGGAGGCCGTGGACGAGGTCGAAGAGGATGCGGCTCGGCACGAGAGGCGGCGCAGGAGGAGGTACAACGACCCGGATGTCGACATGAGCGGAGACCGAGACAGGAGAAAGAAGAGGAGGGAGGAGAGGAGCGACGGGAGCGACGAGCGCCGTCGGGAGAGGAAGGGGTCATTGTTTGCCGCGGATGTTGCTGGCGCCAGGAGCGGTAGCGGCGGGTTCGGGGGCTTGTGGAAGAAGCTGAAGGGGAACTGAACCCAACGGGGGGATGGCGGAGATGGGGTGGCACGCAGTGGGACAGGAAAAACGACATATCGGATGACATGAAGAAATATGATGGGATGATATGATATTTGGAATGGTAACGGAACGACTGATTGAGAACTCTGGGAGGGGGAGAGGATATTTATGACAGGGACCATCTTGGGGCTGATCTGATGATGGGAGATGGGAATGATTGTGAAAGGACACAACGACTAATCTGGTGGTATTGGCATATTGGGAAAGGAAGGGGGGCGATTTGTTTTCTTCTCTTCCCATTCTTTTTCTTTTTCTTTTGTCTCCCTCCTCCCCTCTACCATTTCATTTCCTCTTTGACCCTGTCTCTCACCCGTTTGGCATGTCTTGAGGCATGGGCTCGATCTGCGGGTCGTCTTCTTTATTTTTATTTTATATTTTTTTTTACAATACCCACTTTAGCATTTCGAGCTCGTTTCTATGAATTACATTGATTTCTCTGCTTCATTCTTGATTGAGGGTCTTGGTAATTCAAATTACTATCCTGTACGGTATGAGGTGAGAGGAGAGATATGGGCGTTCTGGTTGTGTCTAGTAACCGTGTTCAGATAGGTTATTGAGTCGTGCCACTATCAAGTTGGTTTTGTTTGTTTTGGGATCACGAATTACATAACTTTGCCTCCATGTGATTCCAATGACCAGACAGGATCCAGATTCTCTGGGCGATACAATACAATATGAAAACATCCATTCGCACGCACGCTATTAAGTCCCAGTGTGGTGGTTATCTGCCATGCCTGGTCTCTACATATAGTCATATATATATATATATATATATATATACCAGGCTGAAGAAAGTCTCAACGTGGATAACAACACTTCGTGTGCAAAGATTTCTGAAGGATCAACCAATCACCTGCATTTCTCGATAGATATCAAGTACATAATAATAAGGGCATATGAGGGCCTAAAAGCTCTCTCTTGGCCACATGGATCCTTTTATAGATATATATTGAACAGTTACATAATTATAAAAAGAAAAGCACTCACAAACTTATACTTTATACTCTCTAAAATCAACCATCATTATCTCGCATCCAGTCCCCCCAAGCCTCCCCCCCCCCCCAAAATCTTTCTGTGTATACAAATCATATGATTGGAACCACACAATCTCTCTCTTTCTACCGTCTTCCGAGCCAACCTCGGATTTTACAATCGTGGACAGGCTATTTCTAAGCTCCAAAGTCACCGAATGAGGCAGATGAACGCTCCGATCCCAAGCCGTGGGTGGCTCCCTCGGTTGATCTTGTTGGGCAAAACATCCGTGTCAAAGAGTTTCTGAAGCCCTCGCTGGAGAGCGCACGGAGAAATCGAATCACCGATCGTCTACCGCATCAAGATCCCGGAAAACAACGCAAGAGAGAAACAGTCAGTCTTGGGAGCGGCACAATATATTCCCAGAGCACATGCATGCCGATCTTCAGGCTTCTGGACAGTTGGTTCGGATTTCCGAATCACCTGCTCAAAAGGATGACGAAGCGAGTACTTTTGTGAACTTACAAGTCATATTCTTGTGCCTGTGGACTGGCTATTATATGGGTCTCTTGGTTCATTGTTTTATTAATAATAACTACGGTCAAGACAGCTGCGTAAGTACTTAGGTAATTACACAAGCATAGAAGAAACCATATCCATAGCTTGGCTTCGGAGAAAGGTATCAAAGTCTCGAAGTGACTAGAGAATCTCTCAAACTAATAGGAAACGGTCGAGGGGACAACAAAGTCCTGCTGGATTGATCACATTTTTTAAGAAAAATAATAATCTAACAAGATGACGGCGCGGATTTGCTTCTCGCCACTGCTATTTGATCCAGGCATGCCTCTCTGTCGCCGAGTTATCTCTAAACCGACGTCCGAGCTCGTCCAAGGCAACGATCGTCGGCCACCCAAACCATAAAATGAACAGACTGATTTACACCGCCTATGCATCATGCAGGGTGACATACCCTGCGCCTCGGCTGGGAGGGCTGGTTTGTCTTGACATGCCTCAGATCCCCAAGTGTATCATTGGTTACAATGCACAAAAGCCCCCATGGACCTATCACTCTCTCGCGAAGGTCATCATCTTATTCATTCACACAACACTTGACAAATATACAGGGGTAGTATCCGTCGGGCGCCCTGCCACCTTCCAGAAGGAGATGGATCATGCGTGATTGATTGTGCTTGCAACGCAGGAGCCAGGAGGATTCACCAGGGATGTATTTCGCCGGACCGACGTAGTGAATATTACTGAATATCGTGGCGAAAAAGAGGAGGAGAAGGGGAGGATGGAGAGGAGGAGTAGAGAAGAGTACCATAGTAAATGACTGCAATATGTTTAAGTATATAAAAGGGAGTGCTGTCTTGTTCCAACCCCCAAGATAGACAGATGAGCATCGAGAGAGAGAGAGAGAAAGACACACACACAGCCAACCTTGAAACGAACCGTCATCATGCGCTGGGTGATCGTCCCTCTCATTGTCGCCACCGCCAGGCTCACAGGTGCAGCATGTCCATATGCTGGAGCCACAGGCTCGCCAGCGCATCTCGTGGCGCGTAACGAAGACGCCCCCATCGAGGGCAAGAAGGGAGTCCTCTACATGAACCGCAACTCGCCCGTCTCGTCACAGCTCTACATTGCCAACTCTGACGGCAGCGACGAGCGTTTGTTGTTGGGCAACAACTCTGTGTACGAGTATCACGCCCAGTGGTCCCCCGACGGCGAGTGGATCGTCTTCACGAGCGAGCGCAACGGCGACGGCAACCAAGACCTGTGGCGGGCTCGTCCTGATAGCAGCGACCTCGAAGCCCTCGCCACGACGCCCCACGTCGAAGGCGGCGGTGCCATCTCGCCCAACGGGAGCCTGGTGGCGTTCCACTCGACGCGCAACAACTACAAGAGCAACATCTGGGTCATGAACCTCGAGACGGGCGCGTCGTGGAACATCACAAACTCCACCGAGGTTGCCGGGAACTGGTCCCTGCCAGACGGACATTTCCGGCCGGCCTGGTCTCCGGATGGGGAGTGGATTGTGTTTTCCTCGGACAAGGACACGCTGTGGAGGGGACACAATAATGTGTCTGGCTGGGAACACAGCCAGGAGCTCTCCATCTACGCCATCAGGCCTGACGGGAGCGGGTACCGCAAGGTGGTTAACAATACAGGGTATTCCCTCGGCTCGCCCAAGTTCTCGCCTGACGGGTCGCGCATCGTATTTTATGAGATGGCCACCGAGGCCACCGTCTTTGCCAGGAGGTTGGCCCTGATGGATGAGGAGGAGAGCCAGATTGTCTCGGTGGACTTCGCCACGGGGACAGACCGCGTCAACCACACGTCGGGCAGTGGGGTCAAGGTGTTTCCCCAGTACGTCGATGCGAACACGATTGGATATCGAAACAAGACGACTGGCTTCCATTACGTCTCTGTACAGGGTAACTCCTCCACCCCGGCTGCGATCCTCGGCGGCATCAGTATCGCCTCGCCGGCCTGGTCACCAAACGGGACGCTGCTGGTGTACGAGAAGCCAGTGTGGGAGACCTCTTCCGGCGCGCAGACCTGGCGCCCCATCAACAAGCCCCTCTACAGCTGGAACGACGACTGGGAGTACCGCAACATGGACGTCTTCCCGACCCTCTCCCGCCAAGGCGTCCTGGCCGTCAGCGAACAGGAACTCGCCAACGGCTCCCTCTACACCATGCGACCGGACGGCACCCACCAGGCCCAGATCTTCAGCGCCCTCACCGACAACGTAGTCCCCGCCGAGCTGTCAGGCGGCACCGACGCGGGGGCCTTCCAGCCCTCGTGGTCACCAGACGGCGACTGGCTGGCCGTGGGGCTCGGCAGCTGGTTCCAGGACCGCGAGACCGAGCTGGGCCTCATCTACCGCATCGCGGCCAACGGGTCGTGGCATGAGGTCCTGGTCAACGAGACGGGCGTCAACGCCGGGTTCCCGAGCATCTCGCCCGACGGGCGCTATGTCGTCTACCGCACCTGGGACCAGAGCACCGACTGGGCGGGCGGGCTGCGGGTCCTGGACCTCGAGACCAGGAACACCACGGTGCTGACGACGTCGTGGGACATCCTGCCCTCATTCGCGCCCACGGGGTCCAAGATCCTCTTCACGCGGCGCACCAGCTCGCCCATCGCGGGGCCGTATGATGACAACTATGATGTGTGCACCATCAACCTGGACGGGACGGATCTCCAGAACCTCACGCCCGAGTCGCTGGGGAACGACGCCCATGCCACGTGGACCACGGACGGCAAGATCTGGTTCATGGGCTCGCAGTTTGGGTTCCCCGAGGAAGGGCCGGTGTATGACAACACCTGGCAGCCGTACGGGAAGATCATGCTGATGAACGCGGACGGGTCGGACAAGACGGTGTGGTCGGATGGCATGTGGGAGGACGCCATGCCGCACTTTATCCCGAACTCATTGTTGAACGGAACTGCTGCTTAAAAAGAGAGTTCTGCGTCTGTATTGATAGGTGATGATTCATATTTTTGGGCGGTGTTGGTTGAGAATAAGACCGAAAGGTGGTGGAAGTATTAATTTGGGACAATGTGTTATATCAATCCTGCATGAAATCGACAAAACTATCTCGAGCTCCAGAACGTGGCGAGTCTCAATGTTGTGGAACTGTTCTATTCCTACCTATATGTCTGGGTCTGAATCCTCGCCCAAGATATCATCATCATTATGATGGCACCTTGCCTATTCTTCCAGATTCTCAGCCTCCTTCCCCTCAGCCAATTCTTCTTCTTCTTCTTCTTCTCCTCCTCCTCCCGCTTGAGCAGGGTGATCATCATCACTCCAGCCATGAACCAGCGGGTTTTTCTTTATTTTGCCGTTGATAAACCTCCCAGCCACACTCTCTTGCCCGGGTCTCGAGCCAAAGACCACGTCATATCTCCCAGAAAGCGACATGGCTGGGTCGTCACACTCAGCTCCAACGGGCTCCAGGAGTTCCTTGTCAGCCACAGCAAGCCGGCGCAGGATCTCCAAGACCTGTGCCCAGGTCCCGTCCACCAGTTTGATACGCGACAAGGTCAAAAACTCTAGTGCAGCATCGTGCTTCTTAAGTCGAATCTCAAGACACGCCAGGTCGGTGAGACGTAGGGGTATATCAGACAGGTGAATGTCCTTCATATTCGTCCACGAGAGCGCAGGCCCGGAAGATGTTATGGTATCCTTACCCGGCATGACTAACGAGGCAAATCCGAAACCATGGTCCGAGTCGAGACTGCCTTCAACCCAGCCGCTGTCGACAGCAAGTCTGAACCGCTCGAGGCTGCTGCTGTGTGTCATGGCAGCGATGTAGTTTTGAAACGCTGCTGTGTCCTCGGCATCTGGCGTCTTCCGGTCCCAGGAACCGTGCTCGCTCCCGTGGATGAAGGCGAGATCCTTGATGCCCATGGAACTGACGGCGGAGGCGAGCTTGACGTGGTCCCCCCCAGCGGTCTCCCGAAGAAGTCGGTAATATTGCTCGGCAGGCGTGGTCGTCCGAACGCAAATCCTGTCGAGCTTGCAGCCAGCCTCATGGATAGCGGGGGGAAGGGTGAAGAGGAGTTGTCTTGGAGGTGTGCCCAGCTGCTGACGCAGGACTTGATTCCAGGACAGAGGCTCGACAAGGGTGTCTAGGTCGAGAAGGCCGTCGTAGTCCTCATCTCCTGTGGCGGGACTGATGAGCAGATCGCTCTGACTCACATCCCCGCAGTCTGGGAATTTGGTGTCCTCATGATGGTGGAAGTCCTGTATCTCGAGAGCCTTCACCTTGGGCATACGCGCCATGGCCGCGGCAAATCTCTCCACAAAGGCGTTGCTGCCCTCCCGCAGGCTCTCCTGTTCGCTGTATCGTAGCTGGTAGCGCCTATGCGCAGCGCGCAGCAACTCGATGTGATGATGTGTTTTCTCCTCAGACCTGGAAGTTTCTGAGAGCCCCTCGAGATTGTGAAGCAGATCTCGCGCATTCCCCCCCGTGCTGATGAGATTCCATGTCTTGAGCACAGCCTTGACCCTTTCCAGCACAGAGGCCACCTTTGCTCTCTGCACCACTACATCTTCGCCAGAGTCATATTCTCCAGACCCTGCCCTCTCCAGCGTCCTCTCAAAAGCCCGCTGGTACCTCT
Organism: Cryphonectria radicalis; assembly: GCA_014849355.1. NCBI lineage: Eukaryota > Fungi > Ascomycota > Sordariomycetes > Diaporthales > Cryphonectriaceae > Cryphonectria > Cryphonectria radicalis. The sequence continues at coordinate 5,694 of JACWQW010000015.1, read as the reverse complement.
GCGCACGCTCCAAGACCCTCCGTACAGCCCAGCCCGCGAAGAACTCGTCCGGTTCGCCAGCCAGCCGGTGCACATAGCACACCGCCTCCAACCTCACAATCCTCACCCCCTTTCTGATGAGCGGGTGGCGCGAGACAGTCTCGAGTTTCTCCAGGGACCGCGCGCTGATGCCGTCCAGCCGGACGTAGTGTACGAGCAGGTGCGAGCTGGCGGCCGCGAAACGGCGGCAGACGAGGCGGGCGCTGGCGATGTCGTCTGAGGAGGAGGCGAAGCTGATGTGTCTGGCGCGGTTGGCTGGCTTGTAGGTCTTTACGAGGGTGAATATCTCTAGCAGGATCTCATCGGGGAGGGAGAGGATGCCTGTTGTGGGAGGGTTGCCGCCCTGGGCAGGGGAGGAAGTGGTGTGGGTAGTGTCCATCCAAATATTCAAGATTGGTGTCCTGAGGACATTTTCTCGAGTGAACCATGAGTAGGTATGTTCTCGTCTCTTTTTATTTTTATTTTCTTGATGGTCCGGCCGGGGGGCGGGCGGGGGGGGGGGGGGGGGGGGGGGGGGGGGGGGGGGCGGGGCGGGGGGGGGGGGCGCGGGCCCCCCGGCCCCGCCCGCGGCCCCCCCCCCCCG